>JARGYO010000094.1:42870050-43221585 GCA_029206835.1 Rana muscosa
TCATCCTGGTATTCCCAATACTAGGTCAACATCAGTCTGGGTCCCTAAAGGTCAAGTCATCTTTGGTCTGGAAGCCCCAAAGTAAGGTCGCCATCAGTTTGGAAACACCAAAGTAAGGTCACTGTCAGTCTGGAAGCCCCAAAGTAGGGTCACCATCAGTCTGGAAGCCCCAAAGGGAGATCACCACCAGTCTGGAAACCCCAAAGTAAGGCCACCATCAGTCTGGAAGCCCCAAAGTAAGGCCACATCAGTCTGGATTTGGAAGTCCCAAAGTAAGATCAGCATCAGTTTGGAAGCTCTAAAGTATGGCCACCATCAGTCTGAAAGCCCCAAAGTAAGGCCACTATCAGTCCGGAAACCCCAAAAGTAAAATATCCATCAGTCTGGAAACCCCAAAGTAAGGCCACCATCAGCCTGGAAGCCCCAAAGTAAGGCCACCATCAGTCTGGAAGCCCCAAAGTAAGGCCACTATCAGTCTGGAAGCCCCAAAGTAAGGCCACTATCAGTCTGGAAGCCCCAAAGTAAGGCCACTATCAGTCTGGAAGCCCCAAAGTAAGGCCACTATCAGTCTGGAAGCCCCAAAGTAAGGCCACTATCAGTCTGGAAGCCCCAAAGTAAGGCCACTATCAGTCTGGAAGCCCCAAAGTAAGGCCACTATCAGTCTGGAAGCCCCAAAGTAAGGCCACTATCAGTCTGGAAGCCCCAAAGTAAGGCCACTATCAGTCTGGAAGCCCCAAAGGTCACCATCAGTCTGGCTCTGGAAGTCCCAAAGTAGTCTGAAAGCCCCAAAGTAAGGCCACTATCAGTCTGGAAGCCCCAAAGTAAGGCCACAATCAGTCTGGAAGCCCCAAAGTAAGGCCACTATCAGTCTGGAAGCCCCAAAGTAAGGCCACTATCAATTCTGGAAACCCCAAAGTAAGGCCACTATCAGTCTGGAAGCCCCAAAGGTCACCATCAGTCTGGCTCTGGAAGTCCCAAAGTAGTCTGAAAGCCCCAAAGTAAGGCCACTATCAGTCTGGAAGCCCCAAAGTAAGGCCACTATCAGTCTGGAAGCCCCAAAGTAAGGCCACTATCAGTCTGGAAAGCCCAAAGTAAGGCCACTATCAGTCTGGAAGCCCCAAAGGTCACCATCAGTCTGGCTCTGGAAGTCCCAAAGTAGTCTGGAAGCCCCAAAGTAAGGCCACTATCAGTCTGGAAGCCCAAAAGTAAGGCCACTATCAGTCTGGAAGCCCAAAAGTAAGGCCACTATCAGTCTGGAAGCCCCAAAGTAAGGCCACTATCAGTCTGGAAGCCCCAAAGTAAGGCCACTATCAGTCTGGAAGCCCCAAAGGTCACCATCAGTCTGGCTCTGGAAGTCCAAAAGTAGTCTGGAAGCCCCAAAGTAAGGCCACTATCAGTCTGGAAGCCCCAAAGGTCACCATCAGTCTGGCTCTGGAAGTCCCAAAGTAGTCTGAAAGCCCCAAAGTAAGGCCACTACCAGTCTGGAAACCCCAAAGTAAAATATCCATCAGTCTGGAAACCCCAAAGTAAGGCCGTCATCAGTCTGGAAGCCCCAAAGTAAGGCAACCATCAGTCTGGAAGCCCCAAAGTAAGGCAACCATCAGTCTGGAAGCCCCAAAGTAAGGCCACCATCAGCCTGGAAGCCCCAAAGTAAGGCCACCATCAGCCTGGAAGCCCCAAAGTAAGGCCATCATCAGTCTGGAAGTCCCAAAGTAAGGCAAACATCAGTCTGGAAGTCCCAAAGTAAGGCAAACATCAGTCTGGAAGTCCCAAAGTAAGGCAAACATCAGTCTGGAACTCCCAAAGTAAGGCAACCATCAGTCTGGAAGCCCCAAAGTAAGGTCGCCATCAGTCTGGAAGCCCCACAGGAAGGCCACTATCAGTCTGGAAGCCCCAAAGTAAAATCACCATCAGTTTGAAAGCCCCAAAGTAAGGCTACTATCAGTCTGGAAGCCCCAAAGTAAAATCACCATCAGTCTGAAAACACCAGAGTACGGCCACCATCAGTCAGAAAAGTAAGGCCATCATCAGCCTGGAAGCCCCAAATTAAGGCCACCATCAATCTGGAAGCCCCAAAGTAAGGTCACTATCAGTCTGGCTCTGGAAGTCCCAAAGTAAAGTCACCATCAGTCAGGCTCTAGAAATCCCAAAGTAAGGTCACCAGTCTAGAAACCCCAAACTAAGATTACCATCAGTCAGGAAAGCCTCAAAAAGTAAGGTTGCCATCAGTCGGGAAGTTTCAAAGTAAGGTCACCATCAGTCTGGGAACCCCAATGCCAGGACACTATCAGTCTGAGACAACCAACATCAGGGGGCCCCAATGTCAGTTCATTACCAGTCTGGGATCTCCATGTTAGATTACAACCATTCTGGGACTCCAAATGTCAGGTCACTATTGTTCTACTCACCTTTCCTGAAGGCGTTGGCCTTGCAGAAACATTCCAATGCCCGACGGCTGTTATTAATCTTTTCTAACAAGTCCCCTGCCTGAAAAATGCCAAAAAAAACAAATATCAGACAAACGTCTAGAAATAAAATCCAGAACATATTTCTGCATATATGACAAACTATGGGAATATTGGAAAATGTGTAAAATATAAATCGGAGCATGTCGATATAAGCAGCAACGTGCACAAGGCATTAAGAACAATTTATGTAAATGTTCTAAAAACCCTGCTTTCTTTTTTACACATTTACTGTAGCACAGGCTATGGGTAGAGTAAGAGGAGATCTAGAACAAATTACAGGTACATGGGAGAAAATATAAAAGAGGCTGCATAGAAAGGGAGTGAAGGGTCTACAGATAAAGTGAGAGAAGATCTAGAAGGGTTTATGAAGAAAGTGAGAAACGTTCTAAAAGGGCTTATGAAAAAAGTGAGAGGAGATTTAAAAGGGTCTATAGAGAAGAAAAGAGATCTAGAAAGGTCTACAGAGAAATTGAGAGGAAATTTCAGAAGGAGCTACAGAGAAAGTGAGAGGAGATCCAAAAGGGTCTACAGAAAAAGTAAGAGGAGATGCAGAAGGATCTATGGAGAAAGTGAGAGGGAATCTAGAAGGATCTACAGAGAAAGTGAAAGGTGATCAAGAAGGGTCTATAGAGAAAGTATGATGCCGCGTACACACGATCATTTTTCCCGTCGAGAAAAATTAAATTTTTTCCTTTGGACGAGAAAAACGATCGTCTGTGGGCTTTTTGTCATTTTTCCCGACGGGAAAAACGGCATTAATCACGACCAGAAAAATTAGAACATGCTCTAATTTTTCTCGTCGTGATTTCCGTCGTTTTTTTCCCCCGTCAGTTTTCCCATAGGGAAACACTGCCGGAGAGCCCACACACGGTCGTTTTTTTCGACCAAAAAAAAATGTCATTAAAAACGGCTGTGTGTGGGGGGAACAAGCTGTTCCTCGTTTTTCACGTCGATTTTCTCGACGGTGTTTTCACAGTCGAAAAAAATCGATCGTGTGTACACAGCATGAGAAGAATCTAAAGGGTCCACAGATCAAGTGAGATAATATTTAAAAGGGTCTACAGAGAAACTAAGAAGAGATTTAGACGTGTCTAAAGAGAAAGTGAGAGAAGATCTAGAAGTGTCTACAGAGAAAGTGAGAAAAGATCTACAAGTGTCGGTAGAGAAAGTGAGAAAAGATCTACAAGTGTCGGTAGAGAAAGTGAGAAAAGATCTAGAAGTGTCGGTATAGAAAGTGAGAAAAGACCTAGAAGTGTCTACAGAGAAAGTGAGAAAAGATCTAGAAGTGTCTACAGAGAAAGTGAGAGAAGATCTAGAAGTGTCTACAGAGAAAGTGAGAGAAGATCTAGAAGTGTCTACAGAGAAAGTGAGAGAAGATCTAGAAGTGTCAACAGAAAAAGTGAGAGGATATTTAGAAGGGTCTACAGAGGAAGAGGAGATTTAGAAGGGTCTGCAGAGAAAGAAAAGGAGATTAAGGTGGTTGTAAAGGCTGAAGGTTTTTTACCTTCATGCATTGTATGCATGAAGGTAAAAAACCCGTGTGCTACTCCCCCCACAGCCCCCCCGATACTCACCTGAGCCCCCTCTCAATACAGCGATGTGTACGGGAGGCTCAGCTGTCCTGGGACTCCCTCTCCTCACTAGCCGAGACAGCAGTGGGAGCCAATGGCTCCCACTGCTGTCAATCACAGCCAGTGAGCCAATGAGGAGAGAGTGAGTGGGGGGGGAGAGAGCAAGCATGCACCAGTGCCCCCATAGAAAGCGGCTTGCTATTGGGGGCGCTGATCAAGGAGGGGGAGCCAGAAGCGCCGGCAGGGGACGCGAGAAGAGGAGGATTGGGGCTGCTCTGTGCAAAACTATTACACAGAGCAGGGAAGTATGCCATGTTTGTTATTTTTTTTTAAAGCCGAACCTTTAATACCACTTTAATAAGGGTCGACATACAAAGTAAGAGGAGATATAGAAGGTTCTATGAAGAAAGCGAGAGGAGATTTAGAAAGCTCTATGGAGAAAGTCATTAGTCCTGAGTCATCTACAGACAAGTGAGAAGTAATGCAGACATCTAGAAAGATGAAATAGTATGACTCACCCTCTCGTAGAAGTCTCCTTTAATCAGGGCAGCAGTGACCCTTCCGATGAGATCGGAATTGGCCAGGAGCTGTTCTCGGCTCATACACAAACGTGCAGCTTTTGCTGGGAGTCCGGCATGCAGGTACATGTTGACAGCTGAGATATAGTCACCTTCTTGTTCTCGCACCTCACCCGCTTTCTCCTCCTGCTGACTGTCTGACAAGTACCTCAGGTAGTTGCGCTTCAAACTTTCCAGCTCAGGGTGACCCTGTGGGGGGACAAGACTATTTAGTCAAAGATTAATCAAGGTAGAGTATTTGATGACCAGCACGATCTGCAGAAGGCGATCTCACTGCCATCTCTGATCATGGTATAAAGATTGAAGATCACCAGAAGGCAACCTGGAAGGAAATAACACCCTCTCTGCAGTTTTACACATTATAGACACCCAGCCCTCTTGTAGAAGACTCAAAATATGAGGAACTGCTACAAACATCAAGATTATTTCATATGATGGTCTCCCTGCCTTCAGCACAAAAAGGACGATTTATATATTTTGGAGGTATAAGTGATTTTAAATTTCACGTTTCTGGGGATCTAGCATCGGGTCTTCCAAGTTTCACCCAAAGTGCTGGAGTACGAGCAACACTTTACTAAGCCTAAGCCTCCAGTGACCCCTGTGCACTACTGAGCCTCCAGAGACCCCTGTGTCTTCAGTCACCCCTGTACGCCCCTGTGTCCCCAGTGACTCCTGCGCACCCCTGTGTCCCCAGTGACTCCTGCGCACCCCTGTGTCCCCAGTGACTCCTGCGCACCCCTGTGTCCCCAGTGACTCCTGCGCACCCGTGTCCCCAGTGACTCCTGCGCACCCGTGTCCCCAGTGACTCCTGCGCACCCGTGTCCCCAGTGACTCCTGCGCACCCGTGTCCCCAGTGACTCCTGCGCACCCGTGTCCCCAGTGACTCCTGCGCACCCGTGTCCCCAGTGACTCCTGCGCACCCGTGTCCCCAGTGACTCCTGCGCACCCGTGTCTCCAGTGACTCCTGCGCACCCGTGTCTCCAGTGACTCCTGCGCACCCGTGTCTCCAGTGACTCCTGCGCACCCGTGTCTCCAGTGACTCCTGCGCACCCGTGTCTCCAGTGACCCCTGCGTACCCGTGTCTCCAGTGACCCCTGCGTACCCGTGTCTCCAGTGACCCCTGTGTGCCCTTGTATCTCCAGGGAGTCCTGTGGGCTGCTGTGCCTCCAGAGACCCCTGTGGGCTGCTGTGCCTCCAGAGACCCCTGTGCTCACCTGTGTCTTCATTGAACCCTGTACACCCGTGTCCCTAGTGACTCCAGTCCTCTCCGTGCGCTACTGTGTCTCCAGTGACCCATGTGAGCCCTTGTATCCCCAGTGACCCCTGTGCGCTACTGAGCCTCCAGTGACCCCTGTGCGCTACTGAGCCTCCAGTGACCCCTGTGCGCTACTGAGCCTCCAGTGACCCCTGTGCGCTACTGAGCCCTGTGCAATGCTGTGTCTCCAGTGACCGCTGTGCAATGCTGTGTCTCCAGTGACCTCTGTGAGCTCCTGTCTCTCCAGTCACCTCTGTGAGCTCCTGTCTCTCCAGTCACCTCTGTGAGCTCCTGTCTCTCCAGTCACCTCTGTGAGCTCCTGTCTCTCCAGTCACCTCTGTGAGCTCCTGTCTCTCCAGTCACCTCTGTGAGCTCCTGTCTCTCCAGTCACCTCTGTGAGCTCCTGTCTCTCCAGTCACCTCTGTGAGCTCCTGTCTCTCCAGTCACCTCTGTGAGCTCCTGTCTCTCCAGTCACCTCTGTGAGCTCCTGTCTCTCCAGTCACCTCTGTGAGCTCCTGTCTCTCCAGTCACCTCTGTGAGCTCCTGTCTCTCCAGTCACCTCTGTGAGCTCCTGTCTCTCCAGTCACCTCTGTGAGCTCCTGTCTCTCCAGTCACCTCTGTGAGCTCCTGTCTCTCCAGTCACCTCTGTGAGCTCCTGTCTCTCCAGTCACCTCTGTGAGCTCCTGTCTCTCCAGTCACCTCTGTGAGCTCCTGTCTCTCCAGTCACCTCTGTGAGCTCCTGTCTCTCCAGTGACCTCTGTGAGCTCCTGTCTCTCCAGTGACCTCTGTGAGCTCCTGTCTCTCCAGTGACCTCTGTGAGCTCCTGTCTCTCCAGTGACCTCTGTGAGCTCCTGTCTCTCCAGTGACCTCTGTGAGCTCCTGTCTCTCCAGTGACCTCTGTGAGCTCCTGTGTCTGCAGTGACCATTGTGAGCTCCTGTGTCTGCAGTGACCATTGTGAGCTCCTGTGTCTGCAGTGACCATTGTGAGCTCCTGTGTCTGCAGTGACCATTGTGAGCTCCTGTGTCTGCAGTGACCATTGTGAGCTCCTGTGTCTGCAGTGACCATTGTGAGCTCCTGTGTCTGCAGTGACCATTGTGAGCTCCTGTGTCTGCAGTGACCATTGTGAGCTCCTGTGTCTGCAGTGACTCCTCTGTACTGCTATGCCTCCAGGGTCCCCTGTGCGCTCCTGTGTCTCCAGTGACTTCTGTGTGGTGTCCTCTATGTGCTACCTCGGGTGAGGAGATCACACTACATCGCTCACACACAGCATACCTTAGCTTCTGCTACAGCGATACATTCATCCCACATGTGTAATTCCTGGTACATAACCATTGCCTCCGTCACCGCATTCTAGGAGGTGAAAATAGAAAAAAGTAAAAAAAAGCAGACAAAAAGCATAACAATAAATTCATTGCATGTTTAAAAAGTAAAATCTGCCAAGGTTCTTTAATTCAGTAAAATGGCTCCAAGTACTGCTTATCTCAGTACCAATATTCACAGATATTCGAGGTTGATAATCTCATCTCAGTACCAATATGCACTGATACTCCAGGTAGATTATCTCATATCAGTCTTAGTATGCAGAGTCTCACCTTCCCCAGGTAGATCCTCTCATCTCAGTCCTAGCATGCACAGAATCACACTTCCTCTAGGTAGACCATTGTATCTTAGTCCTAGCATGCACAGAGTCTCACTTGCCCCAGGTAGATTATCCCATCTCTGTCTTAGCATGCACAGAGTCTCACCTTCCCCAGGTAGAGCATCTCCTCATCTCAGTTCCAGCATGCACAGAGTCTCACCTAATCCAGGTAGATCATCTCATCTCATTAGCGTGCACATAGTCTCACCAGTCTCACCTGCCCTAGATAGATCATTTTAGCTCAGTCCTACATGCACATAATCTCACCTGCTCCAGGTAGATCATCTCAGCCAGTTTGAAGTTGCGCTCCAGCATGGCTAGTCGGGCTTGAACCTTGTAACTCTTGGTGCCGTCTCCACCCTGGGAGCAGAGAATAGGAGGTTAGTGTGCTATATATCTGGATTTCACTTCTGGGAGTGCACTGCCAGCCAATCACTAAATTACTAGAAAAAACTAGAAGGACGCTTTTAGTTTCACATGTTTCCATCCTGAATATAATGTTGCTCCAGCTTATTTGACTCACATGAGGACAATACCCCAGTTTTATGGTGTATTTGTGGTCTTTTCTCTATTTTCTTCTCCAATCCCTCTGCCTTTCGCCATTTTATAGCTTCTTACCAACATCGGAAATTTTCACTTTGTACGTTTTTTTAAACTGGGGAAAGATTTAACAGACACATGGTGCAATGCTGTAAAAATGAGTTTATTTTGTTTAAAAAGAGGCCACTAAGATATACCAATGAGATAACCAGCCAGGAGCTTCACCAATCACACACTGGGACCTGGTAGACAGCTATACCGATGGCCTAACCAGCCAGGAGCTGCACCAATCACAGATAGGGTCCCTGGGGGACACATGACACCTAATCAATAGAAGAGCTCTCCAAAGGAAATAACTCATAGCCTCCATGTGTTCTCACTGGATGAAGGATACATAACAGGGCTCATTCCTAAAATCCAATCCCAGACCTTCACATGTCCCTTCCTAACCCAGAATCCTGTCATCCATCCTAGAGGATACTCACATACTCAGCTGCTGACTGCTCTGCAATCTCATTGGTCTCCCGCAGAAATTTGACTTTGCCGACGTCTCCCAGAGCCGCAAAACACCTGAAAGAGGGATGGTTGTGTTATAATCCTATAGTATAGAGCATTCATTACCACTTCCATTACAGATCATACATACACCACATCTCAGTACAGGCCTCCATCACAGATCATACACTTATACACACACACACACACACACACCCCAGCATACTCCTCCCTCTCATCCTTCATTCTGTGCTGGCTAGGAAAAGCTGTCCACCCACCTCTGGGCGACATGCAAATGTCGGCCCTCCAGGGCCAGTTTGCTGAGGGTCTTCCACATTGCTTCGGTCTCTGAGGACATCTCCAAAGTCTCCAAGAAAGCGACAGCTCTGTGTACAGCGGAGATCAGTGTTAAACTACTACTTCTTTTTACTATCCTTATTACATTGTACTTGGAGCTTTATGAATGCTAAAATCTCCCTGACAGCCAAGACACAGTGGACATCATACCTGTAGTAGTCTCCGTCATCAATGGCAGTCCCAAACTCTATAAGGCCTTCATCCAAGGCGTACGATATCGTATTGACCCCTTCATTGACAACCACTTCAGTCTTTCCCTCATTCCTCTCCAGCTCCACAATGTCACCCTATTTTAGTGAGATAAAGACATAAATTTACACAGAAAAAGAAGGCCATTGCCAGAGGCTGCAGATACCATCAAGTGTTCCATACATATATAACAGGATGATTGGTAGAACGTTAAAGGACACCTAGCATCCTCAAATCCTCCAGTTGATCCAAAGCAAGGAAAAAAAAAACACTTATAAAAAGGGCCTGGCCTGTGTCAGCAGACTTTGTTTCCTTTTGACTTGTGGTTGACCTCCTTCTGACTTGCGGTTAACCTCCTGATTTAGAGCTCAACCACAAGTCAGAACTCAGAAGGAGGTCGACCCCAAGTCAGAAGGAGGTCGACCCCAAGTCAGGAGGAGGTCGACCCCAAGTCAGGAGGAGGTCGACCCCAAGTCAGGAGGAGGTCGACCCCAAGTCAGGAGGAGGTCGACCCCAAGTCAGGAGGAGGTCGACCCCAAGTCAGAAGGTGCTCGACCACAAGTCAGAAGGTGCTCGACCACAAGTCAGAAGGTGCTCGACCACAAGTCAGAAGGTGCTCGACCACAAGTCAGAAGGTGCTCGACCACAAGTCAGAAGGTGCTCGACCACAAGTCAGAAGGTGCTCGACCACAAGTCAGAAGGAGCTCGACCACAAGTCAGAAGGAGCTCGACCACAAGTCAGAAGGAGCTCGACCACAAGTCAGAAGGAGCTCGACCACAAGTCAGAAGGAGCTCGACCACAAGTCAGAAGGAGCTCGACCACAAGTCAGAAGGAGGTCAACCCCAAGTCAGAAGGAGGTCAACGCCAAGTCAGAAGGAGGTCAACGCCAAGTCAGAAGGAGGTCAACGCCAAGTCAGAAGGAGGTCAACGCCAAGTCAGAAGGAGGTCAACCCCAAGTCAGAAGGAGGTCAACCCCAAGTCAGAAGGAGGTCAACCCCAAGTCAGAAGGATGTCAACCCCAAGTCAGAAGGAGGTCAACCCCAAGTCAGAAGGAGCTCAACCCCAAGTCAGAAGGAGCTCAACCGCTAGTCAAATGCACCCGTTAGTGAATTCTATATGATCTCAGAAGCGTCTCCATTTGATGTCAAAGTGATGCTATCAACACTAGCCCAAAGCCCTTCGACAAGGAGGTCAGCAGGAGGAAGCAGTGAGAGATGTATAGTACAGCAACATGGTTTCTTTATATTTTGTCCTCTTAGGAAAGCCTCCATTTAAAGCAATCTTTTGTATCTGCCAGAATAAAATTTCCGGGGAAGACTATACCATGTTTTCACAGATTTGAAAGTAAATAAGCCTCTTCAGTTTAATTCCATTAGGTTTTCTGTATGGACCCTCTGTAGCTGGTAGTCAAATCCCCCTAATCAGCTACCACCATGAAGACCTCCAGATGTGCCCTATCACCACATAGAGTACCTGCAGCAAACTTGTAGTGTGCGCTTTCTGTTAACAATCCAAGAGAACACTAAGTCCTCCAGAGCCAGCTTCTGCCTGTCATACAGGAGATGAAACACACCTAGGTGCACAAATTCCTGTCCCCTAAAAAGGAAACCTATGGGTTGACGAGACCCAAAGGGCAAAGCGGTACCTCTATGGGAAACCGATGCATCTGAAAGTAACAGCCTCAATGCCATACAACATAGAGACTGGGTCACTCACCGCGTCATGGGGCAGTTCCCAAACTATTCCAAAGGTGAAGGTGCTACAGCACTAAGTTGATGTTCAACAGAGTCCAATTTAGTGGATTTACTCACAGCAATATCAAGAAGCAGGAACCGGACTCAAGTCCCAGGAATGGACAGAAGTCCTCTAAGGATGGGGAATCAAGGGAAAGAAGACTGAAGGCCATCAAGAGAAAGAGGGGATGTTATGAGGGCAAGCCCATAGCACCCTCCAAGAACCTAAATAGGAAGGAGAGAAAATTCCCTGACCACCAGAGAAGATTCCACTGACCCACAGGGTGCACAAAACAAGTTTCCTGTTCTGTATTCTCTTAGTTGTATATCTGCAGTGTGAGATCATCTAAGGCACTGTTGTCTCTGACGTAGTTTACCAGATCTGGAGTGAGATTTGGCTATAGCACCACGGTGCAGCTCCCTGATCTCCTTGCTGGAGAAGAAGCTGTATCCGAGGACCTGCAGTGGAAGGATATCCCTGCTTCATTCATTCCATGGATCTGTACTTCCTCCGACCTCTATCATTACCCCACCAGTCATCAGAGGGGAACTCTGACATGAGAAAGCAAAGCCTTGCTCCTCTACCAATATGGTGGCCACCTCCACAAAGACATTGCTGGTGACTAGTCATTTGTCCTCTGCCTGCCTTTTTAGAGCACAGCTTCAACAAGACAGAAGTGCTTGAAAGTGGATTATCAAATCGCAAATCGAGGTCTCGCTGTATGTCTTTCACAAGGTAGTAGGGTGTGCGGTTTATTACAAATTTTTTATACATCAAAGGTTTTTAGCCTCACAACGAGCAGCCCCTATAAATATAATAAAACAAACATTTGCGCAGGTAAGGGAATAACAATCTATACTTTCCCCATTCTTTATATGTTCTTGAAAGTGGAACTAAATTTCACCTGATCACCACAAACCAAGAATGCTATTTAATACATTTTTAATATTCAAAGCAAACTCCCCCATCCATCCATGTCTCTATGCTTTATTTTTCTGAGAGATCACATTGAGAAACGACCCCCTAGCATTTCTGGCCATGGCCATCTTAAGATTCATGAAGCATTTACTTCCTGGAATCCACCTGCTCTTAAGCTCAGGCATGCAAGCAGGAGAGGGTGTGCTTAGCTGAGAAAGCCCCTCCTCCCCTACTGAAGACTCCTGGGATGTATGATGTATCAGTTGCCTAGGCATGGAAACCAGGAAGTAACTGAAGACATGTTAAAAGGAAATTTAAAACAAGTTAATTTTACATACTTTCCTATCCATTAACTAATGCTAGCAGCATAAGGATTAAATATAGTCAATGTTAATTGAGAGAGTTGAGTTCCGCTTTTGGAATGTAAAAGAGGTCTCCAAAGATATAAAGCAGAGTAGTCAGATATTCAGATACAGGTCACATAAGAGGGGTTGCATCAAAATGCTAAACCTAAAAACTAAACCCCAAAGTTACCTTGATAGGGAACATTGAGACCCGTTCTGGAGAATCAATATTGTACCAGACACAGAGGCTACTGCGGTTCTGTGCTACCACTACATCACTTCCCGGTACCCACTGCACATATGAGCAGTAGTTCAAAATGGTCGTCTTCTGGCCATCTGCGACATCGAAAAGGTTCAGCTGTACAGACAAGGGGAGACTTGTAGCATTAACAGGAAACCTCAACAAATGGAGGGGAAGGTTGAAACAGGACAAATGCATTAGCGAGGGAAAGGCAACAGGAAAAATGAAGAGGCAAGTATTGAATAGGACAAGAGAGAAAAGTATAGAAAAGGTAAGTGAAGAGAATGGCTGGCGCAGTCAGGAGCAAAGAACAGGTGAAGACAGTATGTGGAGGCAAGAACACATCAGAGCTGGAACACTGAAGAGCGCAGGATAGGTAGGGACACTATAGTGAGGCAAGGACATATCAGGGCTAAGACATTTAGGAGTACAAGACAGGAGAGAAATGAGAGGCAAGTACATATCAGAGCTAGGACAATTAGGAGTACAAGACGGGAGGAGAGGAGGGAGAGACAAGCGCTGAGCAGGACTGGGACAATGAGGAGCACAGGACAGGCGAGGAGAGCCAACTCGGATGGGGCAGAAGATCACAGAAGGTCCATTTCTCTCACTCTAAGTTTTTTGTCTCTGAAGAGTAGCTTGTGGCCAGTTTCATTCAGCTCCAGCCAGTCAATCTTGGTGTCATGGGTGACCATCCCGATATTATACCCGGTGAGAAGATCCACTGCCAGAAACAGGAAAAAAATAGTTAATCAGAAAAGGCAGATAGATAGACAGACAAGCTGTTAGGTTATTATATATGGGATGATGAGGAGAAACCTACTGTCAGTATACCATTAGAGGATAAAACAGGAACCTAAATTAATCCTCATCTGTGGAAGGTGTGCTAGAGACATATAGATAGGTCATTGTAGCTTGAAAGTGAAGCAGACACCTATAGATGGGTCACTGTATATGGAAGGTAAGCAGACACCTACAGTATATATTGGTCAATGCATGTGGAAGGTGGAGAAGATACCTATAGATGGGTCATTGTATGTGGAAGGTGGAGTAGACACCTATAGATGGATCATTGTATGCGAAAGATGGAGTAGATGCCTATAGATAGGTCATTTTATGTGGAAGGTGGAGCAGACTCCTATAGATGGGTTACTGTATGCAAAAGGTGGAGTAGACACCTATAGATGGATCATTGTATGTGGAAGGTGGAGTAGACTCCTATAGATGGGTTATTGTATGTGTTAGGTGGAGTAGACACCTATAGTTGATTCATTGTATGTGAAAGGTGGAGTAGAAAACCAAGTATAGGTCATTGTAGGTGGAAGGTGAAGTAGGCTCCTATAGATGGTTTATTGTATGTGAAAGGTGGAGTAGACACCTATAGATGGGTTATTGTACGTGGAAGGTGGAGTAGACACCTATAGATGGGTTATTGCATGTGTTAGGTGGAGTAGACACCTATAGTTGATTCATTGTATGTGAAAGGTGGAGTAGAAAACCAAGTATAGGTCATTGTAGGTGGAAGGTGAAGTAGGCTCCTATAGATGGTTTATTGTATGTGAAAGGTGGAGTAGACACCTATAGATGGGTTATTGTACGTGGAAGGTGGAGTAGACACCTATAGATGGGTTATTGCATGTGTTAGGTGGAGTAGACACCTATAGTTGATTCATTGTATGTGAAAGGTGGAGTAGAAAACCAAGTATAGGTCATTGTAGGTGGAAGGTGAAGTAGGCTCCTATAGATGGTTTATTGTATGTGAAAGGTGGAGTAGACACCTATAGATGGGTTATTGTACGTGGAAGGTGGAGTAGACACCTATAGATGGGTTATTGTATGTGGAAGGTGGAGTAAACTCCTATAGATGGGTTGCTGTATGTGGAAGGTGGAGTAGACACCTAAATATGGGTCATTGTATGTGGAAGGTGGAGTAAACTCCTATAGATGGGTTGCTGTATGTGGAAGGTGGAGTAGACACCTAAATATGGGTCATTGTATGTGGAAGGTGGAGCAAACACTTATAGATGGGTCAATGTGTGTGGGCAAAGTAGAGCAGACACCTATATATTAGTGTATGTTGGAATATGGAACAGACACTTATAGATAGGTCGGCATGAGGTCAAGGCGGGGCAGGTAGGAAGGTGGAGTAGACACTTATAGGTGGGTCATCGTATTTAAAAGGTGGGGGAGACACCTGTAAATGGGTCAGAATGTGGTCAAGTGTAGAAGACACCTAGAGATGGATCAGGATGTGTGTGAAAGTGGAACAGATACCTACAGAAGGGTTAGTTTATAGCCAACATGAAGCAGATGCCTACCGATGGGTCCATACATATGGAAAGTTTACCCTGAGTAGATAGGTAGTACCTGTACCCTGTGGAGATGCTTCTCTGGAACATCTGGTACCTGGATTTGATACAACAGCGAAGACAGTTGAACATGGCAGATGTATGTTTGGCTTCCCCTTGTATTTTACCTATAGCGATGGTCTTCATGTCAATCAGATAGGCCAGCTTCTTGTTGTCCTCTATACCGCGCTGCTTCCTCTCATTTAGACGGACGCTGTACACAGACAAAGCAGCGGATCAGATTTGCTGAGATAACGTTTTCTTCAGCACCGATTTCTTAGTGTGATAAATCTCAAAGTGGTTTCTCGCCAAAAAACCCAAGAAGCTATGGAGAGGACACCCTCTGGACCTTATTGTAGCATAATATGGGTATGGACCCCCTAGGATCATATTAGTTGCCAATTTTTACTGACTTATTGCCTTTACGGTAGTTTAACTTGCTTGTATGGCTTCACAATATTGGTCATTGGATATTCACAGTAAATTTTTGGTAAATAGGAGGTCAATGTACCAATAAAAGAGGTGTGATAAGCAGACAGGAATAGTTTCCCCCCCCCCCCCCCCACACACACACACACACACACTCTGGAGACCCAGTGCCATGGTAGTCAGACTCACCTTATTAGGTGGGGGTTCATGAACTCGGTGCGGACGGTCCCCAGTACCTCACTACGTCCGTACTCCACCAGCGTCAGCTCCCCAGCATTGAAGATCATACAGACCTGTCAGGTAGACAGATGTTATCACCGACCCAGATCACTAGCAATGGTCTGGGATAGGTGGGGCATGCAAGATTACTATTAGATGGAGTCAGCATGGGGCCCCCACTTCCAGACAGAGACTGACCAGGATCACTGGAAACAATGGTCTGAGAAAGCTGGGGGAGTGGGCGCAATGTTAATGATAGGGAGAGGGGGGGGGGCAGCATTTTATAGGTACAGGAGGAGTAATAGGCAGAAATTAGTCAATTTGAGGAAAGATGAGAAGACAGAATTTGGAATTTGCATGGTGAGGACACACATGGAATTCTGAGGCATAAGGGGAGGGAATGGGGACATAGGTGGGATATTGGGGTGTGCAGAGGATGCACGCAGAGTTTTTGGGGCAGGGGCAGAGACAGGCAGAATATTGGGGCAGCAGTTTGGAGGGAGGTAGAATGTTTTGGAGCTGTGGCCTAGACACCCCGAATTCTAGGGCAGCGGCAGGTAGAATTTTGGGGTGAGGTGGAGGCAGGCAGAATTCTGGGCAGCTGCAGATAGAATTTTTTGGTGCGGTGGCAGAGACAAGCAGAATTTGGGGGTGCAAGGGCAGAGTAAAATGACATGATAAAAATAGGGAAAATATCAACACTGAAAGTTTGGATGGTATGTATTTTACCGACTCAACTTAGTAGGTTGGGGTTCCCAGAGCCAAATAGAACATGCAAAGAAAAGAAAACAAGCCAAGCAGGCTTGTAAAGGGGCTCTGCATGTGTGCTGAATTGTCTGTGTGTGGGGAAGTGAGCCTGGGCTGCTATGTTTTTCACTTTTATTGTGACAACGTTGTCATGATTTTTTAATGTTGGTGAAGGTTTTACTGTTATTGTGGCTAATAGCCATACATTATTGGAATTGGGTCTCTTTTCTATTAATAAACTTTGTATCTATGCTGATGTGAATGCCCCTTTACAAGCCTGCTTGGCTTGTTTTCTTTTCTGTGCAAGGGCAGAGGCAGGCAAAATTTTAAGGCAGTGGCTAGAGGCATTCTGGGGCAGCGGGGTGGAGGCAGCTAGAATTTGGGGTGCAGGGGCAGGCAAAATTTTGGGGGAAGTAGGATGGAGGCAGGCAGAATTTTAGGTGAAGGAACAGAGGCAGGCAGGATTTTGGGGTAGCAGGATGGAGGCAGACAGGATTTAAGATGCAGGGACAGAGGCAGGAAGAATTTTCGGGACAGCTGAGTGGAAAAAGGCAGAATCTGAGGTGCAGGGGCAGTGGCAGACAGAATACTGCTGCAGCAGGATGGGGGCAAGCAGAATCTGAGGTGCAGGGGCAAGCAGAATTCTGGGGCAGCAAGGTGGAGGCAGGCAGAATCTGAGGTGCAGGGGTGGAGGCAGGCAGAATTTTGGGGCAGCAGGATGGAGGCAGGCAGAATCTGAGGAGCAGGGGCAAACAGAATACTTGGGCAGCAAGGTGGAGGCAGGCAGATGTCTGGGGCAGCAAGGTGGAGGCAGGCAGACGTCTGAGGAGCAGGGGCAGGCAGAATTCTGGGGCAGCAAGGTGGAGGCAGGCAGAATCTGAGGAGCAGGGGTGGAGGCAGGCAGAATTTTGGGGCAGCAGGATGGAGGCAGGCAGAATCTGAGGAGCAGGGGTGGAGGCAGGCAGAATTCTGGGGCGGCAAGGTTGAGGCAGGCAGAATCTGAGGAGCAGGCAGAATTCTGGGGCAGCAAGGTGGAGGCAGGCAGAATCTGAGGTGCAGGGGTGGAGGCAGGCAGAATTTATGGCAGCAGGGTGGATGCAGGCAGAATTTTGGGGCAGCAGGGTGGAGGCAGGCAGAATCTGAGGAGCAGGGGTGGAGGCAGGCAGCATTTTGGGGCAGCAGGGTGGAGGCAGGCAGAATCTGAGGAGCAGGGGTGGAGGCAGGCAGAATGGAGCCAGGCAGAATCTGAGGAGCAGGGGTGGAGGCAGGCAGAATTTTGGGACAGCAGGATGGAGGCAGGCAGAATCTGAGGAGCAGGGGTGGAGGCAGGCAGAATTTTGGGGCAGCAGGATGGAGGCAGGCAGAATTTTGGGACAGCAGGATGGAGCCAGGCAGAATCTGAGGAGCAGGGGTGGAGGCAGGCAGAATTTTGGGGCAGCAGGATGAAGGCAGGCAGAATCTGAGGAGCAGGGGTGGAGGCAGGCAGAATTTTGGGGCAGCAAGGTGGAGGCAGGCAGAATCTGAGGAGCATGCAGAATTTTGGGGCAGCAAGGTTGAGGCAGGCAGAATTCTGGGGCAGTAAGGTTGAGGCAGGCAGAATTTTGGGGCAGCAGGGCGGAGGCAGGCAGAATTTTGGGGCAGCAGTGCGGAGGCAGGCAGAATTTTGGGGCAGCAGGGTGGAGGCAGGCAGAATCTAAGGTGCAGGGGTGGAGGCAGGCAGAATTTGCAGTCCAGGGGCAAGCAGAATTTAGGGGAAGGCAGGGTAAGGGATGAAAATGGCTAATTCCAATGCAAGGTGTTTTGTGCTTCTTACGTTCTCATTTTCGAAGAAGAATTTCTCGTTTCCTCCAGAAGCTGGCCAGGCCACCTATAAGAAGGAGACAGCAGGGTCACGTGACATAATCTCTCCTACCTGGGTAAGCTGTACATACAGAGATTCATTCAAATCCAAGAGCCCACAGTGCCCAACTCACTATCACCCGAGATGATTTCCCACCAGCTGCTATGGATGGGTGACCACCCTGAACCTATTATCCTTCAGTGAGAACACTGTACCTCATTCAGCCGGTTGGTGGTCAGATCAGCGAGCAGTAAGGTGTCTGAAGTGTGCGCCACCAGGTACCGATCCTTGCCCATAACTTTTACCTCGTCCACTTCATAGCCGTAATGGGATTTCAGGACCACACGGGTCCCGGTGGAAAGATTCTTTACAATCACCTGCAGAACAGATTGGAGTGACATTTATAGAGCATTGCAACATGCAATTAAAGATTTTTAATCAAATCATTTTGGTTTCAAGAAGCACCTCTTCCGAGACCCAGTAATATCACCACTGGGTCCGTCTGCTGGTCTTTACTCTGAGTTAAGTGATAGGGGCCGGGGAGGCCCCAGTAATTCTGTAATTAACACCGAACCCTGCCTGGAGCATTATATATATATATATATATATATATATATATATATATATATATATATAAAACACATCCCTGGCATCCCTTTAGACATGTACTGTAGGCTATCTAGTATCTAACATATAGACTGCCCGGACTCACCTGGCTGGGGCCCACATAGAATCAAGATAATCTAACACACACAGTATGGACACAACTTGCTGGGGCCCACATAGATTTAAGTGGCGGTGCGTCCGTTAGGGGTGCTGCCCCCTCTATCATGCCACCCCCTCTGTGTAGAATGGATGGATTCATTCATAGCATGAATCCATCCATGGCCGCTGTAGCCACTCCCTATTCAGGCGTCCGGCCCCTTTTAGGATGCGGAGCACCTGAATTACAGCGGCGGGGTGTTTTTTTGAAGCACCCGATTAGAGCCATAGGCTCCAATAGGCTTAAAAAAAGGTGGACTCGGAGCGCAGAGCATTGCGCTCGGCGCCCACCCAGGTGTGTTCGAAAAGCGAATGAATATTCGCTTTTCTAACACTGAACTGCCTCTCAGCCAATCAGGAGGTGCGGGTCAAATACCCGTCACCTGATTGGCTGAAGGCACAGGCGCTCCGATTGGACGCCTAGCAGGAAGGAAGAAGAGCGAAATGGAGGACACAGGAGCAGCCACCTGACCCGCTGCTCATCCCACCATTCCCACAGCTCGCCGCCGTCACCCGCTGCCTGATCCCCCACCAAGATGGGGTAAGTTCCGGGCAGTCAGCGAGCAGGCGGGGGGGTCACAGTGGCTGCATTTGACGGGCACAGTGGCGGCATTTGACGGGCACAGTGGCGGCCTTTGATGTTTTTTTTCAGTAATTTTCAGAATTTTTTAGTTTGAGCCCCCCAAAAATTTTGAGCACCAACCACGACTGGATTTAAGATAACCTAACACACACAGTATGGACTCACCTGGCTGGGGCCCACATAGGTCATCCTACACCTAACACACACAGTATGGACTCACCTGGCTGGGGCCCACATAGGTCATCCTACACCTAACACACACAGCATGGACTCAGCTGGATGGGGCCCACATAGGTCATCCTACACCTAACACAAACAGTATGGACTCACCTGGCTGGGGCCCACATAGGTCATCCTACACCTAACACACACAGTATGGACTCACCTGGCTGGGGCCCACATAGGTCATCCTACACCTAACACACACAGTATGGACTCAGCTGGCTGGGGCCCACATAGGTCATCCTACACCTAACACAAACAGTATGGACTCAGCTGGCTGGGGCCCACATAGGTCATCCTACACCTAACACAAACAGTATGGACTCAGCTGGCTGGGGCCCACATAGGTCATCCTACACCTAACACACACAGTATGGACTCAGCTGGCTGGGGCCCACATAGGTCATCCTACACCTAACACACACAGCATGGACTCAGCTGGCTGGGGCCCACATAGGTCATCCTACACCTAACACAAACAGTATGGACTCACCTGGCTGGGGCCCACATAGGTCATCTCAAACTTATTCTTATATAACGAGCGTCGTAAACAACAGTCAAACTGCTCCACTCCACCGCACAGAGTCCCCTGCAGGGAAGGAAGGAGAAAACATCATTATACTTTCTGTACAGAGCTGTATAACAATGCAATGACACTACAGGTTAGAGTAAAGAGAATGCAATTCCTTGTAAAAGGCTATAAAAGTGAGCAGAAATATATCACTAACTGTATGTCTAGAGCTGGGATCTCACTCACCTCCATCTTCTTAAAGTGAACCAGTCATATAAGTAAAAGAGAAACCCAACTAGTTCCTATGATCAGGGAACACAGGGTACTTTCATGCACCTTCACCTGTGGGCATAGGGAACCCCAAAAATCTACAGCACCCAGGAAGCAGGCCAGGGCTTCAGGATCTCTGTCTATCCCCTTCTCCATCCCACAAAACAATACAGCAACCTAAGCCACCAATAGGGAGTCACCCCAATGCATTGTGGGATACAGGGCATGTGTCCGAGTATATCTATAGCCAATAGATATGACTTTTGAATCAGCTGATCAGGAGGTAAGTGTCCTTACCGCGCACAGGCGGGAACCGTCCCTCTTCCAGGCTAACGTGGTGATGCTGTACAGGTTGGGGATGTCCTTAGGTTTGGACTCTTCCCATAATCCTCTGCGGGGGCTCCAGTTCAGGATTCGTAGCCTGTGGAGAGAAGTAGTCAGTAAATGTCAGGACATCATATAGATGCTGACCATAACATCGCCAGCTTCCTACCTGTCATGGCTACCGACCACCACCGACTGACCGCTGGGACTGGCGACGGCCACGGTCAGCTCTTTCTCTGTGGGGTCCCGGCTGTAGTCGAAGGTCTGAATGATCTTCCCTTCCTTTTCGTAGGCTACCAACTTCTTATCACAGCCTCCTGCCACAATGCTGTTGGATCCCCATGCCAGGGCGTATGGTGGGCAAGGGTGGGTGACCAGTTTCCCCTGGAACACACCAAAAACATGCTAAAAACCCTGGAGATGGACATGTTGCAGACGGTTGTACCACTCACTTACTGCAGATCAGTCCTGTGCGTGTTCAGTAGCAACAGGTTTTATCATCCAGAAAAGGTCAGGGTAGGCAAAGTCCCACCACAGACCCCACCAACTGTCCTTGCCTGCAGCATGCTGATGTAAACAGCGCGAAACAGATGGCCCCTGCCCCCACCTATAACTGGCCTTCACAGCAAGGAGCACATGGAAGAGCAAAAAGCATGAAAGACAAAACCAGAGAAAATTCCCAGCTCAACTCACCAGCCAGTCTGCTTACTAACCAGATTAACTTGTCCAACAGTCTGCGTTAAAAACAGGGGTTTAGTCAGCACACATTTGCAAACGCATGCGTAAGCTGCAAGGCCTCTTTACCGCACCCTGTGTATTACTTGCAGTCCTAACCCTTTTAAATATACGAGAGTCTCCACAGTGGGCACACATGCATTCTAATGGATAGATAAGGGGCAGGTGGGCCTGGAGGGAACCCAATCCTCCTTAAAGGCACAGGGGCACACTGGACACCCAGAACATAGCACTATGGCAGCAAAGGTGCTCAGTGTGTCCCCTCACCAAATTTACACTAGTAACAAGGAGATGGCCCCTGCCCCCACCAATAACTGTCCTTCACAGCAAGGAGCACATGGGAGGGCAGACTGGTTGGTGAGTTGAGCTGGGAATTTTCTCTGGTTTTATCTTTCATGTATTGCCCTTCCATGTGCTCCTTGCTGTGAAGGCCAGTTATAGGTGGGGGCAGGGGCCATCTCTTTGTTACTGGTGTAAATTTGGTGAGGGGACACACTGGACACCTTTTCTGCCATAGTGCTATGTGCTGGGTGCCCAGTGTGCCCCTGTTCCTTTAACCACTTCAGCCCCGGAAGAATTGGCTGCCCAATGACCAGGCCATTTTTTTGCGATTCGGGCACTGCGTCGCTTTAATCGACAATTGCGCGGTCGTGCGCCGCTTTACACAAAACAAAATTGACGTCCTTTTTTTCCCCACAAATAGAGCTTTCTTTTGGTGGTATTTGATCATCTCTGTGATTTTTATTTTTTGCGCTATAAACAAAAAAAAAGCGACAATTTTGAAAAAAAAAAATATATATATTTTGTGCTTTTTGCTATAATAAATATCCCCGAATTTTGTTTTTAAAAAATCAACATTTTTTTTCCTCAGTTTAGGCCGATATGTTTTCTTCTACATATTTTTGGTAATAAAAATTGCAATAAGCGTATATTGATTGGTTTGCGCAAAATTTATAGCGTCTACAAAGTAGGGGATAGATTTATGCCATTTTTATTTTATTTTTTACTAGTAATGGCGGTGATCTGCAATTTTTATTGGGACTGCGACATTATGGCGGATATATCGGACACTTTTGACACATTTTTGGGACCATTGACATTTATACAGCGATCAGTGCTATAAAAATGCACCGATTATTGTAAAAAGGTCACTGGCAGGGAAGGGGTTTACACTAGGGGGCGATCAAGGGGTTAATTTTGTTCCCTAATGTGTGTTCTAACTGAAGGGGGATGGGACTGACCTAGAGGAGATTACAGATCGTGTTCCTAGTTATTAGGAACTCACGATCTGCCTTTCCTCACAGAACAGAACAGGGATGTGTGTGTTTACACACTAACACACACACACACACACACACACACACATCCCTGTTCTGCCTCTCGTGCCCGCGATCACTCGCGACCGCCGGTCACGAGCATTGGCAATCTGCGATGCAGCATGCGTACAGCTACGGCGGTTCGCAGCGGCTGGTCCGTAAGCGGTTAGGCCCCTTTCACACTGGGGCGGGCAGGTGCGGTGGCGGTATAGCAGCGCGATTTTCCGCGGTATGCGGTCGCTAGGAGGGTTAATTTAACCCCCGCTAGCGGCCAAAAAAGGGTTAATACCGCCCGCAAGCCGCGGCTATTGCCGCGGTTTGCGGGCGGTATTACCGCGCTGTCCCATTGATTTCAATGGGAGACCGCGGTAAAGGAGCGGTGAACACACCGCTCCTTTACCGCTGTAAAGAAGCGGCTAGCAGGACTTTTGGAGCGGTCCTGCTAGCGCACCGCTTCAGTGTGAAAGCCTTCGGGCTTTCACATTGAAGGCACAGGGCAGGATTTTTTCATGCGGTATAACAGCGCTATTATTAGCGCTAAACCGCATGAAAAACACTCCAGTGTGAAAGGGGCCTTAAGGAGGACTGGGCTACCTCCAGGCTTACCTGCTCCTTATCTATCTATTAGAATGCATGTGCGCCCACTGTGGAGACGCTCATAAATTTACATGGTGTCGTGAAGAGGCGTTGCAGCTTACGCATGTATTTGCAAATGTGTGCAAACTAAACCCCTGTTTTTACCGCAGACTGTTGGACAGGTTCATTCGGTTTGTAAGCAGATTGGTTGGTGAGTTAAGCTGGGAATTTTCTCTGGTTTTGTCTTTGATGTAAACAGTGCACCAGCCATAGGCAGCCAGTCACAAGCCGCTACCTATTTGTTGACATTATTGAAAGTAAAGCCTCGTACACATGATCAGATTTTCAGATGACCGTTCTTCTGTTTTTTGTTGCATGCTAGTCTCAAAAAAACCGGAGACGCCGCGCCGTGAGACCACGCCCTTTGACAAAGTCGTGATGACAAAACGCGTCAGAGCGGGATCTCACGGCGACCGGAAGGGACGTATAGGCTCCTTGCGTTCCAAAGTACTGAGTGGAGAAACCGGAAGTGTTACACAGCGGCGTGTCGAGCGGCGTGTCCAGCTGAAACACACTACGGGACCTTCTGTGGACTCCTCAGTAAGTGACTGACGCTAACATTTTAACATCAAGTTATACTGTCAGTCGGGAACAAGGATTGTGAAAGAGTTTTTATGAGAATATGTTTTTTAATCCGAGAGATTTTCAATAAAAGTTTTAAAACGGGACTACACTATGTGGAGTGTTTCTCTCTTCCCATGTTATGGCTCCTGGATGATCTCTGTTTGAAAATCTCGAGTGAGGGCAACATAAGGAAGTGTCTTTTGGGATATCCTTTGAAGCCTAATAACTTCTGAAGTCCGGTGAGTTTAACCCCCAGAGGGGAGCGTGACGCACTGTGTGGAGGGATCTGGTGGAAGGTGCACAATTTACAAACAACATTAAGATCACCATTTGTGTCTACTTGGACTTTTTTCCCCCCCATCACTAACTGCTGCCTTTATCGTGTGCGCCCACTTATGTCACATGAATATCTGGTAGCCTAGTCAATTTTATTATTGACAGGAGCGCCGCGTGTGACGAATTTATTGATAATTTAATAGTGTTATTTTTTTGTTATTTGGGAAAAGTTCATGCTAATCTCATGTCGAAAGTGAAGAGGTTACACACCATACGAAAATTCTCGTACAACAGAATACAACTTCAGAAGTGACGTCACGTGTTGAATAGTTTTGTACGTGTTCTTTCGTTTCTGAGCATGCGTAGTTTTGCTCTTACGATTTTTTTTCGGACAAAAACCGTACTAATGAAATGAAAATCAGACGTTGAGTTCACATCCGACAAAAATTTTATAGTCTGCACATCCAACTTTTGTTGGACGAAAAATCGGAATCTGCTTTTGAAAGCACCGTACTGACGATCCGAAAAACGGGAGATCGTTCGTCGGACGAAATTTTACTTCCGATTTTCGTATCCTGTGCACGGGCCTTAAAAGGTCCAGTATGTGCGCTTCAAAAATACACTAAAGCCTCGTACACACACGATCGGATTTTCCGCAAAGCGTCAGACTTTTTTCAGATGGGGATGTGCCTGGATTTAGTCTTGCATACAAAAACGGCACACAATTGTCGGCCAACAAACACGAACGTAGTGACGTACTACGTGGTTTTTCAGCTCTTGAGCTCCACCCTTTGGGCACCTTCTGCTAATGCCATGTTTGTACACACAGTTGGAAAATCCGACAACAGATCGTTGTCCACGGAAAATTTTAAAGCCTGCCACCCAACATATGTCCGTTGAAAATCCGACAACAATTGTCTGACGGAGCGTACAAAACGGTCGGATTTTGGGCCAACAGTCTGTCATCACACAATTCCCGTCGGAAAATTGGATCATGTGTACGAGGCTTAACTCTTCGAAGAGACCTGTAGGCTCTTCTCCCTCTGATGTCAACAAGACCAATGTAGAGCTCACAGCCCCGTACTGGGCGTGAGGACGCTGATGGGCAGTCTACTGCCAGTGAGAGGAGAGGAGCGGAGCGGAGCAGAGGACTGGATAAGTACTGTGTTTCCCCGCAAATAAGCCCGGGTCTTATATTAATTTTGGTAACAAAAGACACAGTAGGGCTTATTTTCAAGGTAGGTCTTACCATGCAATGTGCTGTCTTCTCCCCCCCTCTCCCCCTCTCCCTCCCTGCCTGTCAAGAATCCCCAGTGTGAACACTGAATGGAGTTAAAATGCTTGCAAAATCCTATAATCCACTCTATTACAGTATTATATAATGTACAATGTGTGTGTTTCTGTAATATAATTGTGCCAAATACCTTCGTTATAGTGCCGCTCTGCGCTTCTGTGACCCGCCGGAGCTCTCTTCCCCGCACTTATATTACAGAAACACACACATTGTACATTATATACTCCTGTAATAGAGTGGATTATAGGATTTTACAAGCATTTTAAACTAGGGCTTATATTGCAGCCCTCCAGGAAAATAACGTTAGGTCTTATTTTCGGGGTAGGTCTTATTTTTGGGGAAATGCGGTAGTGCTTTTTTCTGTCCTCAAGACTAAACAAGCAGGTACAGCCAACACTGCAAGGGAGGACTTTTCCGTTTTCTGGAGTTCACCTTTAACTATGGTTTTATAAGGTTTATTAGAACAGCATAACGTAGTTTTACTTCATTAACTTCCCATATATTTTAATGAGACGCTTTCTATAGCAATTAATTATGCATTTTGTCGGTAATTGCCATGTAGTTTTCTTTCAGCCCTCTGTAACTTTAAGTCCCCTTTTACACTGGAGCGTATTGCAGGCGCTATAGCATTAAAAATAGCGCCTGCAATCCGCCCTTAAACTGCTGCACCATTCACTCCAGTGTGAAAGCCCCGAAGGCTTTTACACTGGAGCGTTGCGCTGGCAGGACAGTAAAAAAAGTCCTGCTAACCGCATCTTTGGAGCGGAGAAGGAGCGATGTGTTTACCGCTCCTCCACCGCTGCTGCCCATTGAAATCAATGGGACAGCGTGGCTATACCGCCGGCAATGTGCTGCTTCAGCAGCGCATTGCGGGCGGTTTTAACCCTTTCTCGGCCGCTAGCGGGCCGAACACTGGAGGCCTCACAGGCAACAGCTGGACACTCAGATGGGCCATGAGGGTAGTAGGGTTGCCACCTGTCCGGGATTCACCCGGACAGTTCGGGTTTGAAATCATGTGTCTGGGTTTCAAACTGCCTAAAACCCGGACACATTATTCAGACTGGACTATGGCTTCCCAACGGGGTTGCTGGCTGCAGTTGCCTAAGCTGAGAGTGTCTGTTACACTCTTTCACACTGCCCAAAGCCAGCACTAACAATCCCCCCACATACAGACGGGAGAGGAGAGAGGGCTCGATCTGCTCCTTACCCTCCCGCCCCTACCCCTCTGTGTCTCCCCACACTCCAATCCCCGGCGCTGTGCCTCAGAAAATGAAAGTGCGGGCTGGGAATTTGAAGTCCAGCAGCCTAAGATACATCTGGATGAGAGGTGCTGACTGCCAAGGGGTGAGTGAGCTCACCATCCATCCCTGTCTGTGACTGAAGTCTCCCCCCTTCTCTCTCCTGCCTCTGAGTGAGTACACTAAAGGTAAATCAGGGCTCTCAGAGCACCCCTTATATCACAGCTCCTCTTTACACCAGAGGCCACAGTGTTCCCCCTTACATCAGAGTCCTCTCTGTACATCAGAGTTCTCAGTGTTCCCCCTTAAATCAGGGTTCCCAGAGCATCCCTTATGTTAGAGTCCCCAGAGTTCTCCCTTACATCAGAGTCTGCAGAGTCCCGCTTTACAGTGTAAGGGAACTCTGAGGATTCAGATGTAAAAGGGGGACTCTGTGGACTCTGATGTAAAGGGGAACTCTTGTGATTAACTTCATATGATTAGAAATGTTATTTCATTGCAAAATATATGTATCGTTTATACTATAAAAAAAATTGCTGTGCGCCGCTAAAGTGTTCGGATTTGACTTGAAGAAAAGGTGGCAACCCTAGTAGGGAGGGAGCGGTGCAGACTGTCTGGAAGTGTCAAGCCTCGTACACACAAACGAGTTTCTCGGCAAAAACCAGCAAGAATCTTGCTGGCAGAGATTTTTTGCCGAGAAATTAGTTCGTGTGTATGGTTTCTCGTCAAGAAAAGCGACAAGAATCTCGACGAGAAAATAGAGATCCTGCTCTCTATTTTCTCGTCGAGATTCTCGTCAGCCTGTTTCTCGACGAGAAAATTGTGTGTGTGTACACTTACCTTTTCGCCGGGAAGCCCGCGCATGCTCGAAATGACTTCGACGCATGCGCGGTAGCTTCCTAGGCATAGATAGGGTATACCAAGATGGCGGCGACAGCATCGAATGTGACGAGCGCATGCTCGTCGTAGTCGATGACGTCACCGCGTACGCTCCATTCAAAGAACCGCGGGTTCTTTGAATCGAGCGTGTGTTCACTCGGCCGGGGCAATTTTCTTGTCCAAGAATCTCGTCGAAAAATAGGATTTTTTATAACAGCTTACCTGTAAAATCCTTTTCTTGGAGTACATCACGGGACACAGAGCGGCATAGTCATTACTATGTGGGTTATATAGATACCTTCAGGTGCTGGCACTGGCAACTTCCAAAACCGGAAGTACCCTCCCCTATATAAGCCCCTCCCATCCAGGAGTACCTCAGTTTTGTAGCAAAGCAATAAGTGTCCCCAAAGAGGGGTGGGAGCTCTGTGTCCCGTGATGTACTCCAAGAAAAGGATTTTACAGGTAAGCTGTTATAAAAATCCTATTTTCTTTCTCGTACATCACGGGACACAGAGCGGCATAGTCATTACTATGTGGGATGTCCTAAAGCAATGCCCAATGAGGGGGGGGGGATACACCATACATAAGCTGAGCGCTATCAGACATGAGGATCTTTTGCGGCCTGCAACACACTGCGCCCAAAGGCGACATCCTCCTGACTTCTAACGTCCACCTGGTAGAACCTAGTAAACGTGTGAACTGAAGACCATGTTGCGGCCTTACAGATTTGAGCCAGGGAGGCCTGGTGATGCACTGCCCATGAAGTTCCAACTGCTCTTGTGGAGTGCGCCCTAACTTTGAACGGAGGCGGTCTCCTTCTCAAGCCATAGGCTTGTATTATGACCTGTCGAATCCACTTGGCTAAAGTAGATTTTGACGCTGCCTGACCCTTTCTGGGGCCTTCCGGCAGAATAAACAAAGTATCCGTTCTGCGAATCTGAGCAGTGGCTTTTAGATAAGCTTTAACTGCTCTTACTACATCCAAAGAATGTAATAATTTTTCCTCTACTGAACTAGGTTTGGGGAAAAAGGACGGAAGAACCACATCTTGGTTCAAATGAAACCTCGATACCACCTTAGGAAGAAAGGCTGGATGAGGACGTAACACTACTCTGTCCTTATGGATAACCAGATATGGCTCCCTACAGGACATAGCGGCTAATTCCGACACTCTTTTAGCCGAACAAATGGCTACTAGAAAAATCCATTTCCTGGTGAGAAGAACCAGGGGAATATGCTGTAATGGTTCAAATGGTTGTTTCTGTAGAACCGACAGAACCAGGTTTAAGTCCCATGGACATATGGGAATATTAACCGGAGGGCTAATACGCATCACTCCTTGTATAAAGGCTTTGACTAGCGAATGCGAAGCCAAGGGCCTCTGAAAAAATATTGACAAGGCCGAAATCTGACCCTTGATAGTACTCAAGGCAAGCTTCCTATCTACAGCCCACTGTAGGAAGTCCAGAATCCTACCTATTACGTACTTACGTGGATGCCATTTCTTGGCCTCACACCAGGCGATGTACGCCTTCCAGATTCTATAGTAGATCTGCCTGGATACCGGCTTCCTGGCATTGATCATGGTAGATACCACAGGATTAGAGAGACCTCTCTTTTTTAGAATGTGGGCTTCAATAGCCAGGCCGTCAAACCTAGGGCTGGTAAGGAAGGGTGGTATATCGGTCCTTGCGAAAGCAGGTCCAGACGATGTGGGAGGGTCCAAGGACTCCCCACAGACATTTTTACAATCTCCGCGTACCATGCTCTTCGGGGCCACGCTGGAGCCACCAGAATCACTGGTTTCTTTTCTACCCTGATTCTGCGGAGTAATCGAGGTAACAATTGTGGCGGTGGGAATGCATATATCAGCTTGAACTGATCCCAAGGGAACACTAGGGCATCCGAGCCGCAAGCTAGGGGATCCCTTGTCCAAGAGACAAACCTGTCCACCTTTGCGTTGAATCTGGATGCTAGCAGATCTACATCCGGTGTTCCCCACCGCTGACATATTGTCCGGAAAACCTCGGGGTGAAGGGACCATTCCCCTGGGCATAATTGTTGGCGACTTAGAAAGTCCGCCTTCCAATTCTCCACTCCTGGAATGAATACCGCGGATATGGCTGGGACATATCTTTCTGCCCATTTCAGGATGCAATTTACTTCCCTCTGGGCTGCACGACTCCTGGTGCCACCCTGATGATTGATATATGCCACTGCTGTGGCATTGTCCGATTGAATTCTGACAGGGGACCCTTGGAGTTTGGATGTCCATGCTACTAGGGCATACCGGGCTGCTCGTATCTCTAAGAGATTGATGGGCCGGGCCTTCTCTGCATCCGACCATCTGCCCTGGAGAGACCATTGCTCCAGTACTGCTCCCCAGCCTATAAGGCTGGCATCTGTAGTGACCACCTTCCAAGAAATCGGACTGAAGGATTTCCCTTTTTCCAGATTCTGGGGAACCAACCACCAATGGAGGCTCTTGCGAACGGAAGGGGACAAGGACATTGGTAAGTCTAGGGCCTGAACTTTCTTGTTCCAGGCTGACAGTATGGCCCTTTGCAAATTCCTTGAATGGAATTGACCGTAGGGTACTGCTTCGAATGATGCCACCATTTTTCCCAGCAGCCTCATGCACAGGCGTATGGACGGCTGTCTTTTTGTACCCACTAAGTGGATCAAATCTCTCAAAGACAACACCTTTTTTCGAGGCAAGAATATTTTCCTCTGGCCTGAATCTAGCCTTAGCCCCAAGTATTCCAGACTTTTGACTGGTTTTAGGGCTGACTTGTCTCGGTTGATAATCCAACTGTGAGTTTCCAGATACTTGATTGTCTTGTGAACGACCACTTCTAGTTTTTTCACTGAGTGGTCTATCAGCAACAAGTCGTCCAGATATGCCATTATTGTTACACCTTGCGTTCTTAGATTGGCCAATAATGGGGCCAGAATTTTTGTGAACACTCGTGGTGCTGTGGCCAGACCGAAGGGTAAGGCTCTGAACTGAAAATGGCGCCCTTCTATCGCAAAGCGTAGAAATTTTTGGTGGACTGGAAAGATGGGAATGTGCAAATAAGCATCTTTGATGTCGATCGAGGCTAACCATTCCTCCCCTTGTAGGGCAGTGGCCACCGATCGGATCGACTCCATCCGGAAAGTCCTGATATGCAGGAATTTGTTTAGCCCTTTTAGATTTAATATGGGCCTCACGTCCCCGTTTGGCTTCGGGACTGTAAAGAGGTTTGAGTAAAACCCGAACCCCCATTCTTCCAGGGGAACCTCCATAATTACTCCTTGGAGCAATAGTTGTTCTAGTGCCAACAGGAGGGACTCTCTCTTCCGGGGATCCCTTGGCACGTTTGACCTCATAAAATGGGAAGGAGGAGAGTCTTTTAACTCCAATCTGTATCCCAGACTTACTGCGGAGAGCACCCATCTGTCTCTGATCGTGTCCCGCCAGGTCTCTGCGAACAACTGGAGTCTTCCCCCCACCCGATTGAGTGGGGGCAACCCTTCATGCATTAGACTTTGGGGGAGGTTTTGTACCTCTCCTGACCCAGGGTTTCTTATTACCCTGCGATTGTCCCTGATTTTTACCCCCGGGATTTGACCGAGGAGGCCGTCGGAACTGTTTCACAGCCGATGCCCCAGGGACTGGAGAAGCAGGCCTCTTAAAAGAGGGACCTCTAACTCTGTTTTTAACCGGTAAGAGTGTACTTTTACCGTTGGAAATTTTCTGGATATATTTGTCCAGGTCTTCCCCGAATAAGCGTTCACCATGAAATGGGAAGCTAACCAGCAATTTTTTACAGGGAGCTTCAGACCAGTTTTTGAGCCATAGAAGCCTGCGCATATGTACTACAGACAGCGTAAGGCGGGAGGCCTGATGGATTGAATCCTTTATGGCGTCAACCGCAAAGCATAAGGCTCTAGGTAGATCAGCTAGGGCAAGGGCCTGCTGATCCGGCAAGTCCCTTAAGACCTGTTTCAACTGATCCTTCACTGCTTGGCAGACCCCAATAGCTGCCACTGCTGGTTGTGTCACCAAGCCTGCTGTAGCAAAAGCAGATTTTAATAAGGACTCCAATTTTTTATCTATTGGGTCCTTGAACATTTGGACATTATCCACTGGACATGTCAGTGATTTATTCACACAAGAGATGGCTGCGTCCACTGTAGGGACCCTCCATTTTTTGATGAACTTATCCTCCATGGGATAGACCACCGGAAATCTCTTGGGGGGAGTAAATATTTTATCAGGATGTTCCCAATCCTGGTACATGAGCCCTTCCAATAAAGGGTGAAGTGGAAAGGAACAGACAGTCTGGGGAGCTTTTAGCGACCCCAGCGAGGAGACAGTAGTGGTTGATGGTTCCGCAAGGTGCATTTTAAATGCTGATCGGACCATATTAGTCAAAGACTGAACCCATAATCTTTCAGCTTGAGATGCTGAGAAAGGTTCCTCCACTGTAGATTCCTCTATAACAGAATCAACCTCCTCCTGATCCCCTTCAGGCAGGTCGATCCCTGTATGGGACTGTTGCTCCGCTAACAGGTACTCTGAAGGAGGAGACGGAGATCGGGCGTGCTTTCCCTGTGACAGGGAGGCAGCGATCAATGTTGACAATCTCTCTTCTAATCCTCCCAGAGCTGAGGAAAAAACCTCCTCTGCTACATACACAGGAGCAGGTGAACTGAGGACAGCCACAGTACCAGGTACTCCTGCGGGGTCTCTTCGGTCACTAACCTCTGAATTTTCAGGGGAGATTGGTGCAGCAGAAGCATGCCCAAGATCCTCAGAGCCCGATGGAGACCCCCTTCGCTTCCTGGAAGATTTAGTTCCGGAGCTTCTGGACGGCATATTCCTAAGCCCAAAGCTGAGGTATTCCAGCCGTAATACACCACTTTTACTGAGAATAGTCTAGCACAATTGCTGCTATATAACAGTTGGTGTCTACTAAAGTGCCTTTCTAGGGGATGCCTGCATCAACCGCCTCTGTGTGCCTTTTTACTGTTGCTAGCTCTGTCTGTGTACTTCAATAGCCAGCTGTGCCTTTAAACATGCTGGACGCCCGCACATGCGCAGTAGCGCCGCGGCGCACACCGAGCGTCATCCACCCGCTCCGCCCCTTTTTCCAGATCGCCTCTATATAGAGAGGCGCGGGCACGTGCGCCTTCGGCGCCTTTTTTGAAAAATAAGGAGCTAGATGGGAGCCAGGGTCCCTGCCGCAGGGCCCGGGGATGGATGAGCGCAGCAACAGGGCAGAGGAGACAGCTTCCCAAAGAGAACTTACCAACTGCCTGGATTTGACTTCGGAAGAAAAAAATCCACATTTACAAGAAAAAGAACCATAGCGGCCTCTAGTGTTTAACACAGGTACCGCGGTCTTACATTTTTTTTTTTTTTTTCTTGCCTACTATTAAAATTTACATTTTCTCAGTAGTAACAGGCATGCACAGAATATTAGCGGGAATACCTTAGGTAACAGGCAGAAAGACAAAATAGGCTTGGGGGTCCCCCAATAGAACCAAGTTCCTGAGGGCCCCCACTTACCTTTTCCTCGCCGCAGGACTCTGTTTGGTCCACAGAAGCCCAAACTTCACCTATCACGGCAGGCATTGTAATTAAACCTTCAGGGACCGGGTTCCCAAGGATTCCACTCCCCTGGACCTGTATAGCACCCTGCACAGAAAACATCTTGGTCGTGGGTATGACCAGAGCTCTGGATCCCAGGGTCCAGCTCTCCTAAGAGAAGCATTACAGGCAGAACCTTGCTCTTCTCTTGCAAGGCCCGGGTACCGACCGTTTAGCTATGAAGCTTTTTTGGTCGGATCCGGAATAGCTTACTGAGGCCCCAAAAGAACCTGTACGCAAGCTCAGTGAAAAACACATGTTACTTCTTGGCCAACACCTTAGACACTGGCAAAAAACTGAGGTACTCCCGGATGGGAGGGGCTTATATAGGGGAGGGTACTTCCGGTTTTGGAAGTTGCCAGTGCCAGCACCTGAAGGTATCTATATAACCCACATAGTAATGACTATGCCGCTCTGTGTCCCGTGATGTACGAGAAAGAAAAAACGACATGTTTTTTTCGACGAGAATCTCGACCGTGTGTACGAGGCCTCAGAGTTTGAAGAAACCTACATCCCTGTTTCCTTCTGTCACCTGAATAGAGTACTGGAGGCTTCACAGGCAACAGCAAGACAACCTGATGGGCCAGGAGAGGGAAGGGGGGAGCACTGCAGGTTTTCTGGAAGTGCTAGCAGGGACCAGAGATGTAGCTTTCTTTAACTGCTTCAATACCGGACACTTTTACCCCCTTCCTGTTCAGGTTTCAGTCCTGTCACACTTTGAATGACAATTGTGTGGTTAATTTATCAAAAAAAAATGTTCTTTCTTTTGGTGGTATTTAATCACTGCTGGGTTTTATATTTTTTGCTAAAAAACGACCGAAAATTGAGAAAATAAAAAACAAAAACACGTTTTTCTTAGTTTCTGCCAGAAAACATTGTAAATAAGTACCTTTTCTCTTTTACTGATGTGCGCTGATGAGGCGGCACTGATATGCAGCACTGATAGGCTGCACTGATAAGCACTGATAGGTGGCACCGATGGGCACTGATAGGCGGCACAGATAGACCGTACTGATGAGCACTGAAAGGCAGCACTGACGGGCACTGTTGGGGCTACACTGATGATCAGTGCCCCTTATTATCTGTGCGGGTCTCTCCTGCGAGGAGGTATACTTTTTTTTTTTACCCCCACCTTCATGACTGACATTTTTTGCGATACGGCACTGCGTTACTTTAACGGACAATTGCGCGGTCGTGCGACGTTGTACCTAAACTACATTTATATAATTTTTTTCTCAAAAAATAGAGATTTCTTTTGGTGGTATTTGATCACTATTGCGTTGTTTATTTTTTGCGCTATATAAAAAAAATAAAGGCTGACAATTTTGAAAAAAACTAATTTTTTACTTTGTTATAAAAAATAACCCATAAAATAAAATAAAATAAAAATACAAAAAAATAATTTCTTAATAAAATTTAGGCCAATGTGTATTCTGCTACACGTTTTGGTAAAAAAATCCCAATAAGCGTATATTGATTTGGTTTACACAAACGTTATAGCGTCTACAAACTATTGTATATATTTATGGAATTTTCATTTATTTTTTTAAATTGAGACACAAATACTCAAGGACATTTCATTACCTTTGGATTCATTTATGGACCGTCCGACTGATCACTGCTACTTTTAATATCTTCATAGACTAGACTAATCACTGTATATACACATTTATATTTTGCGTTTTGGTCATATCACCTTTTTTTAGCGCGGCAATCTTTGAGTTTTTTAATTTTTATACACTTATGTTCTGTTGTGTGATTGCCAACTGCTGTTCTGATTATCAAACCTTTTCATCTGCGCAATTACTAATTATATATATATATATATATATATATATATATATATATATAATCTCCAAAGACATGCTGATAGGTTAACTGGCTTCTATCTAAATTGGCCCTAGTATATGAATGTGAGTTCGGGGCCTTAGATTGTAAGCTCCTTGAGGGTAGTGACTGATGTGAATGTACAATGTATATGTAAAGCGCTGCGTAAATTGACGGTGCTATATAAGTACCTAAATAGTAATAATAATATATACAAAACACACATATTGTGTGTGTGTGTATATATATATATATATTTCCCCCCCCCCCCCCATTTATTTTTTAATACTAGTAATGGCGGCAAACAGCAACTTATAGCGGGACTGCAATATTACGGCGGACTATTGGACACAAACTGACACTTTTTGGGGACCAGTGAAACCAATACAGTGATCGGTGCTAAAAATATGCACTGTCACTGTGCTAATGACACTGACTGGGAAGGGTTTAAAAGGGGTTGTAAACCCTTGTGTTTTTTCACCTTAATGCATCCTATACATCTATGGGCGATCAAATGGTTACCTGTGTGCCTAACCAGTGTTTTGCCAGTGGACATCCAGCGCTCGGCACCTGCAGATTAGCTTCTGCTATGAATAATCACAGCAGAAGTGGCCCACTGGTGGTGCGCATGCGCCCCCTGCAGGCAGAAGTGCTTATATATACACACATACACAGGAGACTCGCCCTGTAGCAGTAAAACTACTATGGGGTGGTCTTAAAGTGGTTATCTGTTGCAATCATTAATCATCAGGAATGAATGGATGGATGTGAACACTCACCTGAGACTCCCCAGATCCCTCATCATCGAAGAAGTAGCGGATGATTGTACCGTCTGCTTGTCCGGACAGTATTCCCTTCCCTGAAACACTGCGTACCAAGAACAGAGGTCCCAGAGAGAAGAGAGAAGTTACAGCACTGATATTTTATACACACAACCTCAAAGTATTTTCACTCTCTTATCAATGGAATTTAAAGGGGTTGTAAAGGTTCGTTTTTTATTTTCTAAATAGGTTCCTTGAAGCTAGTGCATTGTTGGTTCACTTACCTTTTCCTTCGATTTCCCTTCTAAATGTTTTTTTTCTTTGTCTGAATTTCTCACTTCCTGTAAGCTTGCCCCCATCATCCAAGCCGTTCTGGCTGGGGGTTAGTCAGTGTGCTCACCCCCTCCCTTGGGACTACATCCCTGCAGCGAGACACTGTGAACGTTCACAGCGTCTCCCCGCAGGGATGTAGTCCCAAGGGAGGGGGTTCAAATCGTTTGCCCGCAGGGATGTAGTCCCAAGGGAGGGGGTTCACAGCGTCTCCCCGCAGGGATGTAGTCCCAAGGGAGGGGGCGAGCACGCTGACTAACCCCCCCAGCCAGAACGGCTCGGATGATGGGGGCAAGCTTGCTGAGGAGGAACAGGAAGTGAGAAATTCAGACAAAGAGAAAAAACATTTGGAAGGGAAATGGAAGGAAAAAGGTAAGTGAACCAACAATGTACTAGCTTCAAGGAACCCATTTAGAAAAAAAAAAAAAAAAAACCTTTACAACCCCTTTAATATGATCAGCCATATGTTGGAGAACACAGCCCATCCCCAGGAGGAATCCACTCACTTGGAGGTCAGGGAGACGACGTAGGACTCCGTGTTGTATATGGTGCTAGACTTGTTGGTTTTGGTGTTTGCCATTCGCACCTGGAGAGCAGAGAAAACATCTGTAAAATACCATATTCTGTTATACTGCATAAGGCTAAACGTGGTCACCTAGGCCCCCCTATCAAGAAGGTTGACTACCACTGATCTACAAATATATACAGTGCATCTGGAAAGTATTCACAGTGTTTCACTTTTTTCACATTTTGTTATGTTACATTTAATCCATTTTGGAAGAAGGCTGTATTATTTTCCTCAAAATTCTACAAACAATACCCCATAATGACAAATTGAAAGAAGTTTGAAATCTTTGCAAATTTATAAAAAATAAAAATAAAATCCCACGTACATAAGTATTCACAGCCTTTGCTCAATATATTGTTGAAGCACCTTTGGGATCAATTACAGCCTCAAGCCTTTTTGAGTATGATGCTACAAGCTTGGCACATCTATTTTAGGACTTTAGGACAGTTTCTTCCCTTCTTTGCAGGACCTCTCAAGCTCCATCAGGTTGGATGGGGGGTGTCGGTGCTCAGCCATTTCCATATCTCTCCAGAGATGTTCAAATCAGGTTCAAGTCTGGGCTCTGGCTGGGCCAATCAAGGACACTCAGAGTTGTCCCGTAGCCACTCCTTTGTTATCTTGGATGTGTGGTTAGGGTTGTTGTCCTGTTGGAAGATGAACCTTTGCCCCAGTCTGAGGTCCAGAGCACTCTCTGGAGCAGGTTTTCATCAAGGATGTCTCTGTACATTGCTGCATTCATCATTCCCTCGATCCTGACTAGTCTCCCAGTTCCTGCCGCTGAAAAACATCCCCACAGCATGATGCTGCCACCACCATGCTTCACTGTAGGGATTGGTATTGGCCAGGAGATGAGTGGTATCTGGTTTCCTCCAGACATGACGCTTGCCATTCAGGCCAAAGAGTTTAATCTTGGTTTCATCAGACCAGAGAATTTTGTTCCTCATGGTCAGAGTCCTTCAAGTGCCTTTTGGCAAACACCGGGCAGGCTGTCATGTGCCTTTTACTGAGGAGTGGCTTCCGTCTGGCCATCCTACCATACAGGCCCGATTGGTGGAGTGTTGCAGAGATGGTTGTTCTTCTGGAAGGTACTCCTCTCTCCACTGAGAAACGCTGGAGATCTGTCAGAGTGACCATCGGGGTTCTTGGTCACCTCCCTGACTAAGGCCCTTCTCCTCCGATCGCTCAGTTGGGCTGGGCGGACCGCTCTAGGAAGAGTCCTGGTGGTTCCAAACTTCTTCTATTTACAGGTGATGGAGGCCACTGTGCTCATTGGGACCTTCAATGCTGCAGAACTTTTTCTGTACCATTCCCCAGATCTGTGCCTCCATACAACCCTGTCTCGGAGGTCTACAGACAATTCCTTGGACTTCGTGGCTTGGTTTGTGCTCTGACATGCACTGGTAACTGTGGGACCTTATATAGACAGATGTGTGCCTTTCCAAATCATGTCCAATCAACTGAATTTACCACAGGTGGACTCCAATCAAGTTGCAGAAACATTTCAATGCTGATCAGTGGAAACAGGATGAATCTAATGCCGCGTACACACGGTGGGAATTTCCGTTGGAAAAACCTTGGATGTTTTTTCCGACGGAATTCCGCTCAAGCTTGGCTTGCATAGACACGGTCACACAAAAGTTCTCTGAACTTTCGACCGTCAAGAACGCGGTGACGTACAACCAGCCAAAATGGTACGGGGCATAAGTGGTTAATAAAAAATAAAAAAATAAAAGTACAGTGCAAACAAGGATGTAGATAGAGCAATGGATATGACAATAGGGTTGATTTACTAAATCTGGAGAATGCTAAATTTGGTGCAGCTCTGTACAGAAACCAATCAGCTTCCAGGTTTTATTGTCAAAGCTTAAATGAACAAGCTGAAGTTAGAAGCTGATTGGTTACCATGATTCCAAGTGCACCAGTTTCAGTAAATCTCCCCCAGTGTGTGTCTTAGGCAGGCCATACACGGGTCGAATTTTGGAAGAATTTTCTTTTGAAAACCTTATCTAAGAATTTTTGTTTGTATTTCGCACCATTAGTGGGCTGCAGCAACAGACGATTTTCGTGTGGCCATCGAATTTTAATAAACGAACATGTTGTAATTTTTTTTGAAAAACTAACGATTTTCTAATCAATGAGAATCGTACGAGAAATGTAATCGAAAAAGAAATGCGCATGTGGAAGAAAAGAAAATTCCTGGAAAGAAAAGAAGATTCCCAGACACGAAAATTCTTTTCTGTAGGAACATGAGGTGGAATTGAAGGTTTGGTCGGTCGAATTTTGAAATTAATGGTGGCACCATCGTATCACAAAACGCACAAATTTTCGGATTTTCAAAAGAAAATTCTTTCGAAATTTGACGTAATGATGTTCGTGGAACATGCTGGCAGTATACTGAATACATAAATACGGCTCCTGAGAAGTGACCGTACCTTTCCTTCTGCCAGTCCAAAGACGATGATGTTCTCCAGAGGCCAGAGGAGGCAGGTGACCGCGCTCTGCGGTGAACAGGGAGATATGGAGAACATAGATGAGAGCAGAAATATTAGAGAAATCATATAGAAAATGTATACATATATAAAAAAAAATAATTATATTTCTACATAAAATGTTTTAAATATATATATTTCTCTTACACACACACACACACACTGTATACACATATACATACACAGTATCTCACAAAAGTGAGTACACCCCTTACATTTTTGTAAATATTTTGAAGAAATTACACTTGGCTACAATGTAAAGTAGTGAGTGTACAGCTTGTATAATGCCGCGTACACACGGACGTTTTTCCCGTCAAAAAAAACGACATTTTTCCCATTCGATGAGAAAAACGATAGTCTGTGGGCTGTCGTTTTTTTTCGACGAGAAAAATGGCATTAAAAACGACGAGAAAAATTAGAACATGTTTTAATTTTTCTCGTCGTTTTTTTCGACATGTTTTCCGCGGCAGTGTTTCCCATAGGGAAACACTGCCGCGGAGCCCACACACGGTCGTTTTTTTCGACCAAAAAAAAAATGACATTTAAAACGGCCGTGTGTGAGGGGAACAAGCTGTTCCTCGTGTTTAACGTCGATTTTTTCGACGGTGTTTTCACCGTCGAAAAAATCGATCGTGTGTACGCGGCATAACAGTGTAAATTTTCTGTCCCCTCAAAACAACTCAACACACAGCCATTAATGTCTAAACGGCTGGCAACAAAAGTGAGTACACCCCTAAGTGAAAATGTCCAAATTGGGCCCAAAGTGTCAATATTTTATGTGGCCGCCATTATTTTCCAGCACGGCCTTAACCCTCTTGGGCATGGAGGTCACCAGAGCTTCACAGGTTGCCACTGGAGTCTCTTCCACTCCTCCATGACGACATCACGGAGCTGGTGGATGTTAGAGACCTTCCGCTCCTCCACCTTCTATTTGAGGATGCCCCAAAGATGCTCAATAGGGTTTAGGTCTGGAGACATTCTTGGCCAGTCCATCACCTTTACCCTCAGCTTCTTTAGCAAGGCAGTGGTCGTCATAGAGGTGTGTTTTGTGTCGTTATCATGTTGGAATACTGCCCTGCAGCCCAGTCTCTGAAGGGAGGGGATCCTGCTCTGCTTCAGTATGTCACAGTACATGTTGGCATTCATGGTTCCCTCAGTGATCTGTAGCACCCCAGTGCCGGCAGCACTCATGCAGCCCCAGACCATGACACTCCCACCACCATGCTTCACTGTAAACAGGACACACTTGTCTTTCTTTGTACTCCTCACCTGGTTGCCGCCACATAAGCTTCACACCATCTGAGCCAAATAAGTTTATCTTGGTCTCATCAGACCACAGGACAGGGTTCCAGTAATACATGTCCTTAGTCTGCTTGTCTTCAGCAAACTGTTTGCGGTCTTTCTTGTGCATCATCTTTAGAAGAGGCTTCCTTTTGGGACGACAGCCCTGCAGACCAATTTGATGCAGTGTGCGGCGTATGGTCTGAGCACTGACAGGCTGAACCCCCACCCCTTCACCCTCTGCAGCAATGCTGGCAGCACTCATATGTCTATTTCCCAAAGACAACCTCTGGATCTGACGCTGAGCACGTGCCCTCAACTTCTTTGGTTGACCATGGCGAGGCCTGTTCCGAGTGGAACCTGTCTCCTGTTAAACTGCGGTTTTAACACCGTGCTGCAGCTCAGTTTCAGGGTCTTGGCAATCTTATAGCCTAGGCCATCTTTATGTAGAGCAAAAACAATTTTTTTCAGATCCGCAGAGAGTTCTTTGTCATGAGGTGCCATGATGAACTTCCAGTGACCAGTATGAGAGAGTGAGAGCGATAACACCAAATTTAACACACCTGCTCCCCATTCACACCTGAGACCTTGTAACACTAACGAGTCACATGACACCGGGCAGGGAAAATGTCTAATTGGGCCCAATTTGGACATTTTCACTTAGGGGTGTACTCACTTTTGTTGCCAGCGGTTTAGACATTAATGGCTGTGTGTTGAGTTATTTTTAGGGGACAGCAAATTTGCACTGTTATACAAGCTGTACACTCACTACTTTACATTGTAGCAAAGTGTCATTTCTTCAGTGTTGTCACATGAAAAGATAGAAGAAAATATTTACAAAAATGTGAGGGGTGTACTTACTTTTGTGAGATACATATATATTTATTAATTACACACACACACACACACACACATATATACATGTACACATATACAGTATACACAGTGTTCAAAATAAAATAAAAAATGAAAAGGAACACTTTGAAAACACATCAGATCTCAATAGGGAAAAATCTCATGCTAGATATCTATGCTGATATGGACTGGGTAATGTGTTAGGAATGAAAGGATGGCACATCGTTTGATGTAGATGAAAAATGATCAACCTACAGAGGACTGAATTCAAAGACCCCCCGAAAATCAAAGTGAAAAAATGATGCAGCAAGCTAGTCCATTTTGCTGAAATTTCATTGCAGCAACTCAAAATGGTACTCCATGTGCTTGTATGCATGCCTGACAACATCAGGGGAATCCTCCTAATGAGACGACGGATGGTGTCCTGGGGTATTTCCTCCCAGATCTGGACCAGAGCATCACTGAGCTCCTGAACAGACTGAGTTGCAATAATGTCCCAGAGGTGTTCTATTGGATTTAGGTCAGGCGAGCGTGGGGGCCATTCAATGGTATCAATTCCTTCATCCTCCAGGAACTGGCTGCCTACTCTCGCTACATGAGGCCGGGCATTGTCGTGCACCAGGAGGAACCCAGGACTCACTGCACCCGCATAGGGTCTGACAATGGGTCCAGGGATTTCATCCCGATACCTAATGGTAGCCAGGATGCCATTGTCCAGCCTGTAGAGGTCTGTGCGTCTCTCCATGGATATGCCTCCCCAGACCATCACTGACCCACCACCAAACCATTAATGCATAACATTCTCCACGGCTTCTCCAGACCCTTTCATGTCTGTCACATGTGCTCAGGGTGAACCTGCTCTCATCTGTAAAAAGCACAGGGGGCCAATGGCGGACCTGCCAATTCTGGTGTTCAATGGCAAATGTCAATCGAGCTCCACAGTGCCGGGCAGTGAGCACAGAGCCCACTAGAGGACGTTGGGCCCTCAGGCCACCCTAATGAAGTCTGTTTCTGATTGTTTGGTGAGAGACATTCACACCAGTGGCCTGCTGGAGGTCATTTTGTAGGGCTCTGGCAGTGCTCACCCTGTTCCTTCTTGTACAAAGGAGCAGATACCGGTCCTGCTGATGGGTAACTGCCTGTCTCCTGGAATCTCCTCCATGCTCCTGAGACTGTGCTGGGAGACACAGCAAACCTTCTGGCAATGACATGTATTGATGTGCCATCCTGAAGGAGTTGGACTGCCTGTGCAACCTCTATAGGGTCCAGGTATCGCCTCGTGCTACTAGTAGTGACACTGACCCTAGCCAATAGCAAAACTAGGTTTGCTGTGTCTCTCAGCACAGTCTCTGGAGCATGGAGGAGATTCCAGGAGACAGGCAGTTACTCTAGGAGAGCTGGACAGAGCCGTAGAAGGTCCTTAACCCATCAGCAGGACCAGTATCTGTTCCTTTACACAAGAAGGAACAGGATGAGCACTGCCAGAGCCCTACAAAATGACCTCCAGCAGGCCACTGGTGTGAATGTCTCTGACCAAAATCAGAAACAGACTTCATGAGGGTGACCTGAGGGCCCGACATCCTCTAGCGCAGTGTTTCTCAACTCCAGTCCTCAAGGCGCCCCAACAGATCACGTTTTCAGGCTTTCCATTATTTTGCACAGGTGATTTGATCAGTTTCACTGCCTTAGTACTTACCACAGCTGTTTGATCTGAGGGAAATCCTGAAAACATGACCTGTTGGGGCGCCTTAAGGACTGGAGTTGAGAAACCCTGCTCTAGTGGGCCCTGTGCTCACTGCCCGTGGAGCTCAAATGAGATTCGCCATTGAACACCAGAATTGGCAGGTCCACCATTGGCACCCTGTGCTTTTTACAGATGAGAGCAGATTCACCCTGAGCACATGTGACAGACATGAAAGGGTCTGGAGAAGCCGTGGAGAACGTTATGCATGACTGGTAGGAGAAAAAAAAATGTCAGTGGCCTCCACCCGTAAGGCCTCATTCACACGAGGCGGACTCCGTTACCACGGAGCCCGCCAGTTACGCCAGCTTAGCGGGAGATCTCTCTGTTGATCTCTACTGAGCTGGCGGATGACAGGTCCCTCTCTGCTCACTGAGCGGGGAGGGGCTTGTCGAGCGCCGCTGTCTCCTATGGAGAGATCGGACGGAAAAGGACAGCATGTCCGTTTTCATCAGATCTCACCCGATCCGATATGGATGGATGGCGACGTATCGCCATACGTCTGAATTTAGCGGATCGGAGAGGGTCGGATGTCACCGCTGACATCCGACGCTCCAAAGGCTTACATGGAGCGCCCGTTCAGGTCCGTCGACAAAAATGACAGGCGGACCTGAATGGTCCGTCCCTGTGAAAAGGGCCTAAATCTATTCCTGTTTTGGAGTTCATCTCATTGTTGCCCATCTGGTGCACCTGTAGTGTAAGTAAACCCTCCTACCGTTTTCAGCTAAGGAAGCTGCCATCTTTGCCTCTGTTTAATCTACAACTGCCATGATGCTGCACATGTGATCATTAATGACACCAGCCATTGGATCGTTTGACAGTTTGGTTGAGAGCACAACTAATGGGAGTGTTACATTTCCGGACAGAAATTAAACCGTTTTATGGATGGGTTTACTTCTGTATATATAGTTTTACAGTAAATCTATCTATCTATCTATATATACAGGTCCTTCTCAAAAAATTAGCATATTGTGATAAAGTTCATTATTTTCTCTAATGTACTGATAAACATTAGACTTTCATATATTTTAGATTCATTACACACAACTGAAGTAGTTCAAGCCTTTTCTTGTTTTAATATTGATGATTTTGGCATACAGCTCATGAAAACCCAAAAATCCTATCTCAAAAAATTAGCATATCATGAAAAGGTTCTCTAAACGAGCTATTAACCTAATCATCTGAATCAACTAATTAACTCTAAACACCTGCAAAAGATTCCTGAGGCTTTTAAAAACTCCCAGCCTGGTTCATTACTCAAAACCGCAATCATGGGTAAGACTGCCGACCTGACTGCTGTCCAGAAGGCCATCATTGACACCCTCAAGCAAGAGGGTAAGACACAGAAAGAAATTTCTGAACGAATAGGCTGTTCCCAGAGTGCTGTATCAAGGCACCTCAGTGGGAAGTCTGTGGGAAGGAAAAAGTGTGGCAGAAAACGCTGCACAACGAGAAGAGGTGACCGGACCCTGAAGAAGATTGTGGAGAAGGACCGATTCCAGACCTTGGAGGACCTGCGGAAGCAGTGGACTGAGTCTGGAGTAGAAACATCCAGAGCCACTGTGAACAGGCGTGTGCAGGAAATGGGCTACAGGTGCCGCATTCCCCAGGTCAAGCCACTTTTGAACCAGAAACAGTGGCAGAAGCGCCTGACCTGGGCTACAGAGAAGCAGCACTGGACTGTTGCTCAGTGGTCCAAAGTACATTCGGAAATCAAGGTGCCAGAGTCTGGAGGAAGACTGGGGAGAGGGAAATGCCAAAATGCCTGAAGTCCAGTGTCAAGTACCCACAGTCAGTGATGGTCTGGGGTGCCATGTCAGCTGCTGGTGTTGGTCCACTGTGTTTTATTAAGGGCAGGGTCAATGCAGCTAGCTATCAGGAGATTTTGGAGCACTTCATGCTTCCATCTGCTGAAAAGCTTTATGGAGATGAAGATTTCATTTTTCAGCACGACCTGGCACCTGCTCACAGTGCCAAAACCACTGGTAAATGGTTTACTGACCATGGTATTACTGTGCTCAATTGGCCTGCCAACTCTCCTGACCTGAACCCCATAGAGAATCTGTGGGATATTGGGAAGAGAAAGTTGAGAGACGCAAGACCCAACACTCTGGATGAGCTTAAGGCCGCTATCGAAGCATCCTGGGCCTCCATAACACCTCAGCAGTGCCACAGGCTGGTTGCCTCCATGCCACGCCGCATTGAAGCAGTCATTTCTGCAAAAGGATTCCCGACCAAGTATTGAGTGCATAACTGAACATAATTATTTGAAGGTTGACTTTTTTTGTATTAAAAACACTTTTCTTTTATTGGTCGGATGAAATATGCTAATTTTTTGAGATAGGATTTTTGGGTTTTCATGAGCTGTATGCCAAAATCATCAATATTAAAACAAGAAAAGGCTTGAACTACTTCAGTTGTGTGTAATGAATCTAAAATATATGAAAGTCTAATGTTTATCAGTACATTACAGAAAATAATGAACTTTATCACAATATGCTAATTTTTTGAGAAGGACCTGTATATATATATATATATATATATATATATATATACACACACACACACACACACAGACCCATCTGACTCCAGCAGTCACTATAAATATATACAGTAAGTGCACCACATACTGAGAAAGCGCTCACGAGAATATTGTTTTAAAAATTTCTTGTAAAAGCACCTCATTGTATTTGGTGTTCTTACTCTCTATATTAATAATGATTATATTCGCAGGTTTGTACACTGTGGAGGCGTTTGCTCCCCCTAATATCCTGTTATTGTTGGTTGTACAATAGTGCAGGATAATAGCGGTATGCAGACCTTTATTGCTAATCTGCCTACAGCACCCGAGGGAACTGGGGAAACTGCTGCATCTGATATACTAAGAATAGATAGACTACTTTTATGTACCCCAGAGAGGCCGAATGTGTCCTAGATAGGAACACACGTCTCCAACTGGTGAATGAAATAGTCACAGTGATGTGAAGAACAGATTGTCACTATGAAATATGGAGGAAATGGTCACAGCAGCTTTATAAGTGGGTAGAACTGTCCTATACACTGGCCATGGACTGAGGCGACCCTTTCCCTGTTAACGGTAATGGATATAGTACCTTCATTTCAGATTTCGACACCTGACCCCCTTCCTCTTCTTTCCAACCTTGCAGCATTTCCAAGCCGTGGGACCCTCACTAGCACAGCTGGGATCTGGGAACCCCCCAGGGGGGTGACTGATTGAAAGCCTAGCTTGAGACTCATCTTAAGCCCCCCTACCCTTTCTCTACACCAGTGGTTCCTGACCTTACTGGGACCAGGGCCCCGTAAATCCTTCCAAAACCTTCCATTCACCAACAGTAATAAAAAATAAAAAAAAAGTTGTTACACAATAAAAAGTATGGGAATACAAAATATGTATGGAAGTTTTGGAAGGCTCTGGTTGGGGTTGGTCACTGCAGAGGATAGGGGTTCTGGAAGGGGTTAGGGGGACTCTGCAGAAGGCTTGGCGGCCCTGTAAGGGATGAGATTTCTGGAGGGAGCTAGGGGCAACTGTGGGGGATGTTTCTAGAGGGAGCAGGAGGGCTTTCTAGGAGGCCAGGGACTTTTGGGGGGCTGGGGGCACTGTGGCTCATAATGGGAAGCTAGGTGGCACTTGGGGCCAGTTCACACCACAAAAATGCGTTCCAGATGTGTTTCTGCATGTGCGTTTTTGCTGCGTTCAAGTTTTTGGAGGTTTTTATTTTTGCAATGCGTTTTTAATGCGTTTAGATCCGTTCCGGTGCATTTTTTGCTGCATTCCAGTACAGTTCTGTGCAGAAAAAAAAAATGCAGCTGACCGCACTGGTGTGAATCAGGCCATTGGAACCCATAGTATCTATCATTCAGTGCGTTTTTAATGCAGAAAGAAAATGCACTGGACTGCATGGTGTGAACCGGCCCTAAAGGGAAATGGGAGGCACTATGACAGGTTAGGGGATCTGCAGCTGGCGTGAGATCTGGAAAGATGGAGGGCATGGCCCAGATGATAACCATGATCAGGTGGTTGAGAACCCCGCCCTACACCCATCATTCCTACTTCTCATCCCTTGCCTATATTACGCCTCCCACTTCCTGATATTCCTCCCTTCCTATCCTCCGTCCATTGTCTCCTTTTCGGACACGTTCTTCTTTCACCTTTCCTTCTATTTCCATTTTCTATACTCTTACCTCAGGTTTTGAGTCTTGGCACTGCCCAGGAACTATTTTTACCTCTAACTAGTAAGAAACATCCCCATTAGGGTCACTCTTCCCTAACTTCCACTTGGAACCCCCAGGTGCAACAGTTACAGCCAACCAGCGGACCCAGAGTGTGACCCCCTCCATGGGCCTGCATCCCCTAAGGGCAGCGATTCCCATCCTCGGTCTTCGTGTACCTCCAACAGGCCATGTTTTAGGAATTTCCCTAAGATAAAATAGCTGTCATAAATACCAAACCATTGACATTAATTGTCTGGACCTGTGCAAGGTGAAGAAAATCCTAAAAACATTAACTGCTGGGGGTACTTGAGGACTGATGTTGGAAATCGTTGCCCTCGCGGGGATTGTTCTGCCTCCCCCTGTATTTTTTTTATGTTATTTCTCGTTACCATTGCTGATGCAGCTTTTCTGTATTATACTGTTGCTGTTCGGATGTAAAAATTTAATAAAAACCTTAGAGAAAAAAAAGAAGATGAGATTGGTCTTCTTTACCACCTAGTAGTGCCGAGTGCTGCTGGAGGATTTCACATCTTTAGTGACTGACCTTTTCCAGCATGCACTGCCCTTGATTGGACATTTGTTTTTCCCAAAAACAGCAATGTGTTCTTTATAAACTAAACTAGAAGTGACAACAAGGCCTGATCTAAGGCTTCCCCCCACCTCCGGCAATGTGACAAGCATCCCACCTGGAAGGGGGACCCTATCCTCCACAGCAGGGATCTTCAAACTACGGCCCTCCAGCTGTTGTAGAACTACATGTCCCAAGTCCCATGAGGCATTGTAAAACTCTGAGATTCACAGACATGATGGGAACTGTAGTTCCTAAACAACTGGAGGGCCATAGTTTGACGACTCCTGCTCTACAGTATACAAAGTGTACTTTATAAACTGCCCCCAATATGTATTACAGGTGACAACAAGGCTTGGTCTAAGGCTCCTTCCCATCTCCAGCCATGGCACAACCATCCCACCTGGGAGGGGGATCCTTTACCTCTCCAGTATAAGGAGGGGGGGCGCCTTTAAAAACTGCCCTCAATATGTACTAGAGGTGACAACAAGGCCTGATCTAAGGCTCCTTCCCACCTCCAGCCATGTCACAACCACTCCACCTGGGAGGGGAACCATTTACCTCTCCAGTATAAGGGGGGATCCTTTATAAACTGCCCCCAATATGTATTACAGGTGACAACAAGGCCTGGTCTAAGACTCCTTCCCATCTCCAGCCATGGCACAACCATCCCACCTGGGAGGGGGACCCTTTACCTCTCCAGTATAAGGGGAGGGGGGCGCCTTTAAAAACTGCCCTCAATATGTACTAGAGGTGACAACAAGGCCTGATCTAAGGCTCCTTCCCACCTCCAGCCATGTCACAACCACTCCACCTGGGAGGGGAACCATTTACCTCTCCAGTATAAGGGGGGATCCTTTATAAACTGCCCCCAATATGTATTACAGGTGACAACAAGGCCTGGTCTAAGACTCCTTCCCATCTCCAGCCATGGCACAACCATCCCACCTGGGAGGGGGACCCTTTACCTCTCCAGTATAAGGGGAGGGGGGCGCCTTTAAAAACTGCCCTCAATATGTACTAGAGGTGACAACAAGGCCTGATCTAAGGCTCCTTCCCACCTCCAGCCATGTCACAACCACTCCACCTGGGAGGGGAACCATTTACCTCTCCAGTATAAGGGAGGATCCTTTATAAACTGCCCCCAATATGTATTACAGGTGACAACAAGGCCCGGTCTAAGGCTCCTTCCCACCTCCAGCCATGGCACAACCATCCCACCTGGGAGGGGGACCCTTTCCTCTCCAGTATAAGGGGGGATCCTTTATAAACTGCCCCCAATATGTATTACAGGTGACAACAAGGCCCGGTCTAAGGCTCCTTCCCACCTCCAGCCATGGCACAACCATCCCACCTGGGAGGGGGACCCTTTACCTCTCCAGTATAAGGGGGGATCCTTTATAAACTGCCCCCAATATGTATTACAGGTGACAACAAGGCCCGGTCTAAGGCTCCTTCCCACCTCCAGCCATGGCACAACCATCCCACCTGGGAGGGGGACCCTTTACCTCTCCAGTATAAGGGGGGATCCTTTATAAACTGCCCCCAATATGTATTACAGGTGACAACAAGGCCCGGTCTAAGGCTCCTTCCCACCTCCAGCCATGGCACAACCATCCCACCTGGGAGGGGGACCCTTTACCTCTCCAGTATAAGAGGGGATCCTTTATAAACTGCCCCCAATATGTATTACAGGTGACAACAAGGCCCGGTCTAAGGCTCCTTCCCACCTCCAGCCATGGCACAACCATCCCACCTGGGAGGGGGACCCTTTCCTCTCCAGTATAAGGGGGGATCCTTTATAAACTGCCCCCAATATGTATTACAGGTGACAACAAGGCCCGGTCTAAGGCTCCTTCCCACCTCCAGCCATGGCACAACCATCCCACCTGGGATGGGGACCCTTTACCTCTCCAGTATAAGGGGGGATCCTTTATAAACTGCCCCCAATATGTATTACAGGTGACAACAAGGCCCGGTCTAAGGCTCCTTCCCACCTCCAGCCATGGCACAACCATCCCACCTGGGAGGGGGACTCTTTACCTCTCCAGTATAACAGGGGGGCCTTTAAAAACTGCCCTCAATATGTACTAGAGGTGACAACAAGGCCTGATCTAAGGCTCCTTCCCACCTCCAGCCATGTCACAGCCATCCCACCTGGGAGGGGGACCCTTTACCTCTCCAGTATAACAGGGGGGCCTTTAAAAACTGCCCTCAATATGTACTAGAGGTGACAACAAGGCCTGATCTAAGGCTCCTTCCCACCTCCAGCCACGTCACAGCCATCCCACCTGGGAGGGGGACTCTTTACCTCTCCAGTATAACAGGGGGGCCTTTAAAAACTGCCCTCAATATGTACTAGAGGTGACAACAAGGCCTGATCTAAGGCTCCTTCCCACCTCCAGCCATGTCACAGCCATCCCACCTGGGAGGGGGACCCTTTACCTCTCCAGTATAACAGGGGGGCCTTTAAAAACTGCCCTCAATATGTACTAGAGGTGACAACAAGGCCTGATCTAAGGCTCCTTCCCACCTCCAGCCATGTCACAGCCATCCCACCTGGGAGGGGGACCCTTTACCTCTCCATTATAACAGGGGGGCCTTTAAAAACTGCCCTCAATATGTACTAGAGGTGACAACAAGGCCTGATCTAAGGCTCCTTCCCACCTCCAGCCACGTCACAGCCATCCCACCTGGGAGGGGGACTCTTTACCTCTCCAGTAAAAGGAGGGTCCTTTATAAACTGCCCTCAATATGTACTAGAGGTGACAACAAGGCCCGGTCTAAGGCTCCTTCCCACTTCCAGCCATCCCACCTGGGAGGGGGACCCTTTACCTCTCCAGTATAAGGGGGGGGTCCTTTATAAACTGCCCCCAATATGTACTAGAGGTGACAACAAGGCCTGCTCTAAGGCTCCTTCCCACTTCCAGCCATGCCACCTGGGAGGGGGACCCTTTACCTCTCCAGTATAAGGGGGATCCTTTATAAACTGCCCCCAATATGTACTAGAGGTGACAACAAGGCCTGGTCTAAGGCTCCCTCCCACCTTTGGTGACAACCATCCCACCATGATCCAAGATGTCGGCGCATGCAGATGCAGCGGCTGGGTGCTCTGTACAGCAGTGTGAAAGGAGGACTGTTTGCTATAAGCGAGAGGAGCTGCTGGCTATTTGCTGTAGGCAGGAAAATGCTGGGTGTACTATGGGAGGCCAGGACTATGCTTTAGTGCCTTTGGTTTGATGTCCTGTTCGGCCACCTGCCTTGACACTGACTGCCCCACTGTGTGCCCTGCTAGGAGCTTTTCCAGAGATTCAGCACTTTGGGAAGTGTGGTGCGACGCCAATCAATGCCATGGCAGCTGCTGCAGAGCTGACGGGAAAACAAGAAAAGCACTGGAGGAAAAGCAAGCAAAAATCTTCCTGTGACTATGCTGGGGCTGTTTCAACTGGGGCGGCTGTGGGAGCAGCTGAAGTTTTTGCAGAGGAACAAGCTAAGCAGTGGCGGTGCAGCACACTAAAACTTCCCCTGGAGAGCTCATGTTTAGCTAAGTGTGCTGGGGCTGCTGCTAAAGCATCCAAAGCAACTGTTGGAGGTGCTGATGTTTTTCTTGGGAGACACCGGAGGAAACGGAGGTATAGGAAACAGAAACGGGGTAAGAGAGCAGGTGTAAGATTAAGACTGGAAGCTCGCCCATATAGACCTGTGTTGCCAAGTCTTTTTCTTAGTAATTGCCGATCTCTTCTAAACAAGATGGATGAACTCAGGCTGCGGTTTATTACACACAAATTAAATAGCTGTGTGACTGTCCTCACAGAGACCTGGCTGGATGGTTCTATACCTGATGAGCCCATTGAGCTGGCAGGCTGCTCTGTCTATCGAGCGGATAGGACTGCGGACTCTCCTCACCAGTATAAGGGGGGTTCCTTTATAAACAGCCCGAAATATGTACTATAGGCGACAAGAAGGCCTGATCTATGGCTCCCTCCCACCTTTGGTGCTGTTACAACCATCCCACCATGAAGAGGGACTATTTACTCTCTAGTCTGAAGGGTCCTTTAAAAACAGCCCCCCCCCCCCCCATGTACTAGTGGTAAATGGTCTAACGCTCTCTCCCTCCTCCAGCACTGTGACAACCATCCTACCCTTTCTTTTGCAGTACAGGAAGGGGGTGTCAGTTTATGGGAAACCTGTATACTTACCGTCTGAATGAATTTATTGCAGATGACTTTTTTATCTCCCCTACAAACAAGAGACAAGAAAGAGTATATTACTTGCATGCAGAAATGAAGATTGTTCAGAGTGTCATGGTGAATGAAATATGTCCACTGGACCCTTAATAATAAGAACAGGATCACTGATAAGAGGGAACGGGCAGTATTCCTGTACTGGGCCATATCAAATCACCAGGGGGGCCCTTCTATTCACTCTCCACAAAGTGCAACATGAACAACTGTCACATGACATCTCCTGTTTGAATGATGGTGGTGGTGGGCATGACACTAGTGCCGGCTGGCAGGACAGATGAGGGCGTGCAGTGGCTCGGACGAGTTGGGTTGTGTGTGTTTGTGGAGGATTCCCCGGTATGGAGAATGAGGAGCACAGGACCACCAAACTGTGTATGAGCTACTCGGAGCCAGTTGCTGTTTGCACAGTGACCCCTACTGGCAAGGCACAGCGAAGGCATTAAAGCAGTGGCGCTGCCAGTGCCACCAATAAAGGGGTACAGGGGGGACGCTGTCAGGTAGGCTGCTTGGAGCCCAAGAGATCACTAATAGCCTGGCCAGGAGTGACACATCCACTTCTACCGAGTCTGTCTCTGCTGATGAACCATTCTGGGGGGTGTATAGGTCTCCTATGGAATAAGGATATGTCCAGGGATTACCCAAACCTTCCTGACCCCCTGTAACTCATGTCCTACCAGTATTTTTTCTTTAATCTTGGTCCTGAAGCAAGAAACAGCTTTTATCACTCCTTTAGACACTCTCTGACCCTCTCGCCAGGAGGAGTGGAGATAGAAGGGTAGGGGTCCAGTGAAGAGCGAGGAAGCGAGGGTTGGAGATAGGAGGAGAAAAGAAGAGAGTGGGATGGGGATAGGAGGGGGAAAGGAATAGAGCAGGATGGGGATAGACGGGGAAAGGAATAGAGCAGGATGGGGATAGACGGGGAAAGGAATAGAGCAGGATGGGGATAGACGGGGAAAGGAATAGAGCAGGATGGGGATAGGAGGGGAAAGGAATAGAGCAGGATGGGGATAGGAGGGGAAAGGAATAGAGCAGGATGGGGATAGGAGGGGAAAGGAATAGAGCAGGATGGGGATAGGAGGGGAAAGGAAGAGAGCAGGATGGGGATAGGAGGGGAAAGGAAGAGAGCAGGATGGGGATAGGAGGGGAAAGGAAGAGAGCGGGATGGGGATAGGAGGGGAAAGGAAGAGAGCGGGATGGGGATAGACGGGGAAAGGAAGAGAGCGGGATGGGGATAGGAGGGGAGAGGAAGAGAGCGGGATGGGGAGAGGAGGGGAGAGGAAGAGAGCGGGATGGGGAGAGGAGGGGAGAGGAAGAGAGCGGGATGGGGAGAGGAAGAGAGCGGGATGGGGATAGGAGGGGAGAGGAAAAGAACGGGATGGGGATAGGAGGGGAGAGGAAAAGAACGGGATGGGGATAGGAGGGGAGAGGAAAAGAACGGGATGGGGAGAGGAGGGGAGAGGAAAAGAACGGGATGGGGAGAGGAGGGGAGAGGAAAAGAACGGGATGGGGAGAGGAGGGGAGAGGAAAAGAACGGGATGGGGAGAGGAAGAGAGCGGGATGGACATAGGTGGGGAGAGGAAGAGAGCGGGATGGACATAGGTGGGGAGAGGAAGAGAGCGGGATGGTGATAGGTGGGGAGAGGAAGAGAGCGGGATGGTGATAGGTGGGGAGAGGAAGAGAGCGGGATGGAGATAGGTGGGGAGAGGAAGAGAGCGGGATGGAGATAGGTGGGGAGAGGAAGAGAGCGGGATGGGGATAGGTGGGGAGAGGAAGAGAGCGGGATGGGGATAGGTGGGGAGAGGAAGAGAGCGGGATGGGGATAGGCGGGGAGAGGAAGAGAGCGGGATGGGGATAGGCGGGGAGAGGAAGAGAGCGGGATGGGGATAGGCGGGGAGAGGAAGAGAGCGGGATGGGGATAGGCGGGGAGAGGAAGAGAGCGGGATGGGGATAGGCGGGGAGAGGAAGAGAGCGGGATGGGGATAGGCGGGGAGAGGAAGAGAGCGGGATGGGGATAGGCGGGCAAAGTAAGAGAGGGTTGGTGATAAGAGGGGAAAGGAAGAGAGGGAGATGGTATAGAAGGGCAGAGGAAAAGAGGGGTGGGGATAGGAGAAAGGAAGAGAGCGGAATGGGGATAGAAGGGGAGGAGAAGAGAGGGGTTGGGAAAAGAGGGGAGAGGTTCAGAGCGAGATAGGGATAGGAGGGGAGAAGGACAGGAAGAGAAGGGTAGGTTTAGGAGTAGAGAGGGACAGAGAAGGGCGAGTATAGGGAGGGAGAAGGACAGAGAGGGGTGTTGGTTATAAGAGAGGAGAGAGAGGGGCAGAGATAAGCATGGGAGGGGAGAAGGACAGAAAAGTAGGGATAGGAAAAGAGATGGATAGAGAGGGCAGGGATAGGGATAGATGTGGCAAGAAAAGTAGGGGAGAGGGTTAGAGACAAGCGGGGATAGGAAGGGAGAGGTTCAGAGAGGAGTGAGGATAGCAGGGGCGAGGTAGGGAGAGGAAGGACGCGGTGGGGATAGGAGGGAAGAGGGACAGAGTGGAGTAAAGATAGCAGATGAGTAAAAGAGTGATAATAGGGACAGAGGAGTGGGGATAGGAGTAAAAATGGACAGAGAAGGGAAGAGATAGGGTCAGAGGGGGTGGGGGATAAGAGGGGAGGGGGGTGGAGAGGTGTGGATATAGAAGAGGGGAGGCACAGAGAAGGGAAGAGATAGGGTCAGAGGGGGTGGGGATAAGAGGGAAGAGGGACAGAGTGGAGTAAAGATAGCAGATGAGAGTGACAGAAAAGAGTGATAATAGGGACAGAGGAGTGGGGATAGGAGTGAAAATGGACAGAGAAGGGAAGAGATAGGGTCAGAGGGGGTGGGGATAAGAGGGGAGAGGGGCGGAGAGGTGTGGTTATAGAAGGGAAGAGATAGGGACAGGGGGGGTGGAGAGGTGTGGGTATAGAAGAGGGGAGGCACAGAGAAGGGAAGAGATAGGGACAGGGGGGGTGGGGATAAGAAGTGAGAGGGGTGGAGAGGTGTGGGTATAGAAGAGGGGAGGCACAGAGAAGGGAAGAGATAGGGACAGAGGGGACGGGGATAAGAGGGGAGAGGGGCAGAGAGGTGTGGGTATAGAAGAGGGGGAGGCACAGAGAAGGGAAGAGATAGGGACAGGGGTGGAGAGGTGTGGGTATAGAAGAGGGGAGGCACAGAGAAGGGAAGAGATAGGGACAGGGGGGGTGGGGATAAGAAGTGAGAGGGGTGGAGAGGTGTGGGTATAGAAGAGGGGAGGCACAGAGAAGGGAAGAGATAGGGACAGAGGGGACGGGGATAAGAGGGGAGAGGGGCAGAGAGGTGTGGGTATAGAAGAGGGGGAGGCACAGAGAAGGGAAGAGATAGGGACAGGGGTGGAGAGGTGTGGGTATAGAAGAGGGGAGGCACAGAGAAGGGAAGAGATAGGGACAGGGGGGGTGGGGATAAGAAGTGAGAGGGGTGGAGAGGTGTGGGTATAGAAGAGGGGAGGCACAGAGAAGGGAAGAGATAGGGACAGGGGGATTTCCTCAGTAGAGGAGGAAGTGAAGGTGATGGGGACTGAATGACACGGACACGGGTCACTCACCAGTCCTCGCCGATCTTGTACACATAGACAATGTTGTCTGTCTGTCCAATAGCAATCTTGGTGGAGTCGGGGGAAAATGCCATGCCTTTCACCAAATAGCTCTTCTTTCCGTACTACAGACCAATCAGAAAAGAGATGGAAATGAGCTCAGAGGAGGATTGCCCATACAATGACCATTACAAGAAAATGTCCTGGCACTGGACCTCCCAGGTGAAATACATTGGGCATGAGGAAAAACGGTCAAACATGTAGACCATATGGAGTGCTACATTACCTATACAGTGCAGTGCCTCGAAAAAGTATTCATACCCCTTGAAATTTCCCACATTTTGTCATGTTACAACCAAAAACGTACCGTATATACTTGAGTATAAGCCGACCCGAATATAAGCTGAGGCACCTAATTTTACCACAAAAAAACTGGGAAAACGTATTGACTCGAGTATAAGCCTAGGGTGTCCATCTGCATGCCTCACTGTGTCCATGTGCATGCCTCACTGTGCCCATGCCCAGACTGATGTTTAACATGGGAGTCTATGGAAGGGGTGCCCGGCTTTCAAAAATAGGTGCTCCCCGGCCAACAAACTTTGCACACTTATAGAGGAAGAGTGAGGCTACATGTGTGCCAAGTTTGGGGTCCAGGGAACCTACGGCCGGCTGGTGGCGGGTCCCCAAATTCCAGGAGATCAGGCGCAAAAGGGTGACTCGAGTATAAGGCGAGGGGGGCATTTTCAGCACAAAAAAAAATGTGCTGAAAAACTCGGATTATACTCGAGTATATACAGTAATTGTATTTTATTGGGATTTTATGTGATAGACCAACACAAAGTGGCACATAATTGTGAAGTGGAAGGAAAATGATAAATGGTTTTCAATTTTTTACAAATAAATATGTGAAAAGTGTGGGGGGCATTTGTATTGCTGCATTTACAGCTGCAAGTCTTTTTGGGGATGTCTCTACCAGCTTTGCACATCTAGAGAGACATTTTTGCCCATTCTTCTTTGCAAAATATCTCAAGCTCTCTCAGATTGGATGGAGAGCGTCTGTGAACAGCAATTTTCAAGTCTTGTCACAGATTCTCAATGTGATTTAGGTCTGGACTGTGACTGGGCCATTCAAACACATGAATATGTTTTGATCTAATCCATTCCATTGTAGCTCTGGCTGTATGTTGAGGGTCGTTGTCCTGCTGGAAGGTGAACCCTCCGCCCCAGTCTCATGTCTTTTGCAGACTCTAATAGGTTTTGTTCTAAGATTTCCCTGTATTTGGCTCCATCCATCTTCCCATCAACTCTGACCAGCTTCCCTGTCCCTGCTGAAGAAAAGCATCCCCACAACATGATGCTGCCACCACCATGTTTCACAGTTGGGATAGTGTGTTCAGGGTGATGTGCAGTCTTAGTTTTCCACCACACATTGCGTTTTGCTTTTAGGCCAAAAAGTTGAATTTTGGTTTTACCTGACCAGAGCACCTTCTTCCACATGTTCGCTGTGTCCCCCACATGGCTTCTCGCAAACTGCAAACGGGACTTCTTATGACTTTCTTTCACCAATGACTTTCTTCTTGTCACTCTTCCATAAAAGGACAGATTTGTGGAGTCCACGACTAAGGCCCCTTTCACACTGAGGAGTTTTTCAGGCGTTTTAGCGCTAAAAATAGCGCCTAAATATCGCCTGAAAAACTCCTGCCCTGCAATCTCAATGTGAAAGCCTGAGGGCTTTCACACTGAGGCAGTGCACTAGCAGGACCGCTCCAAAAGTCCTGCTAGCTGCATCTTTGGAGCGCTCCTGCCCATTGAAATCAATGGGACAGCGCGGCTATACCACCGGCAATGCCCCTCTGCAGAGGGGCATTGCCGGCGGCATTAACCCTTTTTCGTCCGCTAGCGGGGGTTAAAACCGTACCGCTAGCGGCCGAATACCGTCGCAGTTCCGACAGTATAGCGCCGCTAAAAATAGCGGCGCTATACCGCCAGCGCACCTCCCGCCCTAGTGTGAAAGGGGCCTAATAGTTGTCCTGTGGACAGATTCTCCCACCTGAGCTGTGGATCTCTGCAGCTCCTCCAGAGTTACCATGGACCTCTTGGCTGCTTCTCTGATGAATGTTCTCCTTGCCCGGCCTGTCAGTTTAGATGGACGGCCATGTCTTGTTAGGTTTGCAGTTGTGCCATACTCTTTCCATTTTCAGATGATGGATTGAACAGAGCTCCGTGAGATGTTCAAAGCTTGGGATATTTTTTTATAACATAACCCTGCTTTATACTTCTCCACAACTTTATCCCTGACCTGTCTGGTGTGTTCTTTGGCCTTCGTGATGCTGTTTGTTCTCTAAGGTTCTCTAACAAACCTCTGAGGGCTTCACAGAACAGCTGTATTTATACTGAGATTAAAATTACACACAGGTGGACTCTATTTACTAATTAGGTGACTTCTGAAGGCAATTGGTTCCACTAGATTTTAGTTAGGGGTATCAGAGTAAAGTGGGCTGAATACAAATGCATGCCACACTTTTCACATATTTATTTGTAAAAAAAAAAATGTTGAAAATCATTTATCATTTTCTTTCCACTTCACAATTATGTGCCACTTTGTGTTGGTCTATCACATAAAATCCATTTACGTTTTTGGCTGTAACATGACAAAATGTGGAACATTTCAAGGGGTATGAGAACTTTTTCAAGGCACTGTATATGCGGGGGGTGAGGGTTCTAGAAAACAAATGCTGATGAGCAACATCCAACCCCCAGAAGAGCCAATCAGATCCCTGTATAGCTGAGGTCACATGATAAGGAGCTCACCTTGGCATCGGCGGGTTTTGTGCTGAACTTGTCTCTTCTCTCTCCCTGTTCATCATACAGGAGAACCACCCTGTCCACCGTACACACCGCAAACCGCGTATTGTTCTGTGACCACGCCATACACGTCACCTTCGCCGCTCCTTCCTGAAAGAGATCACCTGATCACACACCGGACAACACCCCACATACCCCGCCCGACACCCCCAAACATACCCCGCCCGACACCCCCAAACATACCCCGCCCGACACCCCGCACATACCCCGCCCGACACCCCGCACATACCCCGCCCGACACTCCCCACATACCCCGCCCGACACTCCCCACATACCCCGCCCGACACCCCCAAACATACCCCGCCCGACACCCCCAAACATACCCCGCCCGACACCCCCAAACATACCCCGCCCGACACCCCCAAACATACCCCGCCCGACACCCCCAAACATACCCCGCCCGACACCCCCAAACATACCCCGCCCGACACCCCAAACATACCCCGCCCGACACCCCAAACATACCCCGCCCGACACCCCAAACATACCCCGCCCGACACCCCAAACATACCCCGCCCGACACTCCCCACATACCCCGCCCGACACCCCCAAACATACCCCGCCCGACACCCCCAAACATACCCCGCCCGACACCCCCAAACATACCCCGCCCGACACCCCCAAACATACCCCGCCCGACACCCCCAAACATACCCCGCCCGACACCCCCAAACATACCCCGCCCGACACCCCCAAACATACCCCGCCCGACACCCCCAAACATACCCCGCCCGACACCCCGCACATACCCCGCCCGACACTCCCCACATACCCCGTCCGACACTCCCCACATACCCCGTCCGACACTCCCCACATACCCCGTCCGACACTCCACACATACCCCGCCCGACACTCCACACATACCCCGCCCGACACTCCACACATACCCCGCCCGACACTCCACACATACCCCGCCCGACACTCCCCACCCGACACCCCGCACATACCCCGCCCGACACTCCCCACATACCCCACCCTGACACCCTGCCCATACCTCGCCCGACACTCCCCACATACCTCGCCCGACACTCCCCACATACCCCGCCCCACACCCCACCCCGCACATACCCCACCCGACCCTGCTAGCTGGGTCAGAAACCCCAGATTAGAGGACCTTGATATCTCTGTAACGGGAATTTTCCAGGAAGTCAACAGAGAGAAGAACCGGGCCAGATATCCTATCCATGGAGTTGCTGTTGTACGAGATACCGGCAATAATCCAATCCAACCCCCCCCCCCCCCCTCGGCATTCTTCTGACAATGGGAGGAAATGTGAAGATGATATTCTTTCTGATCTTCTGTCAAGATCTGAGGCGTCATCTTTGTGGAAATCTTTCTTGTTCCCAAGTCCTCTGTTACAATCTGCTGCGCTGTTTCCCTGTTCACGTTCAATTGTTGTGCCGTCATAGGCATTCTCAGGCTCCATTTACACCCAGGCATCCTGGAATCGCAGCAAAACACAGGACGCATTTGCAATGCCATAATGCCATTACTTAAGGGCACCCTAATCGCGGTGCAATTTTGCTGCATGAAAAATCAAAATCACGCTGAAATTGCGGCAAAATCTCGAAGCTCGTCGCTCAAGAAGGAGCAGGAGCTTCTTTTGGGCAACAGCTTCACGCGTTATGGTTTGTTGCGATTGCAGTGCAATTTATTGCGGGGCAAAAATCGCACCATGTTTGCAATGCCGTTACTTCTTAAGGGCACCCCAATCGCTGATTGTAAGATGTTCGCTATGACGCATGAGGTGGGTGGCCAATAACGCAAAGGATAGGTGCAAATGTGGACAGAGTGGGAACCCTCGTACGCTCAGGTGGAAGACTGAGGCTCCATTTACACCTGGGCGTTCTGGAATCGCGAGCAGAAAATGGGCGATTCTGCCCACGATTCCAGAATCGCAGCAAAACGCGGGGCGTTCTTGCGATGCCATTACTTTTTAATGGCATCCCAATCGCGGTGCGATTTTAGGGCGATAAATCACGCTGAAATTGTGGCAAAATCACGAACGCTCAAAGCTTGTCGCTCAAAAAGGAGCAGGAGTGTCTTTTTGGGCAACAACTTCACGCGTTCCGGTTTGTCGTTATTGCAGGTGCGATTTATCCCGCGGCAAAAATCACAGCATGATTGGGGTGCTATTAAGAACGCAAAAGCGTCCCGTGTTTTGCCGCGATTTTGGACTCTGGATTCGCATTGGCAAAATTGAATCGCGAATGGGGTGCCATTAAGCAGTATTCGCATTGCAAAAGCTTTAAGCGTTTTGCCGCTATTCTGGAATTGCATGGCAAAAACAATTCACGATTGAAGTGCCATTAAGCAGTACTGGCATCGCAAAAGCTTCCGGCGTGTTGCCGCTATTCTGGAATTGCATGACAAAATCGAATCGCGATTGGGGTGCCATTAAGAAGTAAGGCATTGCAAAAGCGTCCGTTATTTTGCCGCGATTTCAGAACGCCCAGGTGTGAATGGAGCCTCAGTCTTCCATCTAATTGTATGAAGGTTCCCGCTCTGTCCACATTTGCACCCGTCCTTTGCGTTTTTGGCCACCCACCTCTTACGTCATAGCGGACATCTTCCCAACCGCCTAAGCCGGTCAAGAAGACCTGATTTCTTCAAGGAACGTTCACCATTGAAACAGCGCTAAAGTTTCAGTCGCACTTCCGGCAACAAGTTTGATGCAAATCCATTTCTCCAGATTCCTGTTGCTGACACCAACGTTCCTGCTGGTGAGAAGCTCCGTTCCAGGCTGGTTGGACAGTGGCCGGAGGATCTCCTCATCACCGCTGATCTCATCTTCAGATCTCCGCCACCAAAACAGACGCCGTGTCCACCTCAGGGGCCCCTGAAACTGGACTCTACTTATGGATAATGTTATATGCCGGGTACACTCGTTTTATACTCCCAATTACCCACACTATCCCCCAACACAAGAGGGCTACACACCCCACAACCAACCCCCATTTATACCCCTATCATCCACACCCCCCTGCCCTGTGTGGGGACTCGGTTCGGGTGGCACCTGTGGGGTGAGGAGGGTCTTCATATGTTTCAGCTGCATTGTGTCCTCTCTGTAGTCCGGGCGGTGCTCGGGTGATGTCGGGTTCTAGCAGGAATCCTCACAGCTTGTGGTTGCCGGGGTGACGGTGGACTACGGACGCTGTACGGAAGGACGTCATCCGCAAGAGCCTCGACTGGGTGTACGAGCCCGTACAGTGCGCGTCCCCACTGCCTCTACCATACTGCGCCTGCGCCGACATGTCGAGGCAGAGAGAGAGATACAAAAAAGGGGGTGGAGTCCGGGGTATCCATAGAGACTAGAGCGTGATAAATATAGGAGGTATATATAGATATATAATAGGAGGTTTATATAGATAAAAAATAGGAGGTGTATATAGATAAATAATAGGAGGTATATAAAGATAAATAATAGGAGGTGTATATATAAATATATATATAATAGGAGGTGTATATATATATATATATATAGATAAATAATATGAGGTGTATATAGATATATAATAGGAGGTGTATATATATTAATAGAAAAATAAATAATAGGAGGTATATATAGATATATAATAGGAGGTGTATATAGATATATAATAGGAGGTGTATATAGATATATAATAGGGGGTATATATAGATATATATAGATATATAACAGGAGGTATATATAGATATATAATAGGGGGTATATATAGATATATATAGATATATAATAGGAGGTATATATAGATATATAATAGGAGGTATATATAGATATATAATAGGAGGTGTATATAGATATATAATAGGAGGTGTATATAGATAAATATAGGAGGTATATATAGATATATAATAGGAGGTATATATAGATAAATATAGGAGGTATACATAGATATATAATAGGAGGTATATATAGATATATAATAGGAGGTGTATATAGATATATAATAGGAGGTGTATATAGATAAATATAGGAGGTATACATAGATATATAATAGGAGGTATATATAGATATAGAACAGGAGGTATATATAGATATATAATAGGAGGTATATATAGATATATAATAGGGGGTATACATAGATATATATGGATATATAATAGGAGGTATATATAGATATATAATAGGAGGTGTATATAGATATATAATAGGAGGTGTATATAGATAAATATAGGAGGTATATATAGATATATAATAGGAGGTGTATATAGATAAATATAGGAGGTATACATAGATATATAATAGGAGGTATATATAGATAAATAGATATATAATAGGAGGTGTATATAGATATATAATAGGAGGTGTATATAGATAAATATAGGAGGTATATATAGATATATAATAGGAGGTATATATAGATATATAATAGGAGGTATATATAGATATATAATAGGAGGTGTATATAGATATATAATAGGGGGTATATATAGATATATATAGATATATAATAGGAGGTATATATAGATATATAATAGGAGGTATATATAGATATATAATAGGAGGTGTATATACATATATAATAGGAGGTGTATATAGATAAATATAGGAGGTATATATAGATATATAATAGGAGGTGTATATAGATAAATATAGGAGGTATATATAGATATATAATAGGAGGTATATATAGATATATAATAGGAGGTGTATATAGATAAATATAGGAGGTATATATAGATATATAATAGGAGGTGTATATAGATAAATATAGGAGGTATATATAGATATATAATAGGAGGTGTGTATAGATAAATATAGGAGGTATATATAGATATATAATAGGAGGTGTATATAGATAAATATAGGAGGTATATATAGATATATAATAGGAGGTGTGTATAGATAAATATAGGAGGTATATATAGATATATAATAGGAGGTGTATATAGATAAATATAGGAGGTATATATAGATATATAATAGGAGGTATATATAGATATATAATAGGAGGTGTATATAGATAAATATAGGAGGTATATATAGATATATAATAGGAGGTGTATATAGATATATAATAGGAGGTGTATATAGATAAATATAGGAGGTATATATAGATATATAATAGGAGGTGTATATAGATATATATTAGGAGGTGTATATAGATAAATATAGGAGGTATATATAGATATATAATAGGAGGTATATATAGATATATAATAGGAGGTGTATATAGATAAATATAGGAGGTATATATAGATATATAATAGGAGGTGTATATAGATAAATATAGGAGGTATATATAGATATATAATAGGACGTGTATATAGATAAATATAGGAGGTATATATAGATATATAATAGGAGGTATATATAGATATATAATAGGAGGTGTATATAGATAAATATAGGAGGTATATATAGATATATAATAGGAGGTGTATATAGATAAATATAGGAGGTATATATAGATATATAATAGGAGGTGTATATAGATAAATATAGGAGGTATACATAGATATATAATAGGAGGTATATATATCTATATAATAGGAGGTATATATAGAACAGATGGATATTATTTATAGCTTAGCTCTGTGATATGCAGATGAGGAGGTGACAGGTGGGCGTGTCCCGGCTCTCCCCGCCCCTATTGGGCGGATCCCGGTGTGCGGCGTAGGATGGACGCTCTGAAATCTGTCGGTAGGGCGATCCTGAGGAGCCCGAGCATCGCCCGACACACCCGGCGGGTCACCGGACACCAGAGTGAGTGACGTCATCCTCCGGTATACCCCCCCCCCCCCCATATCCCTTCATCCCCCTCCTCATCCCTCCACTCTGTCATCCCTGGAGAGAGGATACATTGTATACACCGGATCACTGATCACACCAGATACATTGTATATACATAGACATGAGGAATCATCACATCACTGTGTGCCAGACCCAAATAGGGAAGAAAAATATATATATATATTTTAAATAATTTTGTGTGTATTATTATTTTTGTTAAGAATATTATTATGAATAATACACTCAGTGTAATGATAATTATCCCTTTTTCCATAAATATATATATATGTATGTATATATATATATATATATATATATATATATATATATATATATATACACACACGCATGCATACATACATACATACAGGCAGGGGTGTTGCTAGGTGGGAAAAAAGACCAGGGGCTTCAGCCCGAAAATAAATTTGATAACCCCTCCCACATTATATATTGGAAAAAACCCTCCCTCCCCTTGCAGGCTCAGAGTGAGCGAATGCGCTCTGAGCCAGCGATCTGCTCCAATCCAATCACAGGCTTCTCTATCAGAAGCCTGTGATTTTATCCCACGACGCCCCCTTCCGACATCAGAAGGGGGGATGAAGGTCAGCACTGGGGCACAATGCCCATCAATGCAGCCTCGCCCGTGCCCATTAGTGCAGCCTGATTAGTGTCATCAATGCAGCCTCACCAGTGCCCATTGATCAGTGCAGCCTGATTAGTGCCATCAATGCAGCCTCACCAGTGCCCACCAGTGCAGCCTGATTAGTGTTATCAATGCAGCCTCACTAGTACCCACCAGTGCAGCCTGATTAGTGCCATCAATGCAGTCTCACCAGTGCCCATCAGTGCAGCCTGATTAGTGCCATCAATGCAGTCTCACCAGTTCCCATCAGTGCAGCCTGATTAGTGTCATCAATGCAGCCTCATCAGTGCAGCCTGATTAGTGCCATCAATGCAGTCTCACCAGTGCCCATCAGTGCAGCCTGATTAGTGTCATCAATGCAGCCTCACCAGTGCTCATCAGTGCAGCCTGATTAGTGTCATCAATGCAGCCTCACCAGTGCCCACCAGTGCAGCCTGATCAGTGCCACAATGCAGCCTCACCAGTGCCCATCAGTGCAGCCTGATCAGTGCCATCAATGCAGTCTCACCAGTGCCCATCAGTGCAGCCTGATCAGTGTCATCAATGCAGCCTCACCATTGCCCATCGGTGTAGCCTGATTAGTGCCACCAATGCAGTCTCACTAGTGCCCATCAGTGCAACCTGATTAGTGCCATCAATGCAGTCTCACCAGTGCCCATCAATGCAGCCTCCCCAGTGCAGCCTGATCAGTGCCCATCAATGCAGCCTAATCGATGCCCATTAATGCAGCATCACCAGTGCCCATCAGTGCAGCCTGATCAGTGCCCATCAATGCAGCCTCACCAGTGCCCATCAGTGCAGCGTCACCAGTGCCCATCAGTGCAGCCTGATCAGTGCCCATCAGTGCAGCCTGATCAGTGCCCGTCAATGCAGCCTCACCCATGCAGCCTCATCAGTGCCCATCAATGCAGCCTGATCAATACCCATCAATGCAGCCTGACCAGTGCCCATCAGTGCAGCCTGATCAGTGCCCATCAATGCAGCCTCACCAGTGCCCATCAATGCAGCCTCATCAGTGTCCATCAGTGCAGCCTTACCAGTGCCCAGCCATCAGTGCAGCCTTACCTGGGCCCATCAATGCAGCCTGATCAGTGCCCATCAGCTTAGCCTCACCAGTGCACATCAATGCAGCCTCACCACCAGTGCCCATCAATGCAGCTTTACCCTCAGTGCCCATCCCATCAATGCAGCCTGATCAGTGCCCATCCCATCACCAACTCAGCCTTACCTGTGCCATGCTGCCTGATCAGTTCCCATCCCATCACCAGCTAAGCCTTACCTGTGCCCATGCAGCCTAAACAGTGCCCATCCCATCACCAGCTCAGCTCAGCCTAAGTTACCTGTGTCCATGCAGCCTGATTAGACAGCAGTGCCATCAGGATAAGAGAGCCACCGATTTACACAGAGCGGGAATCTCCCACTCACCTCCTGACTGACGGCTTCTATGATGGACGTCACACGTCCAAGCATTGGATCACGTGACATCTATCTCAAGAGCCGGGACTTCACATGTCACTCAGCCACGCTGGGTAAGCGGTAGATGGAGATCCCCACTCTGTCCGGCTGCGTTTGCCCACCCCCTTCCACTACAGACTGGCAGTCCACCCGGAGTGCACACGCCAAGGATCGGCCAGAAGGAGGCCGATTGACCAGGGCAGGCGGCCAATAGCCGCCATTTCCCGGCCAACCACAGGCCTTGGGACTCGGTGCTAATATTTGTGTTACTATTTCCGAGAACACAGGGCTTTTTGGGGGCCCACTCAGGGCTATAGCCCCGGTCAGCCCCCCTCCCGACGCCACTGCATACAGGTGCATTTCATAAAATTAGAATATCATCAAAAAGTTTATTAATTTCAGCAATTCAATTTAAAAAGTCAAACTCATATCTTTTATGTAGATGCGTTACACACAGAGTGAATTTCAAGCATTTCTTTCTTTTAATTTTGATGGAAGCCCAGGTTGCTTTGATAGTGGCCTTCAGCTCATCTGCATTGTTGGGTCTGGTGTCTCTCATCTTCCTCTTGACAATATCCCACAGATTCTCTATGGGGATTCTCTATGGGGTTTAGGTCAGGCGAGTTTGCTGGCCAATCAAGCACAGTGATACCATGATCATTAAACCAGGTATTGGTACTTTTGGCAGTGTGGGCAGGTGCCAAGTCCTGCTGGAGAATGAAATCAGCATCTCCATAAAGCTGGTCAGCAGAGGGAAGCCTGAAGTACTCTGGAATTTCCTGGTAAAGGGCTGCGCTGACTTTGGACTTGATAAAACACAGTGGACCAACACCAGCATATCACATGGCTCCCCAAATCATCACTGACTATAGAGAATTCACACTGGACCTCATCCAACTTGGATTCCGTGCCTCTCCACTCTTCCTCCAGACTCTGGGACCTTGATTTCCAAATGAAAGGAAAGAAAATTCACAGTCAGTGACAGTGGCGGTGCGTCCATAAAGGGTGCACGGGCGCCGCCCCCTCTCTCTCACCATAGATAGATTCATGCATTGCCTATTCAGGTGTCCGGCCCCTTGTCAGGCACCGGGCACCTTTATTACAGCAGCGTTTTTTTTTTGTTGGAAGCACCTGATTAGAGCAGTAGGCTCTAATAGACGTCCAAAATGGTGAACAGCGGGCGCCATGCTGGGCGCTCGCTGTTCACTCAGCGTTGTGTTAGGAAAGCGAATAAACTGAAATGTTTAAAAAAGGATGGCAGCATTTGATGGGGCACAGTAGCGGCAATTGATGGGCACACTTGCAGCATTTGATGGGGCACAGTAGCTACAACAATTTATGGGCACACTGGCAGCAATTGATGGGGCACAGTAGAGGCAATTGATGGGTACACTGGCAGCAGTTTATAGGCACACTGACAGTAATTGATGGGGCACAGTGGCAGAAATTGATGGGCACACTGGCAGCAATTGATGGGTACAGTAGCTGCGTTTGATGGCACAGTATTGGCAATTTATGGGTACAGTGGCTGCATTTGATGGCACAGCGGTGGCAATTGATGGCACAGTGGCTGCGTTTGATGGGCACAGTGGCTGCGTTTGATGGGCACAGTGGCTGCGCTTGATGGGCACAGTGGTTGCGTTTGATGGGCTCAGTGGAGGCAATTGATGGGCACAGTAGCTGTGTTTGATGGCCACAGTGGCTGCATTTGATGGGTTTTTTTTCAGTTTGTTTGCGCCCCCCAAAAAATTTTGAGCACCAGCCGCCACTGGTCAGTGATGAGAAAATCACACCCCTGTCCTGCCCAGACCTAACCACTTCCATCTACAACAACACGCTGTCATCCTCCCTAGACATACTTGCTCCTCTTTCTACACGTAGAACCAGGCCCCATCTGCCACAACCCTGGCAAACAGACGGCACCAGAAGTCTCAAGAGACGCAGCCATGCTCTTGAGCGAGCATTGTGTAAATCGAAATCCCTGCAAGACTTTACCCTCTACAAATCTGCCCTTCTCAAATACAACTCCTGCCTCCACACTGCTAAACAAACCTTCTACAACACTCTCATCAAAACCCTCTCATCCAAACCTCGTCAACTCTTTTCTTCCCCTAATTCCTTACTTCACCCTCCACTGCCCCCACCCACCAACTTGCTTACCGCTCAACAGATTGCCAACCATTTCAAAAGCAAAATCGACACAATTCGCAAGGAGATATCCAGCATTCAACTTCCTCCCCAACCCAACACATCAGGTCCAACACCACACTCAATACTCTCCTTCTTCTGCACAGTTACCACCGATGAAGTTGATAAACTCTTCTCCATGGCCCACCACACTACCTGTCCCCTGGACCCTGTCCCTTCACAGTTGCTGCGAGCACCTTCCAGCTCTATCCTAAACCCCCTAACCCACATCTTCAACCTCTCCCTCTCCTCCGGCACCTTTCCTTCTCTGCTCAAACATGCACTGGTTAACCCTATACTTAAAAAACCCTCACTAGACCCCACCTGTTTGAATAACTTAAGACCCATCTCCCTGCTCCCGTTTGCCTCCAAGCTCATCGAATGTCTTGTCCATGACTGAATGAGTCGCTACCTCACGGACAGCAACCTTCTCGACCCCCTACAATCTGGCTTCCGCCCACAACATTCTACTGAAACTGCCCTACTAAAACTCACCAATGACCTACTAACTGCTAAAATCAATGGCCATTACTCCATACTCATACTCTTAGACCTCTCTGCTGCCTTCGACACAGTTGACCACCTGCTCCTCCTCAGCAAATTACACTCCCTTGGCCTCCGTGATTCTGCTTTATCCTGGTTCTCCTCCTACCTATCTCAGCGCACTTTCAGTGTCACTTACAACTCCATCTCCTCCGCTCCTCTTCCTCTTTCTGTTGGGGTACCCCAAGGCTCCGTCCTTGGGCCCCTCCTATACCTCTTCCCTGGGCCAGTTGATAACCTCCCATGGCTTCCAATACCACCTCTATGCCGACGACACCCAGATCTATCTCTCCACTTCTCAACACACCCCCTCGATCTCCTCACGGATCTCCAACTTACTGAATGACATATCAGTATGGATGTCACACCACTTTCTCAAAAAACTGAGCTTGTTATATTTCCTCCTTTCCGGTCCCCCCCCCCATGACTTTACCATTAAGATCAACAACACAACCATCGGTCCCTCCACACATGCCAGAGTGCTGGGTGTAATCCTTGACTCAGACCTCTCCTTCACCCCCACATCCAATCACTGGCTAAATCCTGCCGCCTTAACCTCTGCAACATCTCCAGAATTCGACCCTTCCTGACTAATGACACCACAAAGCAACTTATTCACTCCTTGATTATTTCCCGCCTTGACTACTGCAACTCTCTCCTTAATGGCCTACCTTTACGCAGGCTATCCCCCCTTCAGTCTATTATGCATTCTGCTGCTAGACTAATACACCTTACTAACAGATCCATGACTGCTGCTCCTCTCTGCCAATCCCTTCACTGGCTTCCCCTACCCCACCGTATAAAATTCAAAATGCTAACCACAACATACAAGGCCATCCACAACCTGGCCCCCATCTACATCACTAACCTCATCTGCAGATATCGCCCAAATCGTCCCCTCCGCTCCTCCCAGGACCTCCTGCTCTCTAGCTCCCTTGTTACCTCCTCTCATGCTCGCCTTCAGGACTTTTCCAGAGCCTCTCCCATCCTCTGGAACTCCCTGCTCAGGTATGTCCGATCAGCCCCTAACCTCTCCACCTTTAGGAGATCCCTGAAAACTAATTTATTCAGGGAAGCCTATCCCACACCCACCTAACAACTGTCCCAGAGCCACCCCCATCAAATCCTTCTCTGCAGCTATTACCTTTTCTACCACCACCCCCTCCCTTTATAATGTAAGCTCTACGAGCAGGACCCTCCTGTGCCTTTGTGCATTGAACTGTGCTGTAATTGTGCTGTCCACCCCATTGTACATTGTAAAGCGCTGCGTAAACTGTTGGCGCTATATAAATCGTGTATAATAATAATAATAATAATAATAATAATTTGGGGAGCCATGTCATCTGCTGGTGTTGGTCCACTGTGTTTTATCATACAAGGAGCCCTGACCAAGTAGTGAGTGCATACTATAATGTACATGGACATACTTCTCACTAAGCCAACATTTCTGTATTAACAATCCCTTTTTTATTGGTCTTATGCAATATTAAAATTTTCTGAAATACTGAATTTTGGTTTTTCCCTAGCTGTAAGCCGTAATCATCAAAATTACAAGAAAAAAATGCTTGACATATATCACTCTGTGTATAACGCATCTATATAAAATATATGAGTTTTACTTTTTGGAAAGAATTACTGAAATAATTTACCTTTTTGATGATATTCTAATTTTATGAGATGCACCTGTATATTTACAATACAGATAATGATCCATATCCTCTCCGCCATTTTAGTATATTTTTTATTAAATAGCGTATATACTCGAGTATAAACCAACCCGAATATAAGCCGAGGCACCTAATTTTACCACAAAAAACTGGGAAAACGTATTGACTCGAGTATAAGCCTAGGGTGTCCATCTGCATGCCTCACTGTGCCCATGCCTCAGTGTGCCCATGCCTCACCTGTGCCCATGCCTCACTGTGCCCATCAGGGTTGCCAACTTTCAGTAAATTTACGAACAGTTTGTAAAATCCGTACTTTTTGCATCTGTCCTTGAATGTCTATTGCGGACATGTAGGCTGCATGTCTGTAACTGACATTCATGGACAGATGCAACAATTATGGATTTTACAGACTGTTTGCAAATTTATTAAAAGTTGGCAACCCTGGTGCCCATGCCTCACTGTGTTCATGACTAGACTGACGTTCAACATTGGTGTCTATGGAAGGGGGGCCCGGTTTTGAAAAATCGGTGCTCCCCGGCTGTAAGTCCCCCAGGCAACAACCTTTGCACACTTATAGAGGAGAAATGGGGCTAGATGTGTGCAAAGTTTTGGGTCCAGAGGACCTATGACCGGCCGGTACCGGGTCCCCAAATCAAAGAAGAAATTACCATTTAACATGGGCGTCTATTGAAGGGGTGCCCGGGTTTGAAAAATCGGTGCTCCCCGGCCGTAGGTCCCCCCATACAACAAACTTTGCACACTTGTAGAAGAAGAGTGGGGCTACATTTGTGCCAAGTTGGGGTCCAGGGGACCTACGGCCGGCCGGTACCGGGTCCCCAAATCCAGGAGATCAGGTGCAAAAAGGTGACTCGAGTATAAGCCGAGGAGGGCATTTTCAGCACAAAAAAATGTGCTGAAAAACTTGGCTTATACTCATGTATATACGGTATACATTATGAACTATGATCTATGATACACTCCATATAATGATCATTCACTATCCCCCCCTTCAATACCTATCTATGATTAATGTATAATCTATAATACACCCCATGTGTTGATCATTATCTCCTTCTATATCTCTGACGTATATTATAATAGAGCGGATGGTATGTACTATACACAGTGTTCAGATATTATCGCTCTCCCCTGTGTTCTGTTACAGAATTGCCAGACAGTTGGCCGGAGTCACATGATGCCCTCCTAGAAGGAGCCGTCTTTCATCTCAAGTACCTGGGCATGACGCTTGTAGAAAAACCTAAAGGCGAGGACATGGCAGCCGCTGCTATCCGTCGTATTATCACCATGGTGAGAGTGCAGGATACCCCGTACCATCCTAATGATGATAGTGAATTGTGTGCTATTGTGCACTGCAGAATGGCAGTAATGTGTGATGCAGATGGCAGTTATTTGTATGCCACGGGAGGTGGTTTTGTGTGTGCCATAGATGGTGGTAATGTGTGCCACAAATGGTAATGTGTGTCATTGATAGCAGTAATTTATATGTCATAGATGGCGGTAATGTGTGTCATAGATACCAGGAATATGCATGCCACATATGGTGGTAACACATACCACAGATACCACCATTTATGGCATACATATTCCTAATATCTGTGGCACACATCACCACCACCTGTGGCATACTTATTCCTGGTATCTGTGGCACACATTACCACCATCTTCGGCATACTTATACCTGGTATCCGTGGCAAACATTACCACCATCTTCGGCAATCGGCATACTTATTCCTGGTATCTGTGGCACACATTACCACCATCTGTGGCATATTTATTCCTGGTATCTGTGGCACACATTACCACCATCTTCGGCATACTTATACCTGGTATCCGTGGCAAACATTACCACCATCTTCGGCAATCGGCATACTTATTCCTGGTATCTGTGGCACACATTACCACCATCTGTGGCATATTTATTCCTGGTATATGTGGCACACATTACCACCATCTGTATACACCGGAACATCTATATGTTCCTGGTATCTGTGGCACACCTTACCACCATCTGTGGCATACTTATTCCTGGTATCTGTGGCATACATTACCACCATCTGTGGCATACTTATTCCTGGTATCAGTGGCACACATTACCACCATCTGTGGCATACATTACCACCATCTGTGGCACACATTACTACCATCTGTGGCATACATTACCACCATCTGTGGCACACATTACCACCATCTGTGGCATACATGTTTCTGGTATCTGTGGCACACATATACATGTTCCTGGTATCTGTGGCACACATTACCACCATCTGTGGCATACTTATTCCTGGTATCAGTGGCACACATTACCACCATCTGTGGCATACATGTTCCTGGTATCTGTGGCACACATTACCACCATCTGTGGCATACTTATTCCTGGTATATGTGGCACACATTACCACCATCTGTGGCATACGTGTTCCTGGTATCTGTGGCACACATTGCCACCATCTGTGGCATACTTGTTCCTTGTATCTGTGGCACACATTACCACCATCTGTGGCATACATGTTCCTGGTATCTGTGGCACACATTACCACCATCTGTGGCATACATGTTCCTGGTATCTGTGGCACACATTACCACCATATGTGGCATACTTATTCCTGGTATCTGTGGCACACATTACCACCATCTGTGGCATATTTATTCCTGGTATCCGTGACACACATTACCACCATCTGTGGCATACATATTCTTAGTAACATGTGCCACAGATACCAGGAATATGTATGCCACAGATTAAGGTATCACGAGCCACAGATGCAAGTCTTTATGTGCCACAGGTGGCAGTAGCGTCTTCCAACAGATACCAGTAATTAATATGTCATAAATAACAGTAATGTGTGCCACAGTTGGCAGGGTTTTATATTCCACAGGCAGTTGTACTTTTGGCAGCACAGTGGAAGACTCGCCATCCACACATATGGCATTTGTCTGGTTATAAGATCCATCCATTGCTGTTCCCTCAGGCAAGAGCCAGTTCAGAAAAGTTCAAGAAAGTGATTCTCACGGTGACCCCGCATGGAATTGACATACAGGAGGCGTCCGGCGGTGACAGGATAGAATATGTCTCTATATACAGGTGAGGTCTCTGTAGAACTTGGTGGTTATATGTGGGATGTAATGGTGGGACAGCTGCTGTGTCATTAATATCATTTACTAACTTTACACAATTTTATTCATCTCCCAGAATTTCATACTGTACAACAGACAAAGTGCAGAATAAAGTGTTTGCCTACGTGGCCCAGAACCAGTCCAATGGGGCTCTTGAGTGCCATGCCTTCCTGTCCCCCAAGAAAAAGCTGGTAAGGAACCACTGCTGTTATACCTGTAGAAATAAACCTGGAGAGGAGGAAGAGGGCATAGGGGACACGTGACTGGATACAGGGAAGATAGGGGAACACCAGACTGGATACAGGGAAGATAGGGGGGACACGTGACTTGACACAGGGAGGATAGGGGGACATGTGACTGGACACAGGGAGGATAGGGGACACGTGACTGGACACAGGGAGACATGTGACTGGACACAGGGAGGATAGGGGGACAGGTGACTGGATACAGGGAGGATAGGGGGACATGTGACTGGACACAGGGAGGATAGGGGACACGTGACTGGACACAGGGAGACACGTGACTGGACACAGGGAGGATAGGGGGACAGGTGACTGGATACAGGGAGGATAGGGGGACATGTGACTGGACACAGGGAGGATAGGGGGACATGTGACTGGATACAGGGAGGATAGGGGGACATGTGACTGGATACAGGGAGAATACGGGGACACGTGACTGGATACAGGGAGGATAGGGGGACACCTGACTGGACACAGGGAGGATCGGGGGACACCTGACTGGACAAAAGGAGGATTGGGGGACACGTGACTGGATACAAGAAGGATAGGGGGACATGTGACTGGATACAGGGAGGATAGGGGGACACGTGACTGGATACAGGGAGGATAGGGGGACACGTGACTGGATACAGGGAGGATAGGGGACACGTGACTGGATACAGGGAGGATAGGGGGACATGTGACTGGATGCACTGGGGATAGGGGGACATGTGACTGGATACAGGGAGGATAGGGGGACACGTGACTGGATACAAGGAGAATAGGAGGACACATGTGACTGGATACAGGGAGGATGGGGGACACGTGACTGGATACAAGGAGAATAGGAGGACACGTGACTGGATACAGGGAGGATAGGGGGACATGTGACTGGATGCACTGGGGATAGGGGGACATGTGACTGGATACAGGGAGGATAGGGGGACACGTGACTGGATACAAGGAGAATAGGAGGACACGTGACTAGACACAGAGAGGATAGGGGGACACGTGACTGGATACAGGGAGGATAGGGGGACACGTGACTGGATACAGGGAGGATAGGGGACACGTGACTGGAAACAGGGAGGATAGGGGGACATGTGACTGGATGCACTGGGGATAGGGGGACATGTGACTGGATACAGGGAGGATAGGGGGACAGGTGACTGGATACAAGGAGAATAGGAGGACACATGTGACAGGATACAGGGAGGATGGGGGACACGTGACTGGATACAAGGAGAATAGGAGGACACGTGACTGGATACAGGGAGGATAGGGGGACATGTGACTGGATGCACTGGGGATAGGGGGACATGTGACTGGATACAGGGAGGATAGGGGGACACGTGATTGGATACAAGGAGAATAGGAGGACACGTGACTAGACACAGGGAGGATAGGGGGACACGTGACTGGATACAGGGAGGATAGGGGGACACGTGACTGGATACAGGGAGGATAGGGGGACAGACGTGACTGGATACAGGAATGATGGGGGGGACATGTGACTGGATACAGGGAGGATAGGGGAACACGTGACTGGATACAGGGAGGATAGGGGGACATGTGACTGGATACAGGGAGGATGGGGGAACATGTGATTGAACAAAGGGAGGATGGAAGGACACGTGACTGGATATGGGGGGGGGGCGAGAATGTAGCTCTCAGGTTCCACATATTACCCATCATACATCAATTTTTTTTATTGGTCAGGCTCAGACTGTGACACTGACTGTGGCCCGGGCATTTAAGGTGGCTCTGGATTTATGGGAGGCCTCCAGGGAAGGTAAGTGATCGTGTATATGCCGCCGCTTCACCCTGGTCTTGTCTAGGTGTCTCTTTCGATGTCTCCGTAGATAAGGTAAGAAATATCATGGAGACGCCCCAGGTTTTCTCATCACACTATGTTCTACTTTTGACAGGGAAGGAGGACTCACCCCCCCGACTTAGCCAGGGAGAAGAGTCTGCTGACCACCAGCCAGGTAATACGGCTGAACTCAAATAATTGTATTAATACAAGGTTGTATCCTGCCACTGTGAAAATGTAGCAGAAAATGACACAGGATTCGCATTAAGGGTTAGTGCAAAGTTCCAGAGTATTGTTTCTAAGCGGAGAAAGCTGTGATTTTGGTATTCTCCAGATTCTGTAGTCTCGGATTGGGGCCTGGAGCTTGAAAGAAGTGTTTTGGGTGGGACACAACCTTCAATCCTGTGTTCAGGTTTTTTCATATAGTCAAGACCGATGATAGCTCAGTCAGGACACAGAAGGTCAGAGGAGCCCCAGCCAGGAGTCAGGAGACAGAAGGTTTCACCCAGGGGTCAGATTGGCCCCAGCCAGGTGTCAGGAGACAGAAGGTCTTACCCAGGGGTCAGAGGAGCCCCAGCCCGAAGTCGGGAGACAGAAGGTTTCACCCAGGAGTCAGAGGTGCCCCAGCCAGGAGACAGAAGGTCTCACCCAGGGGTCAGAGGAGCCCCAGCCCGAAGTCGGGAGACAGAAGGTCTCACCCAGGGGTCAGAGTTGCCCCCTCAGGAGACAGAGGATCTCACCCAGGGGTCAGAGGTGCCTCAGCTAGGAGACGGGAGAGAGGGAGCCGCTCAGGTGTGGGAATCCCTGAAAATACCTCCTCCCAGCAGCCAAGGGTGCAGGCAAATGCAATTGCAATCAAAAGGAAAAGAAGGTGACTTCTGGAAGCAGCACTCCGATTAAAAAGCCGTTATTCCAAAAGGTTCAGGAAACAAAACACACTGCACGACACAGCAAACTGATCACATCTGGCTAACGTGTTTCACACTATTGTAGTGCTTACTCATAGCTGAGTAAGCACTACAATAGTGTGAAACGCGTTAGCCAGATGTGATCAGTTTGCTGTGTCGTGCAGTGTGTTTTGTTTCCTGAACCTTTTGGAATAAAGGCTTTTTAATCGGAGTGCTGCTTCCAGAAGTCACCTTCTTTTCCTTTTGAGTGCCTCAGCTAGGAGACAGAGGATCTCACCCAGGGGTTAGAGGTGCCCCAGCCAGGAGACAGAGGGTCTCATCCAGGGGTCAGAGGTGCCTTAGCCAGGAGATAGAGGGTCTTACCCAGGGGTCAGCAGTGCCCCAGCCAGGAGACAGGAGGTCTTGTTCCAAGAGTCAGGTGGGATCCTATCATGGTATCAGGAGAACCCTTATCCAGAGGCCAGGAGTGGCCTGTGCAGCGGGGAACTGCGACTAAAGGCTAAGAGAGCCGTGTGAACCTGAAGAGCTGGACAATACTGTCTGAGGGACTGGTAAGAAGAGCAGTGGTGCTTCTGTCAAGGGAGACAGGTGGCTCAACATTTTCAGTTGTCTATTTAAGTTGATGGCGGAAACCCCTGCGTGGGCAACTGATGTTTCTGTGAACTTTCCATTTCTTACCACATGAGTATAATCACACCAATGCCACAGTATATATACTGTATTTATATATATATATATATATATATATATATATATATATATATATATACACAGGATCTCACGAAAGTCAGTACACCCCTTACATTTGTGTAAATATTTTATTCTATCTTTTCATGTGACAACACTGGAGAAATTACACTTGGCTACAATGTAAAGTAGTGAGTGTACAGCTTGTATAATAGTGTAAATTTGCTGTCCCTCAAAATAACTCAACACACAGCCATTAATGCCTAAACCGCTGGCAACAAAAGTGAGTACACCCCTAAGTGAAAATGTCCAAATTGGGCCCAAAGTGTCAATAATTTGTGTGGCCACCATTATTTTCCAGCACTGCCTTAACCCTCTTGGGCATGGAGTTCACCAGAGCTTCACAGGTTACCACTGGAGTCCTCTTCCCCCTCCTCCATGACGACATCACGGAGCTGGTGGATGTTAGAGATCTTGCATTCCTCCACCTTCCGTTTGAGGATTCCCCACAGATGCTCAATAGGGTTTAGGTCTGGAGACATTCTTGGCCAGTCCATCACCTTTACCCTCAGCTTCTTTAGCAAGGCAGTGGTCGTCTTGTAGGTGTGTTTGTGGTCATTATCAGGGGAGGGCTGGGCCAGGGGGCAGGGTGGCAATTGCCTTCCAGGCTGCCCTAACTTATGTTCAAAATGGCCGGCAGCCGCTGCCCACTACCATTTTCTTTTTTATTCTGGTCTACGAAGTCGGTTTGGGGGCATGGCCGTGGCGGCCGACCACTAGCTGTTGCATTCCGGGTGTTGTAGTCCGCACTCAAGCTTCTGGTGGGTGGAAAACACAGCAGCGCAGAGGAAACTACAACTCCCTGGGACCGGATTCTTGAAAGCAGGCAAAGGCAGGGCATGCCAGGGAGGCGGGATGCAGGACTGGGCGCTGGCTGCAACTTGACCCCAGGATCAGGAGCGTTACCCTCCCCCCCCAGGAGACCGTGGCGTGCAAGGACCTGCTGAGCTGAGATCGCTGAGGTGGGAGACCCTGACACCCCTAGCTGACCCCCCATCTCCCCCCCATACACCCCATCCCCCCCATACACCCCATGTAACCTGCCCCAGTGATCAGGCTGCATTGATGGGCACTGGAGTTGGCTGCACTGATGGGCACTGGTAAGGCTGCATTGAAAAAACTGGTGGGCCATGGATGGTGAGCTGATTCGGTGGTTCAATGGGCCACTTGACTGGACTTGCCCCCCAGGCCTAAGGCCGCCAGCCCTCCTCTGGTCATTATCATGTTGGAATACTGCCCTGCGGCCCAGTCTCCGAAGGGAGGGGATCATGCTCTGCTTCAGTATGTCACAGTACATGTTGGCATTCATGGTTCCCTCTATGAACTGTAGCTCCCCAGTGCCCGTGTTCCGTCAGAGATGGCAACCCGTCAGAATTGGTAACGGAAGTGACTTTCCGTCGCCACCATCTTGCTACACCCAGCACTCCTCCATAGTATGATACATAGAGAGGAAGCAAGCGGACATCTTGTTACACGCATCGGAGTTTTGCATTTCACAGTTATTTTTAACAGCAAACGGAGCTTATAAGGTCAAATACAGTATTTAGAAATCGGACAGACTGTTTAGATATTGAATTTTAAAAGCAGCAGCAAACCTTCTGATTTCACAGGTTTGCTAATGTGACAGAACAGTGCTGCTTTTATAATTCAACATGTAAACAGTCCGATGGATTCCCAAATCCTGTATGTCACCTTATAAGCTCCGTTTACTGATAAAAATAACTACGAAATGCAAAACTACGGTGGGTGTAACAAGATGTCCGCTTACTTCCTTCTCGGTATATCATTACTATGGAGGAGTGCGGGTTGTAGCAAGATGGCGGCGATGGAACGCCACTTCCGTTACCAATTCTGACGTGTCGCCATATCTGACGGAACACCGGCAGCCCTCATGCAGCCCTAGACCATGGCACTCCCACCACCATGCTTCACTGTAGGCAAGACACACTTGTCTTTGTACTCCTCACCTGGTTGCCGCCACACACGCTTGACACATAAGTTTATCTTGGCCTCATCAGACCACAGGAAATGGTCCCAGTAATCCATGTCCTTAGTCTGCTTGTCTTCAGCAAACTTTTTGCATGCTTTCTTGGGCATCATCTTTAGAAGAGGCTTCCTTCTGGGACGACAACCATGCAGACCAATTTGATGCAGTGTGCGGCGTATGGTCTGAGCACTGACAGGCTGACCCCCCACCCCTTCAACCTCTGCAGCAATGCTGGCAGCACTCATACGTCTATTTCCCAAAGACAACCTCTGTATCTGATGCTGAGCACGTGACCTCAACTTCTTTGGTTGGCCATGGCGAGGCCTGTTCTGAGGGGAACCTGTCCTGTTAAACCGCCGTATAGTCTTGGCCACTGTGCTGCAGCTCAGTTTCAGGGTCTTGGCAATCTTCTTATAGCCTAGGCCATCTTTATGTAGAGCGACAATTATTTTTTTGCCGATCCTCAGAGAGTTCTTTGCCATCAGGCGCCATGTTGAACATCCAGTGGCCAGTATGAGAGAGTGAGAGCGATAACACCAAATTTAACACACCTGCTCCCCATTCACACCTGAGACCTTGTAACACTAACGAGTCACATGGCATCGGGGAGGGAAAATAGCTAATTGAGCGCAATTTGGACATTTTCACTTATGCGCCGTACACACGACCGGTTTTCCCGTCGAAAAAAAAAACAATGGTTTTCCCGACAGAATTCCTCTCAAGCCTGCCTTGCATACACACGGTCACACAAAAGTCCGGTGAACTTTTGTCTGCCAAGAACGCAGTGACGTAAAAGACTACGACGAGCCGAGAAAATTAATTTCTATGCTTCTGAGCATGCGTCGATTTGTTTCCGAGCATGCGTGTTTTTTTGCGCGTTGGAAAAGCATACAGACGAACGGTTTTCCCGCTAGGATTCTTTCCTGACGGGAAAAAAGAGATCCTGCTCTCCTTCTTTTTCCAGCAGTTTTCCTGTTGGAAAACGTCTGATGGAGTCTGATGGAGCATTCACATGGTCTGGATTCCCAACCAAAAGCTCTCATCAGACTTTTTCCAACAGGAAAACGGGTCGTGTGTACGGGGCATTAGGGGTGTACTCACTTTTGTTGCCAGCGGTTTAGACATTAATGGCTGTGTGTTGAGTTATTTTGAGGGGACAGCAAATTTATACTGTTATACAAGCTGTACACTCACTACTTTACGAGAGAGAGAGTAAGAGAGAGAGAGAGAGATTCAACATTCATACCTTACGGGGTTAAAGTATTCATGAGAAAAATCCATTTAGTTTCTCAGTTAGAGATCTCATGTACCATATTAGACCCCCTCCAGTTGGGGAGTATCTTATCAATACCCCAAAACACACTATGGTATTTAAAGCCAATCTCTATATTGTATATATGTTCTGAAATGTGTTTTTCTTAAGTCCTTTTTGTACGTACCACATATATTAAATTGCATGGAGAGAGAGAGAGAGAGAGAGAGAGAGAGAGAGAGAGAGATCGAGAGATCTTGAAACCCTAAACACATGCCTTTCTTTTTGTTGACTGTTGCATAAAATGTTGGACACTTTAAACCATTGATGTGTTGCTCTGACTGCTTCCTGTATATATTTTTTTACCAGAGCAGCTAAGAATAGATAGGTAGACCTGTATATAGGAGTTTCAACTTTTTGCAGAATGCGTAGATAAGACCGCTTGCAATATTTTACATTTGCATATTGTCTAAAAACATTTTTAAGCTTTATATTATTATTATTTATATATATATATATATATATATATATATATATATATATATATATATATATTTCTATTTGTTTAGTCTGATGTAATTTTTTTTTTTTTTTTATATATATATAAAGCTCTAAAGAAAAAACAACCCACAGGTATTGTTGTATTGTTGAAACAAGTCCCAGTGGCCAGTGTAGAATTTTTCTCACTTCTTGTGACCACACAGGACCGCAATAAACGTCTAACACAGAAACTTACCCTCCCTCCATCTAAAACTAAATATATATATATATATGTATCTCATTACAGGTCCGGTCAGCCGGGTTTCCAGCACATTCTTACCGTATGCCAGTAGTAGTGGCCAGATGGGCAGTGTGGAGTTACCATGCCGGACCCTTCAGACGTTACAGACCGGGGTACGTTGATGTGATGGACCTGTTAGTAATGGGGTGAGGTGGGGTTGGGGCATATAGTTATGTATACTAAGCCTTAGTACTGCCTTGTCTTGTGTATACTCTTCAGTTTTGGTCCAGATGACAGAATGGGCTTTGTGGAAGTGGTTAGAGTGCAGAGAAGGGCAACTCAATGAATGGAGAAGCTCCACTATGGGGAAACATTAAGTGAACTGTTTGTGTTTACCCCTGAGAAGATACAGGGGGGCAGGGCCGGATTAAGAGCATCATGTGCTTGGTGCTGAGGATTTTGCTGGGCACCCTTCTGCTTTCCAAGAGCTTGTGCTGGCATGTGCCCAAATGTAAAAGGGCGCAGCCACATAGGCATAACACTAGGGAAGCCTGGCATTTGATTTGCCAGGTTTCCGTAAGAGCCGTGCATCGGCGTGCACGCTGAGCTGAAAAAGTGCACAGGCCTAACACTATGGAAGCCCCCGGACTTCTGTAAGAGCCCTGCATTGGCGTGCCCCAGGCTTCTGTTAGGACTGCTCATGCAGTGCCAATTATCAATCCCACCACTCTGCCCAGGTGCTGCATGTGGAATGCAGGGCCTGGAAGGGGAGATCTCTTCCCATTGGCCCATTGCTTTCCATGAGCAGTCTGTCCTTTTTAGGTGGCTGGGTCTATATTGAGGTAGGGGCCTGGAGCTGCAGCTCCAATAGCCCCTACGTTAATCCAGCCCTGATGGGGGTCTAGTAGTTATATCATCTTGTGTAAATATAAGTGCAGGATTAGAAATCATGGGGCCCCGTACAGCCTACCTTACTAGTTATCGGTGAGGGAGTGCAGAGGGCAGACTGTGGCTGTGTATGCAGTTAGCACACTGTGATCTCAGTCCAAGATGAACCCTGGTCAGGAGAGGCCAGACACACCCTGGTACCCCTCTTGCCCACATTCCACAAATTTATCTGTTTAAAATTATTCGAAATAAAGAATGCTGCATCTAAACAAATGGAACAGAACAAAATAATAATAATAAATAATAATAATAATAATATGTTTTTTTATTATTATTATTTATTATTATTAATTTGCTACGTTCCATTCGTTTAGATGTGGCATTCATTATTTCAGATAATTTGTAACTTCGGATAAATTCGTATTCGTTACATTCACTAACAGCCAAATTTGAAAGCAAATGCCAATACCTATAATTTAATAGTTAGTAATAGTTAAGTTATTATTAGTTAGTTATTGTTTCAGGTTTTTGAATTATCGGATTTTCGCTCTTTTGAATTTTCGGATTTATATTCTTATTTTCGAATTTCGAATTTCCGACTTTCCGAATTTCCAAAACGTAGAATTTTCGAATTTTGAATTTTCGAATTCCCGAATATTCAGAGAAATATTCGGAAATTCAGGTATTTTCGAATTAACGAATTTGTCTAAATTCGTTAAAAGAAGAATTTGGAACTAAACGAATTGCACATGTCTAATCGCTGTCATGCACTTGGCTGAGTGAAAACTGCATTCAGACGCCGGGATCCTCCGCTCTGACCCGACCTACACTCAAGATGATGTTAGAGGGGGAGTTTCATGACAGGCAGAGACTCTGCAGCTGTCCCCACTGCTCTTAAGTCTGGACAGCTTGCAAGTATATAGATCCAATCTTCCTTCAGAACAGCCAGAAAGATCCACAGGAGTCACAAGGCAGTACAGCCGGCTCTCCTGCTCGGTGCAGGGGCCCCCTTTGGAATTACTGGGGCCCGGGTCCAGTACAGGAGAGACAGCTGTACTGCCTTATCGGCGGCCCTGAGTAGAGGAACGAAGCAGCAGACAGAAATGACACTTGGTGATCTGGATTGAGACAAGTACACACTATAAAGCGGGAGTCTCAAACTGGCGGCCCTCCAGCTGTTGCGCAACTACAAGTCCCATCATGCCTCTGCCTGTGGGAGGCATGCTTGTGTAGCGACCTCACCCTTTTCCTCCCGTCTCTTTGGCTCGCTCATGAGAGGAAAAGGCGCAAGGTGCTATCGTGCCCGTACCCCCTGGTTTGCAGAGGTTAAGCACACTTATTTCACCTACGGGTCTTGCAGCAAAGTTCTCCTCAAAGTTGGATTCTGTCCTCAGTATGCAAGGACAGAGTCTCTACACCCCAAGTAACTCCAAGGTCCACACCAGTATATCACTCTAACGTAGAGCTTTATTTTCTTTGCATGAAGAGAGAAAGGTGTTAAGAGGACAGATAGCATTCAGGCACTTCTGGCTTCGTCGCCACTCGGTTCCGAGTGGGTATAGCTCACCCGGATAGCCACTAATGGTGCTAGCAGCCGGCGTGCAGCTCGAACAGTCAATCTAGATCCCTAATAGATGCGTCTAGGAGATCCTCTGCCACAGGATCTATAGCGTCCCAAACCTCCCGTTGGTCCAGATTGTTAGGCCCCTGGGTTCCGGATGGATGACATCCCCCTGGAGAGTTACTGGGCCCCAGAGGCGGTTCTAGGCTTTGTGAGGCCTTAGGCAAAACTTAGACACAAGGCCCCACTCACGTCCATAATGAGAAAAATAATTCAAGCCATAAAAATGAATACATTGCACTGTACAGTGTACAATGAACTGATGACAATTCACCCATGGCCAGTCCTCTCGGATTCCAGCATGTCATTGGATCATATCACACCAGAATATGTACTGCAACACAAGCTCCCTCTGTATAGTGAACGCCACTTACTAGAAAGCTCTACATTATGCCTAAATTTCACATTACCTAACAAATGGCATAGATCCATCATCTATTTTCCTAAACCTATGCCCCATACCTGCTGTGGACACCGCCAATACATTTACTATGGTCAGTGAACCTGAATACAGAAAATACACCTGCTGAATTTCTTTGTACTGCAGTGTCAGGAAAAGGCAAACTAGAATAGAGAAAAATGAAAGCAGGGGCCTGACTTTTGGCTCAGGGGGCAAATACAACCCAGAGGCCCATGGTGCAGCAACTTGGCCTACCTCCCACTCTGACTCTTCACTGCCAAGAGAGGGAGAAGGAGGAGAGGAGGAGAGAGGTGGAAAAAGAGAGAGGGGGGGGAGCAAAAGGGGTGAACAAGGAGGGTGAAAGGGAAGAAGAAAGAGGAGAGAAAGAGGGAAGTAGGAAAATATGTGAGAGAGTGTGGGGAAGGGGGGATGGGGAGAGAGGCGGGGAGGAAGAGAGAAAAGGGGAGAAAATAGTGTGGGGGTGAGAGACAAAGAGGGGGATGCGTGAGGAGTGAAGAGAGAGAGGGGAGAGAGAGGAAAGAGAAAGGGTAGAAAAGAGAGAGGGAGGGGAGAAGAGAGAGAGAGGGGTAGAGGAGTGAGAGAGTTGGGGGAGAGAGGGGAGAGGGAGGGGAAAAACGAGAGAGAAAGATGGGGAGGGGATGAGAGGAGGAGAGGATGAGAGGAGGAGAGAAAGTGGAGGGGGGGGAGAGAGGAGAGAGAGGGGGGAAGAGAGGAGAGAGAGGGGGGAGATATGTAGCGAGAGAGAGAGAGAGAGGGAGAAGAGAGGGAGAAGAGAGGAGAGAGGGAGAGAGAGAAAGAGAGGAGAGAGGGAGAGAGAGAAAGAGAGGAGGGGGGCGAGGGGGGGAGAGGAGAGAGAGGGAGAGGAGAGAGAGAGGAAGGAGAGAGAGGGGGAAGAGAGAGAGAGAGGGAAGAGAGAGGAGAGAGAGAGAGGGAAGAGAGAGAGAAGAGAGAGAGGGAAGAGAGAAAGAAGAGAGAGGGAAGAGAGAGGGGAGAGAGGGAAGAGAGGAGAGAGAGAGGAGAGAGAGAAGAGAGGAGAGAGAGAGAGAGAGAGGAGAGAGAGGGAGGAGAGAGATTCTTCCTTCCGAAGCGGGCTCCAGCTAAAGGTGCTGGGCCCAGTGCTGAAGTTGCAGTACCAGGACTAAAGGTACCTGGGACTGAGGCGTACGTGGCTCCATGGCCTGGAAGGCGACACACTCGACTTCCGAACCCGCAGGTTCCCTCGGGTACAGGTCCCCGGATCACTCCCCCTCAACAATGGCGTCCGCCCCTTTTTGCATCCTCTCCCAGTATGCACAGCAGGCCGACTCCGCCCACCGCACGGCTGCCGAGAGAGGACACCAAATCGCCACTCCAACACCTGTGGTTCAACCCCGAGCACAAGCTACAGCGCCACCCATACTACTTAGGGGAACTGCAAGCCAGGTGAAGCAGCAGCAAGGCAGAGTCCAGTAATTGAAAGACTTGAGCCAACTATCACTTAAGTCACCCCTAAATTTGACATAACATAACCTCAATTTAGGACCCCGCTACACTTGTAACTGTCAGCCTTGCAATGCCTCATGGGACTTGTAGTTTCGCAACAGCTGGATGGCCGCCAATTTGAGACCCCTACTATAGAGGGATATGCTTTGCTCTTATTTCACGTCTGACATTTACAACCACTTTAAGTGACATCTCGTATCCTGCAACTGACATTCCTATTCCTAGGAGATTGCTCTTTTGGTCAGCTTCAAACCTCGAGCTGTCCTGCCTCATACTGCGGGGGTGCCACATTGGTCATCCCAGCAGCCAGTCATGCAATCTGTTGTGTGGTCATTGAACCATGCAAAGTGCATTGATGAAGACAGATATTTGTGGGGGTGAGGCTAGCAGCCAGGCCTTGCAGGATCCAGGCCATTCTACTGACCCGAAGAGGCCTGGTATCACAGAACTGCCTGCACCCTCCTATCAGCAGCCCTGCATTTGCCCTATGAAGTTATCCCGGTGGGCATTTATCCAGTTTGATTCTACCACAAAAGAATTAAGAGTACCCAGTGGAACTGAGAAATGGCCATGTCACTATATTAAAATGTGCCATAGAAGCCATACCTGTAAAAGATGACTACAGTACATACTTACCTTTCCTGGTTCTGAACTCCGCTTCAATCTGGAGAAATGGTCCCCCAAATTCCACTGGGAAACCAACAGTGTCCATCTTCCAGGTCCCCTGTAGCTCTCACTGGTTCCTTTTGCTGACCTCCACCTCACCACTGTGTCCTGTAATTGGTGGAAATACTTATGAAATTGGGTTAAAAGTGCTGGAACCCTGAAGTTTTGTTATACATTAATATTGTATTGTTGTTATCATTCAGTGGTATGATAGTGGTGTTAGGTGTCAAACTCAATTTCATTGTGGGCCGCATCAGCATTATGATTGCCCTCAAAAGGGCCAGTTGTATCTGTAAGATTAGATGTCCAGCACATCCCCTCCCCTTTACATTAGATTTCAAGAGCCATCCCACTGTCAGAAGTTGAGTCCCCCCACCCTCCCTTACATCACAGTGCACCCCCCTTACCTTATACTGCTGCTGGGATGAAGATGGATGCATTGCTTGAAAGCAGAACGTACAGGGTCTGGAAGAGGACCAGAGGAGGGCTGGAGCTCTCCTGCAGCTGCAGGAGAGGTGCAAGGGACACATGAAATGGCCCGGAGGGCCAGATTCGGCCCACGGGCCTTGTGTTTGACACCTGTGCTATAGAGAATCTGGAGACTGTGTCAGCATATTCTACACACTGAAGGCTTTCCACAACCCCTTGGATTGTAACGAGGATGAGTGAGCCTAAAATTGAGCCCCAGTTCTCAAAAAGGATATTGGAGAACTGGAGAAAGTGCAGAGAAGGGCAACCAAACTGATAAGAGGCATGGAGGAGCTCAGCTATGAGGAAAGATTAGAGGAACTGAATTTATTCACTCTTGAGAAGAGGAGATTAAGGGGGGATATGATCAACATGTACAAATATATAAGGGGTCCATATAGTAAACTTGGTGTTGAGTTATTCACTTTACGGTCAACACAAAGGACAAGGGGGCACTCTTTACGTCTAGAGGAAAAGAGATTTAATCTCCAAATAAGGAAAGGTTTCTTCACAGTGAAGCCTCGTACACATGACCGATTTTCTCGGCAAGAACCAGCAAGAAACTTGCTGGCAGAGCTTTCTTGCCGAGTAAATCGGTCGTGTGTACGCGGCTTTCAGGTTTCTCGTCAAGAAACCCGACAAGAATCTCGACGAGAAAAATAGAGAACCTGCTCTCTAGTTTCTCATCAGGATTCTCCATTTTCTCGTCGAGATTCTCGTCAGCATGTTTCTCGACGAGAAAAGTGTGTGTGTGTGTGTACACTTACCTATCGCCGTGGAAACCCACGCATGCTCGAAATGACTTTGACGCATGCGCGGTAGCTTCCTAGGCATAGGTAGGGTGTAGCAAGATGGCTGCTACGGCATCGAATGTGACGAGCGCACGCTCGTCATAGTCGATGACATCACCGCGTCTGCTCCATTCAAAGAACCGCGGGTTCTTTGAATGGAGCATGTGTACACTCGGCCGGGACAAGTTTCTTGTCCAAGAATCTCGTCAAGAAAAACGAGAAGTTTTTTCCTGACGAGATTCTCGGCCGTGTGTACGAGGCTTCAGAGCTGTGAAAATGTGGAATAGACTCCCTGCAGAGGTGGTTCTGGCCAGCTCAGTAGATTGCTTTAAGAAAGGCCTGGATTCTTTCCTAAATGTACATAATATAACTGAGTACTGACATTTATAGGTAAAGTTGATCCAGGGTAAATCCAATTACCTCTCGGGGGATCAGGAAGGAATATTTTCCCCTGCTGTAGCATATTGGATCATGCTCTGCTGGGGTTTTTCGCCTTCCTCTGGATCAACTGTGGGTATAGAATTGGGTATATGGGATTGTATATTATTATTTTATTTTTTTATGGTTGAACTGGATGGACTTGTGTCTTTTTTCAACCTGACTAACTATGTAACTATTTAACTATGAGGCGCCAAAGCATAATAGTCAAGTTTATTTTTACGAAAAATTGTTCACACACCCCTACGTGTTTCAGGGGTTGTTTACACTCTGCCCCCTTCTTTAGGAAACATTGAATGTGGACCCAAAATTGTAGATGTTTTGAAAGTGGGTGGGTTGTTTCTTCAAGCCAGAACACGTTGGCTTTTTGATACCTCAGTCTTTGGAATATAATTACGTGTGGACTTAACTACTGTATTACAGTACAGATTTTCTATCCTAAACTCATTCTGTAATGGGTAGGGGTCAGAGCGGGAAACCGCTAGGCACTGTGGGGGACCCAGGGGATGAACACCCCCGGAAGAGTTGGCTTCTCAGTGGGCTTTTTCGTGATCAGTATCAGAGCACATATTGGTACATTTTGATATAATGATCTTAAAGGGTATCTCCAGGTATATGGCTAAATACAGTTTATTGCTACAAACTTTCTTCTTTCTAGTGCATACAGTGGGTTAACGGTTTTCCTAAAAACTTACATAAAACGTACATTTCTCAAAAAAACATACCCCGATTTATGGGGGGGCATGTGACCTTTTCCCCTAACTATGTAGGGAGCACGTCATTGACCTTGGTAGGCTCCGACATAGAGTGACCCACAGCTTGTGCATACAAATACCATGCAAACCATGCTCATAGGCAGCCTACCAACGGTTGGGGCAAGCAGGAGTCTCACTTTGTGTGTAGTTCTCTAAATCCATACATGACTGCCAAACTATCCCAATGGATGTGACATGCAGCATATAAACCTTATTTCTTCAATACACGGCACAGCAGATAATAGGAGACTGAGAGCCCTTTAGACCCACTCCACATGCAGCTCCCCTGTTCCAGGTGGGGGTATCTGGTGAGCATTGGGCTCCATCTGTAGGCAAGGACATTTTGTAATAAAGGGTTACATTTTATTACTTGAAAGTTCCTATGTTTAACCTTTCAGATATGTGGCTATGGTACAATAATTTCAGTCAATTAGAGCGTATAATAATAAAAGGAATTTACTTAGCTTGGTTTAAAGATGTAACACAGATAATAAAAATGCATAAATACGGCATATTCAACTTTATCTGAAGTCCCTGGATTTGATGGTCCGATCATGATTCTGTCTTGTCTTCTTCAATCCTGAATCCAACTCCAATGGCCTTTTGTTTTCCAGACATATATATACCAGCCCAAAAAAATAGTCAAACCACAGAATAGACACACCACAGAATAGACAGGTCAGAGGTTCCCACAGAATGATGAGACCATATGTTTCACTATACATTAGACATATTCAGGGGCGGCACTTTTCGGGTGGGGGAGGACGCAGGGGGTGTCAGGCAGAAGGGCAGAGGCGGGTCTTTACCCACTTCCCGTCCAGCGACATACCTGTACATCATTGGACTTTCGATGGTTGTCATCACCTGGTATCGTTTTTTAGAACCGACGGTTGGCACTCTTGTAATAGCAATCGGAGTGGCTTACTAGTATATTTGTATATGTTTGGGGAATCAGTGAAAGAATATACCAGTGTTAAGTGCATATCCGTTCGCTAATCTCCCTGAATGATCCAAATACAACTCTTGCTGCCCCAAAAGTGGGGGGGGGGGGTGGTGGAGTGGCTGTGTGCAAGCAGTGTCTGGAGGAGTGGGAGTTCCTAGGCAGGCTGTATTTGCATGCGGACCATCCTAGGTTACACCCACAGGTGATGCTGAGCCTCCATTATTGAAAGAACTGAAATCCAATGAATGAAAGTGGTGGGCCAGGGACTACCAGGTTGAGGAGGAAAGAGATAGATGATGCGGGACCATAGGCGTGCGCAGCCTATTGCATTCGGGTGTGCACCCCTAAGCTCAAACACACACACTACTGAGCACTCACTGTGTTCATTCAGAAAGGGAAGGGACATGTAAGTTACATATTTACCGACCCCTTCCCCCACTCATCCTAAAATATCCCCGCAGAAACAGCCGGCGGGGGAGGAGAGGAGCGTAGCTGGAAGTGCTGCGGGGGGAAGGGGTTGGGGGAGCAAGGTCAGTAGGGGGAATCTTTGATGCACAGGGTGATTAGGGTTTACCTGGGCACACCTGGCACACCCTGTGTGCACGCCCATGTGTGGGACATCCTCCAGCCAGAAAACGAGATGGGCTCTATCTGATTTTCTGCAACTTATAATGCACATTATGAGTAACGACCACAAACGTTAAGATAGATGATAATTTTATAAATGTCCCATATTGGGTCCTGTGTGTCAGGAGGAGGGGAATGGTGAGGGGTAGATATAACACATGGTAGTGTACATCCAGCTGATGGTCATTATGTCCTGTGTGTCAGGAAGAAGAAGATGAGGATGAAGAGTACGATGATCTGGATGACGCCTTTACAAGGTTGGTGATATTCGATTTCAATCATCTTTTTTATTGAACTGGAACTTAAAAGAATAAAAATGTTGAACATAGATGTACAAGTCCAGAGCATAGTCTATGTTCCAGTGTCTATATGTGAGCCAGCATAGTACATATCTACACATCCAGTATAAGCAGGACAGATTCTGGTGAATGACTGTGAATGAATGAATGACTTGTATAGCGCTACACATGCGAACTGAATCGCCTCTAGGCGCTTTTGCAGCCAGTGTCTGCTTGGCTGGTGCGGTCATTTTACCCCATAGGATCTCGACACGCTTGGGACACACAGTCGTACACATATATATACTGGGCCAATTTTGGACAAGATCCAATTAACCAATCAGCATGTCTTTGGAGTGTGGGAGGAAACCGGAGTACCCGTAGGAAACCCACACAGACACAGGGAGAACATGCAAACTCCAGGCAGATGGTGTCGTGGTCAGGATTCGAACCTTTTGCTGCTAGGTGAAAGTGCTAACCACTACACCACTGTGCTGCCCTCACCTGTACAATCATTAGGTGTTTGGGAGACATGGGGCCCCCTGCCTGGTAGATCAGCAGATGTTCAGAGATGGATGTTGCACTAGTCACATAGTATATCTAAAGAGTCAAGTCTTTATTGCAGTCCTTGACCCCATTGAGTAGATTTAGCTTTACTTCCTATCCTCCTGTCCTGACCCTTCCCCAGTGTATTAAACAGGAAGTGTAATGTTGCCATATTCTTCCCCACTGGATTGGTTTCTCATTACTTCCTGTTCAGACAGGGGAAATACAGTTGTGCTCATAAGTTTACATACCCTGGCAGAATTTATGATTTCTTGGCCATTTTTCAGAGAATATGAATGAACTTTTCTTTCACTCATGGTTAGTGTTTGGCTGATGTCATTTATTATCGATCAACTGTGTTTACTCTTTTTAAATCATAATCACAAAAGAAACTACCCAAATGACCCTGATCGTGTATTGCCCCCTTTAACATCAATGACGGCTTGAAGTCTTTTGTGGTATTTGTGGATGAGGCTCTTTATCTTCTCAGATGGTAAAGCCTCCAGTTCCTGTAAATTCTTGGAATGTCTTCCTTGAACGGTAGAGTTGCCACCTCATCCCTTTAAACCCGAACACATATGAATTACACAGGTTCTGAGGCTAATTAAAGGCAGATAAGGCACCAAGTGAGTTTAATTACCACCTTAATCAGCCACAGAACCTGTGTAATTAATATGTGTTCGGGTTTAAAGGGATGAGGTGGCAACCCTAATGACGGTACGTTTGAGATCTCCCCAGTAGGGATGAGCTTCGAGTTCGAGTCAAACTCATGTTCGACTCGAACATTGCCTGTTTGCCCGTTCGCCGAACACCTAGTCATTGGCTGAGCGGACCTGATGGGGAACTTTAGAAGGGGCGGGTCTATTCATGTATTACACAATGAAGGAAGTTCCCATCAGGTCCGCCCCCTCGGTTTGTCAGACCGCGCCTACGTCATTGGCCTGAGCAGACCTGATGGGGAACTTCCTTCACTGTGTAATAAATGAATAGACCCGCCCCTTCTCACGTTCCGCATCTGGTCCGCTTAGCCTTACACCTAGTCACTGGCTGAGCGGACCTGATGGGGAACTTTAGAAGGGGCGGGTCTATACATGTAATAGACTGCGGAGGAACTTCCCCATCAGGTCCGCTCAGGCTCAGCCAATGACGGACAGCGCTGGACATCGGATCGCCGCGGGACACTGGATTTCATCGCTGGAATGTTTTTTTTTTTTTTTTTTTTAATAAAGGACTTTTCCAAGGTGTTTGTGTGTTTTTTTTATTTTTTTTACACTTTCTTCGTGTAATGGTAGGGGTACAATGTACCCCTTACCAATTCACATAGGGGGGGCGGGATCTGGGGGTCCCCTTTGTTAAAGGGGTCTTCCAGATTCCAATAAGCCCCCCGCCCACAGACCCCCACAACCACCGGGCAAGGGTTGTGGGGATGAGGCCCTTGTCCCCATCAACATGGGGACATCCTCCCCATGTTGAGGGCATGTGGCCTGGTACGGTTCAGGAGGGGGGGGCGCTCTCTCGCCCCCCCCTCTTTTCCTGCGGCCTGCCAGGTTGTGTGCTCGGATAAGGGTCTGGTATGGATTTTTGGGGGGACTCCACGCCATTTTTAAAAAAATTTGGGGTGGAGTTCCCCTTAAAATCCATGCCAGATCTGAAGGGCCTGGTATGGATATTTGGGGGGAACCGCACGCATTTTTTTTTAAATTTGCGGCGGGGTTCCCCTTAATATCTATACCAGACCTGAAGGGCCTGGTAATTGAATTTGGGGGGACCCCCACGCTTTTTTTTTTTTTTTATCAATGACTTTTCTATGTATTGCCGGGAGCCGACAATTCATTAATAGCCAGTGAGTTTTAAATGACTTTTTTTCCTTCAGAAATGACATTTTGTGCAGGGACAGTTCTAAGCACGGGAAACATGCGCCACTTTACATGCATATCATACACACCCCCCAGGTACGAAATTTAAAGGAAAATTTCACTTTTATTTTTTCATTTTAAGCATTATTAAAATCACTGCTCCCGTAAAAACGTCAATTTTTAAAACTTTTTTTTGCATTGATACATGTCCCCTGGGGCAGAACCGGGGTCCCCAAACACTTTTTAGGACAATAACTTGCATATTAGCCTTTATAATTAGCACTTTAGATTTTGAACGTTCGAGTCCATTGTATTTAATAGGGTTCTAAAGTTTACACGAACATTTTGTCTGTTCGCAGGTTCTGGTGCGAACCGAACAGGGGGGTGTTCGGCTCATCCCTGCTCCCCAGAGTGGCTCAATGATATTGAGGTCAGGAGACTGAGATGGCCACTCTAGAACCTTCACTTTATTCTGCTGTAGCCAATGACAGGTCGTCTTGGCCTTGTGTTTTGGATCAATGTCATGTTGGAATGTCCAAGTACGTCCGACGTGCAGCTTCCTGGCTGATGAATACAAATGTTCCTCCAGTATTTTTTGATAACATACTGCATTCATCTTGCCATCAATTTTGACCACATTTCCTGTGCCTTTGTATCTCATACATCCCCAAAACATCAGCGATCCACCTCCGTGTTTCACAGTAGGAATGGTGTACCTTTCATCATAAGCCTTGTTGACTCCTCTCCAAATTTTGTGTTTATGGTTGTAGCCAAAAAGCTCAATTTTGGTCTCATCACTCCAAATGACTTTGTGGCAGAAGATTTGAGGCTTGTCTCTGTGCTGTTTGGCGTATTGTAAGTGGGATACTTTGTGGCATTTGTGTAGTAATGGCTTTCTTCTGGTGACTTGACCATGCAGCCCATCTTTCTTCAAGTGCATCCTTATTGTGTCTCTTGAAACAGCCACACCACATGTTTTTAGAGAGTCCTGTATTTCACCTGAGGTTATTTGTGGGTTTCTCTTTGCATCCCGAACAATGTCTCTGGCAGTTGTGGCTGAAATTTTAGTTGGTCTACCTGACCGTGGTTTAGTTTCAACAGAACCCCTCATTTTCCACTTCTTGATTAGAGTTTGAACACTGCTGATTGGCATTCTCCATTTCTTGGATATCTTTTTATATCCTTTTCCTGTTTTATACAGTTCAACTACCTTTTCCCGCAGATCCTTTGACAATTCTTTTGCTTTCCCCATGACTCAGAATCCAGAAACGTCAGTGCAGCACTGGATGAAAGATGCACAGGTCTGTCAGGAGTCCAGAAACTCATTGACCTTTTAGGCCTCATACACACTGGACGTTTTTGGACGTTTTTACAGCAGCTGTTTTTGGCAGTAACGTTTTTTTCTACAGTCATTAAACTCTCCATCATGTTATCCTATGTGTCCATGCACACATAGGCCGTTATCAGCAGTTTTGGGCAGTGGCGTTTTTTAGAGCAGTAAAAAAAAAAAAAAAAACTAGTGGGTTCTGAGAGACATTTTTCAGCTGTAAAAATGCTCTAACGCTGATAAACGTTGATAAACGCTCAAAAACGTCGCTCACCAGCGTTTCTTAACGTTTTTGATCCATTGAAAAAAAAAAATTCTTCTAAAAAACGCTAATAGACGCTTTTGCAAAAACGTTGAAAAAAGTTGAAAAACTCTACTGGCGTTTTTATAACATTATTTTAACGTCCAGTGTGCATGAGACCTTATACACACACAAACTAATTACAAGCAAACAGATCACAGGTGAGGATATTTACTTTTAATAGCCATTCAAACCCCTTTGTGTCAACTTGTGTGCATATTATCAGGCCAAAATCACCAGGGTATGTAAACTTTTGATCAGGGTCATTTGGGTAGTTTTTGTTAACATTATGATTTAAAAAGAGTAAAACAACACAGTTGATCGATAATAAATGGCTTCAGCCAAACACTAACCATGAGTGAAAGAAAAGTTTTTGTGTTGTCATTCATATTCTCTGAAAAATGGCCAAGAAATCATAAATTCTGCCAGGGTGTGTAAACTTATGAGCACAACTGTATCTCCCAAGAGGTCCCAGACTGCAATGCATACCTGACATGGGTTCTATCCTCACTAGGGTGACCACATTTCCAAACTACCATTCAGGGACACCCCCCCTTTCCAAAAATCAGCTTGTGCTGTAACGAATCACAGCACAGTGATTGGACACAAGAGGTGGGATTTATGATTTCTCCAATCACAAGCAGGGGGCGGGGATTGTGCTCCTCCAGGCATTTCTGGCTAGGACAAGTACTGTCAGTGAGTAAAGCGGTGATGTGGCGGCCTTTTTTGGGGGCATCAGTTTGGCCCGGGGGGTGGCTTTGTCAGTTTCATTCTGGGACACTGTATTGTCCTGGAATGAAGGTGCCCGGGACAGACCTGCAAAATGCGGGACTGTCCCGGGCAATCCGGGACACGTGGTCACCCTAATCCTCACCCTTCTCTGTACTCCTGCCTGGTGTTGGGCTTTAAAAGACAGTAAGGGGACAAAGGAAGAGGGTTTGGAGAGCAGAAGGACAGCTGCAAGTCTGGGGGCTTGGGGGTGGAGGAGTCTGAGATGACAATACCACTTCATCACACAGCCAATCAGATCACCTGATATTGCTTTATCTGTAAGAGTTGCTCATGGTTTATCATTGGCCTAGAAAGGTCCATAGACTTCTGAAGGTCATCAAATGTCATACAGTGCCTTGCAAAAGTATTCACCCCCTTGGCATTTTTCGTGTTTTGTTGCCTCACAACCTGGAATTAACATGGATTGTTTGAGGATTTGCTTCATTTTATTTACAGAACATGCCCACAACTTTGAAGATGTTTTTCTTTTTTTATTGTGAAGCACACAACAAATAGGACAAAATAACAGAAAAAGTCAATGTGCATAACTATTCACCCCCCTAAAGTCAATACTTCGTAGAGCCACCTTTTGCGGCTATCACAGCTCCAAGTCGCTTTGGATAAGTCTCTATGAGCTTGTCACATATTACCACTGGGATTTTTGCCCATTCCTCCTTGCAAAACTGCTCCAGCTCCTTCAAGTTGGTTGGTTTGTACTTGTGAACAGCAATCTTTAAGTCTGACCACAGATTTTCTATTGGATTGAGGTCTGGGCTCTGATTAGGCCATTCCAACACATTTACATGTTTCCCCTTAAACAACTCAAGTTTTGCTTTAGCAGTGTGTTTGGGGTCATTGTCCTGCTGGAAGGTTTTGCTCAAGAATATCCCTGTATTTAGCACCACCCATCTTTTCCTCAACTCTGAGCAGTTTCCCTGTCCCGACTGCTGAAAAACATCACCACAGCATGATGCTGCCACCACCATGTTTCACGGTGGGGATGGTGTTCTTTGGGTGATGTGATGTGTTGGGTTTGCGCCAGACGTAGTGTTTTCTTTGATGGCCAAAAAGTTACATTTTAGTCTCATCAGACCAGAGCACCTTCCTCCATACATTTTAGGAGTATCCCACATTTTCACAAACTCAAAACGTGCCATTTTGTTTTTTGCTGAAAGTAATGTCTTTCTTCTGGCCACTCTGCCATAAAGCCCAACTCTATGGAGCGTACGTCTTATTGTCGTCCTATGTACAGATATTCCAGTCTCTGCTGTGGAACTCTACAGCTCCTCCAGGGTTACCTTAGGTCTCTGTGCTGCCTCTCTGATTAATGCCCTCCTTGCCCGGTCCGTGTGTTTTGGTGTGCGGCCGTCTCTTGGCAGGTTTGCTGTTGTGCCATGTTCTTTCCATTTGGTTATGATAGATGTGATGGTGCTCCTAGGGATCATCAAAGATTTGGATATTTTTTTATAACCTAACCCTGACTTGTACTTCTCAACAACATTGTCCCTTACTTGTTTGGAGAGTTCCTTGGTCTTCATGGCAGTGTTTGGTTAGTGGTGCCTCTTGCTTAGGTGTTGCAGCCTCTGGGGCCTTTCAAAAAGGTGTGTATATGTAATGACAGATCATGTGACACTTAGATTGCACACAGGTGGACATCATTTCACTAATTATGTGACTTCTGAAGGTAATTGGTTGCACCAGAGCTTTTTATGTGCTTCATAACAAAGGGGGTGAATACATACACTCATGACAATTATAATTTTTTTATTTCTGAAAAATAGTTTTATGTATATATTTTTAAATTTTTACTTCACCAACTTAGACTATTGTGTTTTGATCCATCACATATAAATCAGATTAAAGAAAACATTGAACTAAAGGCTGTAATGTAACAAAATAGGTAAAAAGCCAAGGGGGTGAATACTTTTGCAAGGCACTGTATATGATAAGCGAGGCTTGGATCAGAATCACATGCCCAGTATGTCTTTATCTGTAATGCCGCGTACACACGGCCGTTTTTCTCGTCGAAAAAAACGAAATTTTTCCCATTCGACGAGAAAAACGATAGTCTGTGGGCTTTCTGTCGTTTTTTTCGACGAGAAAAACGGCATTAAAAACGACGAGAAAAATTAGAACATGTTCTAATTTTTCTCGTCGTTTTTTCCGACATGTTTTCCGCGGCAGTGTTTCCCATAGGGAAACACTGCCGCGGAGCCCACAGACGGTTGTTTTTCTCGTCAAGAGAAAAAATGACGTGAAAAACGACCGTGTGTGGGGAACAAGCTGTTCTCCCGTTTTAAATGACATTATTCACGGCGGTTTTTTAACCGCCGTGAATAATGATCGTGTGTACGCGGCATAAGAGTTTTCATGGTTTGTTCTTGGCCTATAGACTCCTGAAGATGGTGATCGAGGCCTGGATCAGAATCAGGTCTCTAATTGGTATTAATCTGTTAGAGTTGCTCATGGACTAGTCATGGACCTAGAAGGGCCAGTAGACTTCTGGAGGCCATTGGATTGCATGTATGGTGATTAGTGATGAGCCGAACACCCCCGGGTTCGGTTCGCACCAGAACCCGCGAACGGACCGAAAGTTCGAACGAACATTAGAACCCTATTAAATACAATGGATGCGAACGTTCGAATTCTAAAGTGCTAATTATAAAAACTATTATGCATGTTATTGTCCTAAAAAGGGTTTGGGAACCCGGGTTCTGCACCAGGGGACATGTATCAATGCAAAAATAAGTTTTAAAAACGGTCGTTTTCCGGGAGTAGTCATTTTAATGATGCATAAAGTGAAAAAAAAAAGTCAAATATTCCTTTAAATATCGTACCTGGGGGGTGTCTAAAGTATGCCTGTGAAGTGCCACGTGTTTCCCGTGTTTAGAACTGTCCCTGCACAAAATGACACTTCTAAAGGAAAAAAAAGCCATTTAAAACTGCTTGCGGCTTTAATGTAATGTCTGGTCCCGGTAATATGGATGAAAATCTTTAAGAAAAATGGCATAGCTACCCCATGACCCCCCCCCTACCCCAGCCCATTACCAGCCCCTTTGGGTCTTGTATGGATATTAAGGGGAACCCCGCACATAAAATAAAAAAGGCCCTATATACTCTGAACAGCCGTATACAGGCGGTGCATACAAGACAGGGACTGTAGGTTTGTTCTTATGTAGAATCTGTTTGTAATTTTGAACAGGTACATTGTTGAAGTGTAGCTCCAGACCAAAAATCTATTTTTAAACTTTTTGGAAAACATAGGTAAGGGTTATCACCCCTGTAACATTTGTTTTGCTGTCTGTGCCCCTGTTCAGAACATTTCACCTCACTTTCCGTCCTAATGACAACTGTTTTTGAAATGTGGTGTTTTTCTTGAAACAAGGATTGCTGATAAAGCATCAGTACAGAGGAGACACCTTTCTCCCATATTTATTCTTACAGGAGAGAATTTTCCTTCCTAGTGGTAGATTTCCTCTCACTTCCTGTTGTCTTCTTGCGTTTGCAAGTAGGAGTCGTTTGTAAGTTGGATGTTTGAAAGTAGGGACCTGCCGTATATACTCTGCAGAAATAGGCCCCTTAGTTGTTGGTGTTGGCACAACACTGTAAGCACTCACAGTTACTCTTGGTTGGTGCTGGAACGCCCTGCTGTCAACTATTATATCAGGAATTTTAATTACATATAATTGTTGAACAGTGGTAGTAAAAATTGGGCCTTTGATGGTGGTGCTGGTGCCACAACACTGTAAGCCCTGACAGTTACTCTTGGTGGGTGCAGCAATGGGCCCTGCTGTGAATTATTAGATCAAGAATTGTAATTACATGCCCCTGTTGAACAGGGGCTGAAAAATTGGGCCTTAGGCACTGGTGGCACAACACTGCAACCCTTCACAGATACTGTACTTGGAGCACAGCAATGAGCCCTGTTGCAAAGTATTGCTTCAAGAATTGTAATTACATGCCCCTGTTGAACAGGGGCTGAAAAATTGGGCCTTAGGCACTGGTGGCACAACACTGCAACCCTTCACAGATACTGTACTTGGAGCACAGCAATGAGCCCTGTTGCAAAGTATTGCTTCAAAAATTGTAATGACACGCCCCTGTTAAACAGGGGCTGAAAAATTGGGCCTTATGCACTGGTGGCACAACACTGCAACTCCTCACAGATACTGTACTTGGAGCACAGCAATGAGCCCTGTTGCAAAGTATTGCTTCAAAAATTGTAATTACACGCCCCTGTTAAACAGGGGCTGAAAAATTGGGCGTTAGGCACTGGTGGCGGCACCCATAAACAAAAATGATCTTCCAAGCTATCATCATCAATCGTATCATTGAGGACTCGGAGGAGGAGGATAGCCAGTCAACATAACAGCACAGGCACTCAGCATCAGCATCAGTCTTGAAGGGATGTGACATGTTAAAATCAATTAGTCTGTTATATCAGCATCAGGTGTGTGGTAGCTGGTGGTGATCCAAGACTGGTTCATCTTGATGAAAGTCAGTCGATCAACCGAGTCGGTGGACAGGCGCACCCTGTGATCCGTGACAAATCCTCCAGCAGCACTGAATGTGCGTTCCGAAAGAACGCTGGATGCAGGACAGGCCAGTAGCTCAATTGCATACTGTGCAAGCTCTGGCCAGTGATCCATCCTCAAGACCCAGTAAGCCAGAGGATTTTCGGTGGGGAAGGTGTCCAAGTCTGACCTTGCCCCTAGATATTCCTGCACCATGTTTATCAGACGCTGGCGATGGTTGCTGGAACCGATCATACTTTGGGGCTGCGGACTAAAGAATTGTCTGAACGCATCGGTCAGACGGCCACCTTCCCCACCGCTCCTTCTTTGACTGGCCGAAGCCTCAGCAACTCGTTGTCCAGGACCAGGAGTTTGCAACCTCCCAGTCTCTGGGAACGCGTTGCACAGACCTTTCTGCAAGGCCTCCCGGAGTTGTCTCATCCTCTGCTCCCTCTGCGACGGTAACATAAGGTCCGCAACCTTACCCTTGTACCGTGGATCAAGGAGAGTGGCCAGCCAGTAATGGTCCCTCTCCTTGATCCGAAGAATACGAGGATCCTTCCGCAGACTTTGCAGGATCAGGGAGGCCATGCAGCGTAGGTTTGCTGAGGCATTCGCTCCGGAGTCCTCTGGGTCACTAAGGACGACATGATCCGCAGCCACCTCCTCCCAGCCACGTACAAGTCCACTGGTTTCTTGGGACTGTAAATCATCCCTAAAAGACTGCTGCTGATGATGCTGAGTGCCAGCCTCCACCTCCATGCTGACACAATCCTCCTCCTCCTCCTCCTCTTCCTGTGCGATGGGTGGGACAGAAGGAACACTGTCTGGGTAAAGGGGGCCTTGAGAGGCAAGGAAGTCCTCCTCTTCCTGCCTCTGTTCTGCCTCAAGTGCCCTGTCCATTATTCCACGCAGCGTGTGCTCCAACAGGTGGACAAGAGGTACAGTGTCACTGATGCATGCACTGTCACTGCTCACCATCCTCGTGGCCTCCTCAAATGGTGCCAGGACAGTGCATGCATCCCTGATCATGCCCCACTGGCGTGGAGAAAAAAAACCAAGCTCCCCTGACCCTGTCCTGGTGCCGTAGTCGCACAGGTACTCATTGATGGCCCTCTGCTGCGTGTGCAGCCGCTGCAGCATGGCCAACGTTGAGTTCCACCTGGTGGGCATGTCACATATAAGGCGGTTCTTGGGCAGGTTCAACTCCTTTTGCAGCTCAGCCAGGCGAGCACTGGCATTATAAGATCTGCGGAAATGCACACAGACTTTCCTGGCCTGCCTCAGGACATCCTGTAAGCCCGGGTACCTGCCCAAGAAGCGCTGCACCACCAGGTTAAGGACGTGAGCCACACAGGGCACATGGGTCAGTTGTCCCTGTCGGAGGGCGGAGAGGAGGTTGGTGCCATTGTCGCAAACCACCATTCCTGGCTTAAGCTGGCGTGGCGTCAACCACCTCTCGGCCTGGCCCTGCAGAGCAGACAGGACCTCTGCCCCAGTGTGGCTTCTGTCCCCCAAACACACCAGCGCAAGCACGGCATGGCATCTTTTTGCCTGCGTAATTGCGTAGCCCCGTGAACGGCTACGGAGCACCGCTGGTTCATAGGACAAACCACAGGAAGAGGCCATGGAGGAAGAAGAAGAGGAGGGGGTGGAGGAGAGAGGTGTGTCACAACCAGTAGTAGCATTTTGGAGGCGTGGCGGTGGGACAACCTCCAACACTACTGCACCTTGTCCTGAATCCTTCCCAGCTGCCAAAAGAGTGACCCAATGGGCCGTGAAAGAAAGGTAACGTCCCTGTCCATGCCTGCTGGACCATGAGTCAGCGGTAATATGCACCTTACCGCTGACCGCCCTGTCCAGCGAGGCCAAGACATTGCCTTCCACATGCCGGTAGAGAGCCGGAATAGCCTTCCGTGAGAAAAAGTGGCGTTTGGGAACCTGCCACTGAGGAACCGCACATTGCACAAACTCACGGAAGGGGGCCGAGTCTACCAACTGAAAAGGCAGCAGTTGAAGCGCTAGCAATTTAGCCAAGCTAGCATTCAACCGCTGGGCATGTGGATGGCTGGGAGTGAACTTCTTTCGACGGTCCAGCAGCTGGGGCAGGGAAATTTGCCTGCTAGAATCGGACGTCGGTGTACTGCTAGCAGAGTGGGCGCAAGTACTTGGCTGTGACACACCTAATTCTACACCTTCATTCCTCTCAGTGCATGTTTCAGAGAGGACTGAAGTTATAGTGGGGTTGGAGATCCCAGCTGATGCGGTGCAAGGAGAGGTCCGCTTTGTTCTTTGGTGTGGGTCTTTGAGGTAGGCTTGCCAACGAGCTGCATGGCAGGTCAACATATGTCTGGTCAGGCATGTGGTACCCAAGCGGCTGATGTTTTGGCCACGCGATATACGCTTGAGACATATGTTGCAAACAGCAGCTGTGCGATCTGATGCACTAGCCTCAAAAAAGGCCCACACCAAAGAACTTTTTGAATGACGGGCAGAGGCAGCGCCCTGCACAGGCGGAGCTCTGCGGTGTGATTCCGTCGGTGTACTGCCCTTACGCTGGCCACCAAAGGGCATCCTGGCTCGTTGGAGATGTGCCTCCTCCTCATCCTCCTCCTCCTCCTCTCTCCTATTAGGCACCCACGTGGAGTCATTGACCTCATCATCCCCTCCCTCCTCATCACTGGAGCCAATCTGGCAGTATGCTGCAGCTGCTGGAACATGACTGCCAGATTGGTGTCCTTCTTGAGCATCCCCTCTGTCTGCTCTCACGCTACTGCCTTCCTCTAGCTGGGTTTCATCATCAGACCCTTCGAAACGCTGGGCATCCTCCTGGAGCATGTACCCAACACTGTGCTGAAACAGTTCGGGGGACTCCTCAGGAGGAGGACATGGTGGGTCTAGGGAAGGAGTGACTGATGATTTGTCTGACATTGATACCAGGGAAGACGACGCTTTGGCAGCTGCTTTTCCAGTACCCTGAGCCTGGGTGAGAGAGGATGAGGAGGAGGAGGAGGGCTTGGTCATCCACTCTACCAAGTCTTCGGCATGATGTGGCTCAACATGTCCAGCTGCCGAAAAGAAGGACAAGCGTGTCCCATGGCCATGTGCTGATGACAATGCACCGCGTCCACGACCAGCACTGTTGCCCCCAGACACAGAGCCTGCTTGCCCTCTTTTATTGCCTCCTGACTGTCTGCCTCTCCTTGTTTGCCTTCCAGACATTCTAATAGATGGCCTGCAGGGAGATGGGAAAAAAGCAATAAGGGCTACCTTCAGGTGTCCTTCTCTGTCCCTTGAAACAAGGACTTTCACAGTGAAAGAAACTGACACTGTCCCTACCTAGAGTTTTCTGTCCCTAGAATAAATGTTTTTTTTAATCACAATATAGCACAAGGACAATTCACTCAATGTCTCTCCAGGTCCCTGGAAACAAGGACTTGCAGAGTGAAAGAAACTGACACTGTCCCTACCTAGAGTTTTCTGTCCCTAGAATAAATGTTTTTTTTAAGCACAATATAGCACAAGGACAATTAACTCACTGTCCTTACAGGTCCCTGGAAACAAGGACTTGCAGAGTGAAAAAAAAAAAACACTCTCCCTACCTACAGTTTTCTGTCCCTAGAAAAAATGTTTTTTTTAAGCACAATATAGCACAAGGACAATTAACTCACTGTCCTTACAGGTCCCTGGAAACAAGGACTTGCAGAGTGAAAGAAAAAAAACACTCTCCCTACCTACAGTTTTCTGTCCCTAGAAAAAATGTTTTTTTTAATCACAATATAGCACAAGGAAAATTAACTCACTGTCCTTACAGGTCCCTGGAAACAAGGACTTGCAGAGTGAAAGAAAAAAAACACTCTCCCTACCTACAGTTTTCTGTCCCTAGAAAAAATGTTTTTTTTAATCACAATATAGCACAAGGAAAATTAACTCACTGTCCTTACAGGTCCCTGGAAACAAGGACTTGCAGAGTGAAAGAAACTGACACTGTCCCTACCTAGAGTTTTCTGTCCCTAGAAAAAATGTTTTTTTTAATCATAATATAGCACAAGGAAAATTAACTCACTGTCCTTACAGGTCCCTGGAAACAAGGACTTGCAGAGTGAAAGAAACTGACACTGTCCCTACCTAGAGTTTTCTGTCCCTAGAATAAATGTTTTTTTTAATCACAATATAGCACAAGGAAAATTAACTCACTGTCCTTACAGGTCCCTGGAAACAAGGACTTGCAGAGTGAAAGAAACTGACACTGTCCCTACCTAGAGTTTTCTGTCCCTAGAATAAATGTTTTTTTTAAGCACAATATAGCACAAGGACAATTAACTCACTGTCCTTACAGGTCCCTGGAAACAAGGACTTGCAGAGTGAAAGAAAAAAAACACTCTCCCTACCTACAGTTTTCTGTCCCTAGAAAAAATGTTTTTTTTAATCACAATATAGCACAAGGAAAATTAACTCACTGTCCTTACAGGTCCCTGGAAACAAGGACTTGCAGAGTGAAAGAAACTGACACTGTCCCTACCTAGAGTTTTCTGTCCCTAGAATAAATGTTTTTTTTAATCACAATATAGCACAAGGAAAATTAACTCACTGTCCTTACAGGTCCCTGGAAACAAGGACTTGCAGAGTGAAAGAAACTGACACTGTCCCTACCTAGAGTTTTCTGTCCCTAGAATAAATGTTTTTTTTAAGCACAATATAGCACAAGGACAATTAACTCACTGTCCTTACAGGTCCCTGGAAACAAGGACTTGCAGAGTGAAAGAAAAAAAACACTCTCCCTACCTACAGTTTTCTGTCCCTAGAAAAACTGTTTTTTTTAAGCACAATATAGCACAAGTAAAATTAACTCACTGTCCTTACAGGTCCCTGGAAACAAGGACTTGCAGAGTGAAAGAAAAAAAACACTCTCCCTACCTACAGTTTTCTGTCCCTAGAAAAAATGTTTTTTTTAATCACAATATAGCACAAGGAAAATTAACTCACTGTCCTTACAGGTCCCTGGAAACAAGGACTTGCAGAGTGAAAGAAACTGACACTGTCCCTACCTAGAGTTTTCTGTCCCTAGAATAAATGTTTTTTTTAATCACAATATAGCACAAGGAAAATTAACTCACTGTCCTTACAGGTCCCTGGAAACAAGGACTTGCAGAGTGAAAGAAACTGACACTGTCCCTACCTAGAGTTTTCTGTCCCTAGAATAAATGTTTTTTTTAAGCACAATATAGCACAAGGACAATTAACTCACTGTCCTTACAGGTCCCTGGAAACAAGGACTTGCAGAGTGAAAGAAAAAAAACACTCTCCCTACCTACAGTTTTCTGTCCCTAGAAAAAATGTTTTTTTTAAGCACAATATAGCACAAGTAAAATTAACTCACTGTCCTTACAGGTCCCTGGAAACAAGGACTTGCAGAGTGAAAGAAAAAAAACACTCTCCCTACCTACAGTTTTCTGTCCCTAGAAAAAATGTTTTTTTTAATCACAATATAGCACAAGGAAAATTAACTCACTGTCCTTACAGGTCCCTGGAAACAAGGACTTGCAGAGTGAAAGAAACTGACACTGTCCCTACCTAGAGTTTTCTGTCCCTAGAATAAATGTTTTTTTTAAGCACAATATAGCACAAGGACAATTAACTCACTGTCCTTACAGGTCCCTGGAAACAAGGACTTGCAGAGTGAAAGAAAAAAAACACTCTCCCTACCTACAGTTTTCTGTCCCTAGAAAAAATGTTTTTTTTAAGCACAATATAGCACAAGTAAAATTAACTCACTGTCCTTACAGGTCCCTGGAAACAAGGACTTGCAGAGTGAAAGAAAAAAAACACTCTCCCTACCTACAGTTTTCTGTCCCTAGAAAAAATGTTTTTTTTAATCACAATATAGCACAAGGAAAATTAACTCACTGTCCTTACAGGTCCCTGGAAACAAGGACTTGCAGAGTGAAAGAAACTGACACTGTCCCTACCTAGAGTTTTCTGTCCCTAGAATAAATGTTTTTTTTAATCACAATATAGCACAAGGAAAATTAACTCACTGTCCTTACAGGTCCCTGGAAACAAGGACTTGCAGAGTGAAAGAAACTGACACTGTCCCTACCTAGAGTTTTCTGTCCCTAGAATAAATGTTTTTTTTAAGCACAATATAGCACAAGGACAATTAACTCACTGTCCTTACAGGTCCCTGGAAACAAGGACTTGCAGAGTGAAAGAAAAAAAACACTCTCCCTACCTACAGTTTTCTGTCCCTAGAAAAAATGTTTTTTTTAATCACAATATAGCACAAGGAAAATTAACTCACTGTCCTTACAGGTCCCTGGAAACAAGGACTTGCAGAGTGAAAGAAACTGACACTGTCCCTACCTAGAGTTTTCTGTCCCTAGAATAAATGTTTTTTTTAATCACAATATAGCACAAGGAAAATTAACTCACTGTCCTTACAGGTCCCTGGAAACAAGGACTTGCAGAGTGAAAGAAACTGACACTGTCCCTACCTAGAGTTTTCTGTCCCTAGAATAAATGTTTTTTTTAAGCACAATATAGCACAAGGACAATTAACTCACTGTCCTTACAGGTCCCTGGAAACAAGGACTTGCAGAGTGAAAAAAAAAAACACTCTCCCTACCTAGAGTTTTCTGTCCCTAGAAAAAATGTTTTTTTTAAGCACAATATAGCACAAGGACAATTAACTCACTGTCCTTACAGGTCCCTGGAAACAAGGACTTGCAGAGTGAAAGAAAAAAAACACTCTCCCTACCTAGAGTTTTCTGTCCCTAGAAAAAATGTTTTTTTTAATCACAATATAGCACAAGGAAAATTAACTCACTGTCCTTACAGGTCCCTGGAAACAAGGACTTGCAGAGTGAAAGAAAAAAAACACTCTCCCTACCTACAGTTTTCTGTCCCTAGAAAAAATGTTTTTTTTAATCACAATATAGCACAAGGAAAATTAACTCACTGTCCTTACAGGTCCCTGGAAACAAGGACTTGCAGAGTGAAAGAAACTGACACTGTCCCTACCTAGAGTTTTCTGTCCCTAGAATAAATGTTTTTTTTAATCACAATATAGCACAAGGAAAATTAACTCACTGTCCTTACAGGTCCCTGGAAACAAGGACTTGCAGAGTGAAAGAAACTGACACTGTCCCTACCTAGAGTTTTCTGTCCCTAGAATAAATGTTTTTTTTAAGCACAATATAGCACAAGGACAATTAACTCACTGTCCTTACAGGTCCCTGGAAACAAGGACTTGCAGAGTGAAAGAAAAAAAACACTCTCCCTACCTACAGTTTTCTGTCCCTAGAAAAAATGTTTTTTTTAATCACAATATAGCACAAGGAAAATTAACTCACTGTCCTTACAGGTCCCTGGAAACAAGGACTTGCAGAGTGAAAGAAACTGACACTGTCCCTACCTAGAGTTTTCTGTCCCTAGAATAAATGTTTTTTTTAATCACAATATAGCACAAGGACAATTAACTCACTGTCCTTACAGGTCCCTGGAAACAAGGACTTGCAGAGTGAAAGAAACTGACACTGTCCCTACCTAGAGTTTTCTGTCCCTAGAATAAATGTTTTTTTTAAGCACAATATAGCACAAGGACAATTAACTCACTGTCCTTACAGGTCCCTGGAAACAAGGACTTGCAGAGTGAAAGAAAAAAAACACTCTCCCTACCTACAGTTTTCTGTCCCTAGAAAAAATGTTTTTTTTAATCACAATATAGCACAAGGAAAATTAACTCACTGTCCTTACAGGTCCCTGGAAACAAGGACTTGCAGAGTGAAAGAAACTGACACTGTCCCTACCTAGAGTTTTCTGTCCCTAGAATAAATGTTTTTTTTAATCACAATATAGCACAAGGAAAATTAACTCACTGTCCTTACAGGTCCCTGGAAACAAGGACTTGCAGAGTGAAAGAAACTGACACTGTCCCTACCTAGAGTTTTCTGTCCCTAGAATAAATGTTTTTTTTAAGCACAATATAGCACAAGGACAATTAACTCACTGTCCTTACAGGTCCCTGGAAACAAGGACTTGCAGAGTGAAAGAAAAAAAACACTCTCCCTACCTACAGTTTTCTGTCCCTAGAAAAAATGTTTTTTTTAATCACAATATAGCACAAGGAAAATTAACTCACTGTCCTTACAGGTCCCTGGAAACAAGGACTTGCAGAGTGAAAGAAACTGACACTGTCCCTACCTAGAGTTTTCTGTCCCTAGAATAAATGTTTTTTTTAATCACAATATAGCACAAGGACAATTAACTCACTGTCCTTACAGGTCCCTGGAAACAAGGACTTGCAGAGTGAAAGAAACTGACACTGTCCCTACCTAGAGTTTTCTGTCCCTAGAATAAATGTTTTTTTTAAGCACAATATAGCACAAGGACAATTAACTCACTGTCCTTACAGGTCCCTGGAAACAAGGACTTGCAGAGTGAAAGAAACTGACACTGTCCCTACCTAGAGTTTTCTGTCCCTAGAATAAATGTTTTTTTTAAGCACACTATAGCAGAAGCACAAAACACACTGACACTCTCCCTACCTATCCTTCTCTTTCCCTAAACTAAAGGAATCCAGGTTAAGCAAGAAAGAAATAACAGTCACTGTCCCTGCCTATGCTACTCTATCCCTGCTCCGGAACACACTACACTAGGCCGCCGTGCTGGCGGCCTTTTATAGTGTGGGGCGTGTACTAAACACCCTCAGCAATAATTGGCCACAGGCATCCTGCCTGTGGCCAATCATTGCTCTCCTCGCTGCCGGCGCTGTGATTGGCCAAGCATGCGGGGTCACAGTGCATGCTTGGCCAATCACAGCGCCTGGATGACACTGCGATGGCGTAGTGCATTGTGGGCCGTTCGCGTCACTCGAATTTGGCGCGAACGGCCCAAATCGTTCGATCTTCGTCGAACGATCGAACAGCCAATGTTCGAGTCGAACGTATGTTCGACTCGAACACGAAGCTCATCCCTAATGGTGATTGAGGCCTAGATCAGAATCATATGCCCAATATTTCTTTTCTCGTAAGAGGTTTAGGGGGTTTGTCATTGGCCTTGAAGGGCCCGTTGACTTCTGAAGATTGTCAAATGCCATGTACTGTATGGTGATGAAGGGCTGGATCAGAATTGGGTGCCCAATATGTCTTTATATGTAAGATTTTTAATGGTTTGTCCTTGGCCTATAGACTTCTGAAGATAGTCAGATTTCAGATCAGAATTGAGGGCTATAACCCTCCCTAACTCTATCCAAAATGAAAAAAAAGTGCTGCCTATAGTTCTACTTTAAGCACAAATTTCTGATAATTTTATGGAGAGGCCTAAGAAGATATAACCATGCCAATGGTGCAGCAGAAAACATATAGCACAGTGAGGAAGGTTTGTGGTCCAGGATGATAGGACAGTCAAAATGAGAAGCACCCCCCCCCCCCCCCCCACAGAATGCCGGCCTCCCACATACCGGAAGCAGTGCGTCTGCTTTATGGGGGCGCTAGACTAATTTGCCTCTCAGCCCAGTCCGCCCCATAAGACTGGCACTACACTAACAGTGTAACGCAAGCCGGCGGGGACTTATTCTGTGCTGCCCCCCTGCAAAGTGCTGCCCTAGGCCTGGGCCTTGTTGGCCTAGGCCAGGATACAGCATTGCGTATAATATGAGGTCAAACCTTAAGAGTTTAAATTTGTATGCAATCAGGCAGGCCCTTGCACTACATGGTTTTGGTAAATCTGAAGACAAAAATCTGCAGAAAATCTAATAGTGTGTATGGGGCTTAACTTTCTACCCTGTGGACACAGCAGGAAATTAGTGAAATTCTCTAAAGTGAATGGAAATCACTTGTTATACCTGTGTCATTGGAATAGTTGTCCCCATTGGAAGATTTCCCCTTTATTTCTCTTCTGGTGATGACTCAAGCTTTGGAGTTTGCTATCACTTTCGGCATCTGTGCGTAACCAGGGCAAAAACAGGAATAAATCTCCCCGGGTGGGACTCCTACAGCAATAAAAACCTGATAGAAGGTCCATCTCGTTCCCACTCTATCCATAACTACAAAAAAACTTTTCACTTTACACTTTAAGAATTACCTCTTGGGCAGGGGAAATTAAGTGATAATGGTCTGCTTTAGTTAATGCTCTGATCGTTCTGTTCTCAGTGCTGGGATCCTCATGTCAATAATTCCCAGAACCAGGATCCCCGTGCCAAAATTAAATGTACTGTTGGTATGTGACATCACTACATTCCCGATATATAATGATGACCTCACTGTCCTGTCTCTCCTATTTCTGGCCTTCTTTTTCCTGAAGCTGCTTTATGGATGATGGAGCAGACAGAATGGGTAACAAAAACTCTCTTTTCACTGTATATATCATATGACCTTCTTCGTTATTATTTCTCAACTGGATGTCAGAAGAGTGTTCCCTTGTGTATAGGTTTCCACTTTGAGACACCAGCTGCACTGTGCCATGCTCTGATCCTGGGCCATAACAGCAGCTGCACTGTGCCATGCTCTGATCTTGGGCCATAACACATAGATAATTGATTGATAATCAGAATTTCAAGACGTGTGAACATGGCACCAATCGGTTGAGAAATAATGACCCCATTTGTCTTGTTTCTAATCTGACACTCACCATTTTCTTAACCTTTCACTCCATCCTCCCATACACCCATATTTGGATCTGTCACCGATGAGTATCTTCATCACCACTTCTCCCTATCCATTGTATCTCACCACTCCTCCCTATCCATTGTGTCTCACCACTCCTCCCTATCCATTGTGTCTCACCACTCCTCCCTATCTATTGTGTCTCACCACTCCTCCCTATCCATTGTGTCTCACCACTCCTCCCTATCCATTGTGTCTCACCACTCCTCCCTATCTATTGTGTCTCACCACTCCTCCCTATCCATTGTGTCTCACCACTCCTCCCTATCCATTGTGTCTCACTACTCCTCCCTATCCATTGTGTCTCACCACTCCTCCCTATCCATTGTGTCTCACCACTCCTCCCTATCCATTGTGTCTCACCACTCCTCCCTATCCATTGTGTCTCACCACTCCTCCCTATCTATTGTGTCTCACCACTCCTCCCTATCCATTGTGTCTCACCACTCCTCCCTATCCATTGTGTCTCACTACTCCTCCCTATCCATTGTGTCTCACCACTCCTCCCTATCCATTGTGTCTCACCACTCCTCCCTATCCATTATGTCTCACCACTCCTCCCTATCCATTGTGTCTCACCACTCCTCCATATCCATTGTGTCTCACCACTCCTCCCTATCCATTGTGTCTCACCACTCCTCCCTATTCATTGTGTCTCACCACTCTTTCTTTCCATTAACTCCCACCATACTTTCTTACCCATTGTCTCCCATCAACCCTCCTAATTAATAGTCTTCTTCCACCCTTCCCTCTCCAGTGTCCCCCATCAACCTTACCCATTCATAGTCTCCCACCACCCTTCTCTCTCCAGTGTCTCCTGTCAACTCTCCTTATCTATTGTCTCCTATCACCCCACTCTATCCATTATCTCCAATCAGTCCTCCCTCTCCAGTGTCTCTCATCAACCCTTTCCATTTATAGTCTACCACCAACCCCTCTCTCCAGTGTCTCCTATCAACTCTCCTCAACCATTGTCTCCTATTACCCCACCGTGTCCATTAACCCCATCAGCCCTCCCATCCATTGTCCCTTACCATACTTCCACATCCATTATCTCCCTCTACCCCTCACCATTAATTGTCTCCCACCACCTTTCACCATTCATTGCTTTCCATCACTCCTCACCATTCATTGCCCCAGTCAACCCTTCCCATCCATTGTCTCCCACCTCTCCGCCCAATCCATTGTCTCCTATCACCCCACCTTACCTGTTGTCTCCCACCATTATTGCCCCCCATCTGCCATCCCTAACCATTGTCTTTCATCAATCCTCCTCATCCATTGTCTCCTGTCGACCCAGCCCATCTATTGTCTCCCATCATCTCTCCCCTTTGATTGAATCTAAAAACCCTTTCCATCCATTGTCTCCCACTACCCTTTCCCCATGCGCTGTCTCCTGACAATCTTTTCTATCTATTGTCTTCCACTATTCCTCCCTATTCATGATCTTCCACCACTCCTCCTTATCCATTGTCTTGCACCACTCCTCCCCATTCATGATCTTCCACTGCTCCTCCCTATCCATTGTCTTCCACCACTCTTCCCTATCCATCATCTCCCACCACTTCTCCCCATTCATGATCTTCCACCGTTCCTCCCTATACATTGTCTTCCACCACTCCTTCCCATTCATGGTCTTCCACCATTCCTCCCTATCCATTATCTTCCACTACTCCTTCCCATTCATGATCTTCCACCACTCCTCCCTATCCATGGTCTTCCACCACTCATCCCCATTTATGATCTTCCACCACTCCTCCCTATCTGTTGTCTCACACCACTCCTCCCTCTCTGTTTTCTCACTCCACCCCCTTCTTCATTCATGCGTTCTCTCTTTAAGATTGAATCCTTAACTGTCAATAGACCCTAAAGCCTTATTTCCCCTATCTGCAGACTGGCAGAGTACGGCAGGCAGCACGTGGGATCCGCAGAGGCTGTGACCTGAGCACTCCGGAATGATCACTGTGATGTCACACTAAGGCATCGGTAATCCTCCTAATGTAGCAGATTTTCAGGGAATTAAGTTCCTTGGCCACACAGTCACTGTTACTCCATGGTAGGAGGCTGCCACCTTCATTCACGCTGCAAGATTTCAATCTACACATTATCTTTTCATGGCTGCTTTTATTCATTGGGTCACAATGACAGTGAGTATTGGTTCCAAAGTGAAATGTTTCATAAGTCAAACTTCCAGAGTCTCTATTGGTATGTGGTCACCATCCTAATTTCAGGAATTGTAGTCCTACTATCTTTACTAATTCTGACATCTCACCAGTTCCACCTAAGAGTAGTCCAACAATACCATCTCTACCACGTCTACCTACAAGAGGCTGTTCAGCCCCACTCTCTGATGATTGTTATTTTTTTTTCTGCTAGCTTACAAGCTCTGCTGACACTCGCTAAGACAACTACAACCCTTGGTCTATCTTTAAAGGGAAAACTATAATGGTTTTGAGTCAATTACATTTTTTTAAGCCCAATTGCACATTTTTTTTACGTTTAAAAAGTAAAGTGGTCTGAGATGACCCCCGCAATGTAGCCACTACTGTGCTCCAATCAACATGCTTGTTGCTGAGGGAATGTGAGTCTTGTTGATTGGAGCACAGTAGTTGGTGACTGTTCAGGGGGCATCGGGTCACTTGAGATCCAGTCCAGTGCTCTCACTCACATACAGCAGTCTGGATCTCCAGCATAAGGAAATAAAATATACTGTATACAGAACCACTACCTTCCCTTTAAACCTCACTATGTCTACCTGCGCACTGCCCTCCCAAGATGTCACTACCTTGCAACGTCCACCTACAAAACATGTCAGCCGAAATTGTGGGGGATCTGATGGCTGAACGTTGCATGCCGTAATAGAGCAGTGTAAGAATTCACTTCAAACCAACAATGAAGACAAGCTGGAATATGGTTAGTTTTCTCCAAGGATGGCACTTTAATCACTGACTCAGGAGAACCTCCAGGAGAAAAGTCATAGCAGGTCCTGACAGAGCGCTGATCAAGGCAAGTAAGATCATGGAATGTCTGTGTGTGGCTTTCCTTTATCAGTGGTTCCTCTACCAGATCTCAAGATGTACTACCACGATTAATGAGACCTTCACCATCTATGATCCGTGGTCCACCAGATCTCATGACTTGTGCATACAGAAGACCCTTCTCCAAGGACTCAAGATGACCAACCATTATCAGTTAGACCTTCATCCGTTCTAATCTGAGGTTCATCAAGATCTCATGATTTATGATAGCATGGTGACTTTTGCACTAACGTTTATTTGATCTCTGGATCTGGTGCTATGGTAGCTTATGCTTCTGCTTCAGACTTTTATGATGGAAAAAATAATTCTTGTTACTTGAATCAGGAGATACAGGGAATATTTTGCACTTTTTGTATACCTGTTACCACTGTGAACTGTGAATGGGTGGGAGTGGATAATGTTTTTGTCCAGCCAAGGGAGGAATCTTAGAAGTTCTGGCCATGATGGAATCTCCTTGCACTGGTTGCATTGTATCTAAACTAAAAAAACAAAAAATATAATATATTTCAGTTTACCAGTCATTAGATGTGGTGGCTGCATTTGTTTTCTACAGTATTTCAGGCCTTTTCATTCTAGACTGTAAGCTCTAACGAGCAGGGCCCTCTGATCCCTCCTGTATTGAATTGTATTGTGACTGTACTGTCTTCCCTGATGTAAAGCGCTATATAAATCCTGTATAATAATAATAATAATAATTCATCTGCCCATCTCCCATTAAGTGCTTTTCATTGTTAGAAGTTATAGTACAGCTTCTGTGAATGGAGGAGTGGGTGGAAAAGGCAGGCATAGTTGGCACTCTTGACACATGCATTCGACAGGTCCAGTGCATGTACTAACCCCCACAGCACCAGATGATTACAGCTACAGTAGAGGCATAACTAGAACCTTCAGGGTCCCAGTGCAAGAAACCATGAAGGGCCCCCCTGATTCCCGGCTGGGGCCCTTCCCACTGATCCTGGGGCCCTTTACTCCCATCGCGGGACCCTTTATTATGGCCCCGCAGCAGGCCCCCTTCCTACCGTCCTGGGATCCCATCATTAGTGGTGGAACACCAGGGCCGGTCACAAGTGCAACCTTTGCGGTCCCGGTAGTTCCGCCACTGATGTATTTTTGTTATCTTATTTTTGTTTTATTTTTTAAATTTTTTTTTTTTTTTACAATTTTTTTTTTTTTTTTTTTTTTTAATTAAACGTTTTTATTGAACATTGTACATGTGAAACATAACATTGCAAGGTGCATGGCAATATTGGTAACAGAGAGCCAACATAAACGGCAGGTACATACATTGATACATGAAGGCCTGGTAATGGCGCAGCTGGAATACATTAGAAAAGTAACGCTGGGCGGGGAAGGGGTGTCCGGTTGTTTTATTACTTTAAAAAAATAAAAATTAGAACCCCTGTTGGGGGGTTTTGGTGAAATATCAGGGATCTAAACAGACCTCTTATTTTTCACCTTTGAGACAGAGAAAGGAGACTGAGGACACCTCAAGCTCCAGCTCTGCAGCCTCAGCAGCACAGAATGAATGAACAGGGAAAGCTCTACACAGAGCTTCCCATTCATTCAGAAACGTTTTTCACCGTTTACTATGCCTCAACTATGAATGAAAAAAAAAAAGGGGAGTCGGTGATCGTTACCGATCAGACACTTCATTAAGACAAGGAAGGGGCCATTAAATTACACATTTACCAGTTCCTTCCCCGCTGTCCATCTTGGCAGTATCCCCTGTGGCAGCCTGTGGGGGGTGGGAATCTGAGAAGTCTTACCTTCCCACCTTATGGAAGATCCTATCATTGTAGGCAAATTTTCGTCTCCCAGTCTATATTATGCTGTTTTTAGGAAATGTGGTTCCTTCAAAATTGCTGGATCGATTCCTTCGCCAGTTGGGGTTTAGTTGGGTAACATTAATGGAATGGTGGGCTACAACCCAGTAAGAAGAACAGAAGATCTTGCTGCGTGAAGAGAGGTAGTTCAGATCCTGGCCTAGACAGAATCTTAACTTTCTAGTCATGTTACCTGTGCTCATTTCAGGTGGGCAAAATTGGTAGACAGGCTTCCCCAACTGGTTAGATCTGGACTGGGAGAGCAAGCTATACAACTGACTGAACAGGTTTTCCTCCAGGTGCAGGAATCCTCTGACGCTAGCAGTAATTGCTCTGGTGACTTTATAAGCTGGGATCAAGGGTTCTTCATCTTTAACCACTTAACGACCGCCCACTGTAAATATACGTCGGCAGAATGGCACCGACAGGCACAATCACGTATATATACGTGATTGCCTTTGTATAGTTGGGGGGTCCGATCGGACCCCCCTTCTTTACAGTGAGCGGTCGTTTTACCTTCGGGAGCGATCCGGCATGAGGGGACGGCCGTTCGATTCCGGCCACCCCCTCTCGATCGCTCCCGGCGAATGAGAGAGCTTCCCCTGCCTGCCAGGAAGGAGGAAGTGATGTCATCTCTCCTGGGGCGCTCACATATACCGAGCGCCGTACAGGAGAAGATGCCAGATTAGTACACACAACACTACACTGACACCAGGACACATAGGCACATAAATCGCCCCCCCCAGGCCCCCCCAGATCACCCCCCAGCCCCCCCCAGCCCCCAGTCACAGTGTCACTGATTGCAGTGACCATTTATTTAGTGATCACTGCAATCAGTGACATTTGTGACTGTAAAAGTGTCACCAAAGTTTAGTCTTAGGTCCAGTGTAGCCCCCTAACCCCCCTAATAAAGGTTTAACCCCCTGATCACCCCCCAGATAACCCTTTCACCCCCTATCACCACTGTCACTAAGCAATCATTTTTCTGATCGATGTCTTAGCGTCGGTGATGCTGAATGGTAGCCAGTAATTTTTTTTAGGTTCGCCGCAGGTTTTTATAGCGTCGGGTACCCCCATATATTACCTAATAAAGGTTTAACCCCCTTGATCGCCCCCCAGTTAACCCTTTCACCCCCTATCACCACTGTCACTAAGTTATAATTTTTCTGATCGATGTCTTAGCGTCGGCGATGCTGATCGGTAGCCAGTAATTTTTTTTAGGTTCGCCGCAGGTTTTTATAGCGTCGGGTACCCCCATATATTACCTAATAAAGGTTTAACCCCCTTGATCACCCCCCAGGTAACCCTTTCACCCCCTAGCACCGCCGTGGCTATGCGATCATTTTTCTGATCGATGTCTTAGCGTCGGTGATGCTGATCGGTAGCCAGTAATTTTTTTTAGGTTCGCCGCAGGTTTTTATAGCGTCGGGTACCCCCATATATTACCTAATAAAGGTTTAACCCCCTTGATCGCCCCCCCAGGTAACCCTTTCACCCCCTATCACCACTGTCACTAAGCGATAATTTTTCTGATCGATGTCTTAGCGTCGGCGATGCTGATCGGTAGCCAGTAATTTTTTTTAGGTTCGCCGCAGGTTTTTATAGCGTCGGGTACCCCCATATATTACCTAATAAAGGTGTAACCCCCTTGATCACCCCCCAGGTAACCCTTTCACCCCCTAGCACCGCCGTCACTATGCGATCATTTTTCTGATCTATGTCTTAGCGTCGGTGATGCTGATCGGTAGCCAGTAATTTTTTTTAGGTTCGCCGCAGGTTTTTATAGCGTCAGGTACCCCCATATATTATCTAATAAAGGTTTAACCCCCTGATCGCCCCCCAGGTAACCCTTTCACCCCCTATCACCACTGTCGCTAAGCAATCGTTTTTATGATCGTTGTCTTAGTGTCGGTGATGCCGATAGGTAGCCAGTAATTTTTTTTAGGTTCGCCGTCAGGTTTTTATATAGCGTCAGGTACCCCCATATATTACCCTAATAAAGGTTTTAACCCCCTAATTGCCCCTAGTTAACCCTTTCACCAGTGATCATCATATAAGTGTTACGGGTGACGCTGGTTAGTTAGTTTGCTTTTTATAGTGTCAGGGCACCCGCCGTATATAACCCAATAAAGGTTTAACCCCCTGATCGCCCGGCGGGTGATATCAGTTAGGTTTTAGCGTCAGAGAGGGTCTGCGTCACACCCCAGGCAGCGTCAGGTTAGTGCCAGTAGCGCTAACACCCACGCGTGAAGCATACACCCCCCTTAGTGGTATAGTATCTGATCAGCTCAATATCTGATCTGATCAGATCTATACTAGCGTCCCCAGCAGTTTAGGGTTTCCAAAAACGCAGTGTTAGCGGGATCAGCCCAGATACCTGCTAGCACCTGCGTTTTGCCCCTCCGTCCAGCCCAGGCCACCGAAGTGCAGTATCGATCGATCACTGTCACTTGCAAAACACAACACACATAACTGCAGCGTTCGCAGAGACAGGCCTGATCCCTGTAGGAGGTAATTTCACCACCACAGTTAAAAAAAAAAAAGCATATATGCCGAAGCATTGGGGCAGCAGGAGCGGAGGAGCGATTTTGCTCCTAATGCCGCGTACATACGGTCGAAATTCCGACGGAGGCTTGCCCGTGGAAAAGTCTGACCATGTGTACGCGGCATAACTTTTGCGAGAAGATGCCCCCATGCTTCGGCATATATAAATGGTGCATGTATGCCCATCATTAGAAGTGGGTGGATGAAGGGCGGTATTCTAATGGTGGGCATACCCACCGATCAATCTTTTTTTTTCGTTCAGCCAACAGGCTGCATGAAAAAAAAGATTACAATACATGTCCAACAAGGACCAGCAACGTACTGGTATGTTGCTGGACTTTGAATGTTTATACCAGAATGATGCCTGCGGGTTTAGGTATCATCTTGGTATCGTTCTTTTCAGCCAGCGGCCGGCTTTCATGTAAAAGCAATCCTAGTGGCTAATTAGCCTCTGGACTGCTTTTACAAGCAGTGGGAGGGAATGTCCCCCCCCCCCGGATATAAAAAGCGCCATTGGGAAATTGGGAAAGCATTTTATCACACCGATCTTGGTGTGGTCAGATGCTTTGAGGGCAGAGGAAAGATCTAGGGTCCAATAGACCCCAGTTTTTTCAAAAAAGAGTACCTGTCATTACCTATTGCTATCATAGGGGATATTTACATTCCCTGAGATAACAATAAAAGTGATAAAAATAAATAAATATGGAAGCAACAGTTTAAAAATAAAATAAAAAAGCAAAATTAATAATAAAAAAAAAAAAAAAAAAAAAAAAAGCACCCCTGTCCTGCCCTGCTCTTGCCCAATGGCGAACGCAAGCGTCGGTCTGGCGTCATATGTAAACAGCAATTGCACCATGCATGTGAGGTATCACCGCGAAGGTCAGATCGAGGGCAGTAATTTTAGCAGTAGACCTCCTCTGTAAATCTAACGGGGTAACCTGTAAATGCTTTTAAAGGCTTTTAAAAATGTATGTAGTTTGTCGCCAATGCGCGTTTGTGCGAAATTTTAAAGCATGTCGTGTTTGGTATCTATGTACTCGGCCTAAGATCATCTTTTTTATTTCATCAAACATTTGGGCAATATAGTGTGTTTTAGTGCATTAAAATTAAAAAAAGTGTATTTTTTCCCCAAAAAATGCGTTTGAAAAATCGCTGTGCAAATACTGTGTAGGAAAAAAAAATGCAACACCCACCATTTTATTCTGTAGGGCCTTTGCTTTAAAAATATATATAATGTTTGGGGGTTCAACATAATTTTCTTGCAAAAAAAAATATGTTTTCATGTAAACAAAAAGTGTCAAAAAGGGCTTTGTCTTCAAGTGGTTAGAAGAGTGGATGTAAGCTTCCTAATGTTGTGTATAAAATGCCAGAACAGTTCAAACCCCCCCAAATGACCCCATTTTTGAAAGTAGACACCCCAAGCTATATACTGAGAGGCATGTCGAGTCCATGGAATATTTTATATGTTGACACAAGTTGCGGAAAAAAGACAATTTTTTTTTTTTTTTTTTGCACAAAGTTGTCACTAAATGATATATTGCTCAAACATGCCATGGGCATATGTGGAATTACACCCCAAAATACATTCTGTTGCTTCTCCTGAGTATGGGGATACCACATGTGTGAGACTTTTTGGGAGCCTAGCCGCGTACGGGACCCCAAAAACCAAGCACCGCCTTCAGGCTTTCTAAGGGTGTCAATTTTTGATTTCACTTCTCACTGCCTATCACAGTTTCGGAGGCCATGGAATGCCCAGATGGCACAAAACCCCCCCCAAATGACCCCATTTTGGAAAGTAGACACCCCAAGCTATTTGCTGAGAGGTATTGTGAGTATTTTGCAGATCTCGCTTTTTGTCAAAAAGTTTTGAAAATTGAAAAAAAAAAAAAAATGTTCTTTCTTCATTTTCAAAAACAAATGAGAGCTGTAAAATACTCACCATGCCTCTCAGCAAACAGCTTGGGGTGTCTACTTTCCAAAATGGGGTCATTTGGGGGGGTTTTGTGCTATTTTGGCATTTTATGGCCTTCAAAACTGTGATAGGTAGTGAGGAGTGAAATCAAAAATTTGCGCCCTTAGAAATCCTGGAGGCGGTGCTTGGTTTCCGGGGTCCCGTACGTGGCTAGGCTCCTAAAAAGTCCCACACATGTGGTATCCCCGTACTCAGGAGAAGCAGCAGAATGCATTTTGGGGTGCAATTCCACATATAACCATGGCATGTGTGAGCAATATATCATTTAGTGACAACTTTTTGTAATTTTTTTTTTTTGTCATTATTCAATCACTTGGGACAAAAAAAAAAATATTCAATGGGCTCAACAGGCCTCTCAGCAATTTCCTTGGGGTGTCTACTTTCTAAAATGGGGTCATTTGGGGGGTTTTTGTGCTATTTTGGCATTTTATGGCCTTCAAAACTGTGATAGGTAGTGAGGCGTGAAATCAAAAATTTGCGCCCTTAGAAATCCTGAAGGCGGTGCTTGGTTTCCGGGGTCCCGTACGTGGCTAGGCTCCTAAAAAGTCCCACACATGTGGTATCCCCGTACTCAGGAGAAGCAGCAGAATGTATTTTGGGGTGCAATTCCACATATAACCATGGCATGTGTGAGCAATATATCATTTAGTGACAACTTTTTGTAATTTTTTTTTTTTTTGTCATTATTCAATCACTTGGGACAAAAAAAAAATATTCAATGGGCTCAACATGCCTCTCAGCAATTTCCTTGGAGTGTCTACTTTCTAAAATGGGGTCATTTGGGGGGGTTTTGTACTGCCCTGTCATTTTAGCACCTCAAGAAATGAGATAGGCAGTCATAAATTAAAAGCTGTGTAAATTCCAGAAAATGTACCCTAGTTTGTAAACGCTATAACTTTTGCGCAAACCGATAAATATACGCTTATTGACATTTTTTTTACTAAAGACATGTGGCTGAATACATTTTGGCCTAAATGTATGACTAAAATTTAGTTTATTCGATGTTTCTTATAACAAAAAGTAGAAAATATCATTTTTTTTCAAAATTTTCGGTCTTTTTCCGTTTATATCGCAAAAAATAAAAATCGCAGAGGCAATCAAATACCATTAAAAGAAAGCTCTATTTGTGGGAAGAAAAGGACGCAAATTTCGTTTGGGTACAACATTGCATGTCCGCACAATTTACAGTTAAAGCAGCGCAGTGCAAAATTCTGAATTCACCTCTGGTCCTCTAGCTACCAAATGGTCCGGGGCTTAAGTGGTTAACATTTCTTCTTTGTCTGCTTGCTGACTTCAGAGGCAGGGCTTTCTGGTGATCTAACTTGCTCTGGACAGACCCAGGGAGGTTCCTGACTGTTGCCTTATGGGCATCAGATCGTTGGATGTGAGGAATTGGGAGCATCTCTAAATCATTGCTTTTACAATGTTCATGCTTAGGAAGGATATTCCTGAATTTCACCACAAGGATGTCTTTTTCCCTCTTGCAGATAGTGCTATGATGTGAGCTCTAGCCAAGCCTATCAAGTCTGGACAAATTCTTGCTATGCTAACCTTTGTGTCTCTTGTTGTGGTGGGTTTCCCTGGTCCTCCCCGTTTATCCCTTGTGCCTCGGTGAGATCATACTTTTGATCTCTCTGTATTCTCAACAAGCATTTGGACTACTTGGAGGTAACTTTACTCCCTTTCGCTTTCAAAGGGTTCTTCTCTGGTAGTCCTTGTTTTTGTAGGTGAGATTCTAACCAACCAGTCTTTCCGGATGTGGTCTCCTATTTCCCTTCGGCCTGTGATGGGATTGGATAAGTTAAGGGCTGGACCTTCCTCTGGCCTAGGCAGTTTCTGATCTTCATTTATCCAGGACATCATTTTTTGGTTCTACTGTCTGGCTCCACTTGTCCAAGTGGAACTTGGAACTTCAGGGGGTTCTTCTCTGGTAGTCCCTGTCTTTGTAGGTGAGACTCCTATTGCCATTGGGCCTGTGTTGGGATTGGATAAGTTGAGGCCTGGGCCTTCTTCTGGCCTAGGCAGTTTCTGATCTTCTCCTTGTCTAGGGCATCATTTTTCGGTTCCTCTGTCTGGTTCCACTTGTCAAGATGGAACTAGGAATTTCAAGGGGTTCTTTTCTGGTAGTCCTTGTTTATGTAGGTGAGATTCTAACCAACCAGTCTTTCCATATGTGGTCTCCTATTTCCCTTGGGCCTGTGATGGGATTGGATAAGTTAAGGGCTGGACCTTCCTCTGGCTTAGGCAGTTTCTGATCTTCATTTATCCAGGACATAATTTTTTGGTTCCTCTGTCTGGCTCCACTTGTCCAAGAGGAACTTGGAACTTCAGGTGTTTTTTCTCTGGTAGTCCCTGTCTTTGTAGGTGAGACTCCTATTGCCATTGGGCCTGTGTTGGGATTGGATAAGTTGAGGCCTGGGCCTTCTTCTGGCCTAGGCAGTTTCTGATCTCCTTATCTAGGGCATCATTTTTCGGTTTGTCTGTCTGGTTCCACTTGTCAAAGATGGAACTAGGAATTTCAAGGGGTTCTTCTCTAGTAGTTCCTGTCTTTGTAGGTGAGAGTCTGATCTATCAGCCTTTCCAGATATGGACTCCTATTTCCCTTGGGCCTGCAATGGGATCAGATAACCTGAGGCCTAGGCCTTCCTCTGGCCTAGGCAGTTTCTAATCTTCTCCTTATCCAGGACATCATTTTTGGGCCCTCTGTCTGGCTCCACTTGTCCAAGAGGAGCTTCTTTTCCTCTATCTGCAATTTACACTGTGAGCCTATATCTCTCAGCTGCTTACCCTTTGTGTTGGGAAACCCAGATGGATACTGTTGGGTGATTCTGTTCTTGTTCCGCCTTTTAGGTGGCTCAGGTAACCAGCTCCAAGCTGGATCCTTAGGATCAGTTTGCTCCTTTTCCCTGTTGCGACATCCTTTCACTGCTTGTGAAAGTTTCTTGCTCTTCTGATATCATGCCCCAGTTTCCTATGCAAGGCTGCCACCTCGTCTTCTGTTCCTATATTTTTATTCTACCATGTGAAGGTTGTAGCCTCATCTGATTCCAGCTTTTCCATCTGAGTCCTTTTACGTGGATTATTGAGCTGCAGGCAGTCCCCCGTGTTTCGTTGTTTATGAGCCTGCATTTGCAGTTAATTTTCTCTGTTGCCCACTCCTCAGTTGGACTGCTTTTGGACATATCAAAGGTGAAGGACTTTTGTGTCTCTCAATGGATGAGAAAAAAAAATAGATTTTTGTATTCACTGTAAAATCTATTTTCTTGGACTCCAGTGAGGGACACCCAATCACTCTGTATTTACGATAATGCTTTTGGTGCTGCTTTGCTACAAGACTGAGGCATGTTGGTAGTAGGCAGGGTTATCCTAGGCTGGCCCATTTTTCTGTTTGCCAGTGTTCAAATCTTCCTGGAGGTGGCAGTGTAACCTGAAGGTGAAAGACTTCCTTTGTCTCTCAATGGACTAGAACAGGGGTCTCAAACTGGCGGCCCTCCAGCTGTTACAAAACTACAAGCCCCATGAGGCATTGCAAGACTGACAGTTACAAGCATGACTCCCTCAGGCATAGGCACAATGGGACTTGTAGTTCTGCAACAGCTGGAAGGCCACCAGTTTGACACCCCTGGACTAGAAAGATTATATGGTGAGTAAAAAATTATATTTTTCATAATTTTTTGTTAACTATACTAATCCCATCATTCCACAATGTAAATGAGATGAACAAAGGCATGCATGTATAAAGTTCAGCCATGGCTCCCTCCGTACATACAGTGGAAAAATTAGTGTAGGACACGAACAGATAGGAAGTGTGTCATTTGCAGGATCACCAGGTGAAAAAAAAAACGGAAAAAGCCTGGAAAAAACGAAAAACCTAATGCAGCCACTACTTCTAATGACTATAAAGTTACGAAACATTACATTTCCGTTTTTGGGGTTTTCATACAATTTAAAATAAAAATGTACTCCATTTTACATATAAGACCTGCTTGTGTGGACCTGTTGCAAGGTCCACTTCTGAGAGCAGATACTACAAGCCGCCTGCTGATTACCATTACTAGGTTCAAAATGTAGGTCCCAGTAACAAAGTGAAACGAAATCAGAGAGGGGCATGGAAGAGGCTTTCTGGCTTATAAACGTTGTAGTCCAATCTAGGGGAAGGACTTTTTAGTAGTTTAAAATGGAGCACAGGTTGACTTTTGCTGGATTGAGATCACTATGATATTATGAAAGCACTGGCGTGGATCAGATGGGAATGCCGCCTGAGATCCGTATTATCGGACATGGTTTGTTGGTGGGACTGGCAGACCTGAGCAAGTCCAAATATGTATTTTTGTTTATTCCCAATCTATTGAATTGTACTGATGGTATCTCAATTTCCACTGTAATTATGCTTCAATGTATATTTAATGTTCACTCTCATTAAATCTTATGTCTCCCATTTATCTGTATCTCAGAAAATCAATAAATATATTTAAACTGAGAACAATCGACTCCTGTGTAAATCTTGTCTGTGCAGGTTGTACACATGGTGCTAATTCACAATACTATGTCTTTCCAGAATGCACTGGGGTCTCTGGACCACTGATAACCAAAGAAAAACATGTCCCCAGCCAGCATGCTGCTACTGTATATCTGAGTTTCCTCCCACTGTCTACGAAAGTAAGGAGCATTCTTCCCACTGGTCACCAATCTAAGGAGTCTTCTTTCCACTGAGCTCCAATGTAAGGAGCATTCTTCCCACTGACCACCAATGTAAGGAGCATTCATCTCACTGACCACCAATGTAAGGAGCATTCTTCCCACTGACCACCAATGTAAGGAGCATCCTTCCCACTGACCCCCAATGTAAGGAGCATCCTTCCCACTGACCACCAATGTAAGGGGCATTCTTCCCACTGATCACCAATGTAAGAAACATTCTTCCCACTGACCACCAATGTAAGGGGCATTCTTCCCACTGACCCCCCAATGTAAGGGGCATTCTTTCCACTGACCCCCAATGTAAGGAGCATTCTTTCCACTGGCCACCAATGTAAGGGACATTCTTCCCACTGGCCACCAATGTAAGGGACATTCTTCCCACTGACCCCCAATGTAAGGGACATTCTTTCCACTGACCACCAAAGAAAGGGGCATTCTTTCCACTGGCCACCAATGTACGGGACATTCTTGCCACTGGCCACCAATGTAAAGGGCAGTCTTCCCACTGACCACCAGGGATGAGCCGAACACCCCTGTTCGGTTCGCACCAGAACCTGCGAACAGACAAAATGTTCGTGTAAACTTTAGAACCCTATTAAATACAATGGACTCGAACGTTCAAAATCTAAAGTGTTAATTATAAAGGCTAATATGCAAGTTATTGTCCTAAAAAGTGTTTGGGGACCCGGGTCCTGCCCCAGGGGACATGTATCAATGCAAAAAGAAGTTTTAAAAACGGCCATTTTTTCGGGAGCAGTGATTTTAATAATGCTTAAAATGAAAAAATAAAAGTGAAATATTCCTTTAAATTTTGTACCTGGGGGGTGTGTATGATATGCATGTGAAGTGGCGCATGTTTCCCGTGCTTAGAACTGTCCCTGCAAAAAATGAAATTTTTGAAAGAAAAAAATGCATTTAAAACGGACTCGCGGCTATTAATGAATTGTCGGCTCCCGGCAATACATACAAAAGTCATTGATAAAAAAAAAAAAAAGCGTGGGGGTTCCCCAGAATTCAATTACCAGGCCCTTCAGGATTGGAATGGATATTAAGGGGAACCCCGCCGCAAATTTAAAAAAAATTGACGTGGGGTTCCCCCAAATATCCATTCCAGGCCCTTCAGATCTGGCATGGATTTTAAGGGGAACTCCACCCCAAATAAAAAAAAAAATGGCGTGGAGTCCCCCTAAAAATCCATACCAGACCCCTTATCCGAGCACGCAACCTGGCCGGCCGCAGGGGAAAAGGGGGGGACGAGAGAGCGGCCCCCCCTCCCTCCTGAACCGTACCAGGCCACATGCCCTCAACATGGGGAGGATGTCCCCATGTTGATGGGGACAAGGGCCTCATCCCCACAACCCTTGCCCGGTGGTTGTGGGGGTCTGCGGGCGGGGGGCTTATCGGAATCTGGAAGACCCCTTTAACAAAGGGGACCCCCAGATCCCGGCCCCCCCCTATGTGAATTGGTAAGGGGTACATTGTACCCCTACCATTTCACAAAGAAAGCGTAAAAAAATGTTTAAAAAACACACAAACACCTTGAAAAAGTCCTTTATTTAAAAAAAAATAAATAAAAAACATTCCAGCGGTGAAATCCAGTGTCCCGCGGCGATCCCGATGTCCAGCGTTGTCCTTCATTGGTTGTGCCTGAGCGGACCTGATGGGGAACTCCCTCTCAGTATTTTAAATGTATAGACCCGCCCCTTCTAAAGTTCCCCATCAGGTCCGCTCAGCGGACGAGATGCGGAACATGAGAAGGGGCGGGTCTATACATGTATTACCAAAGTGAGAGCAGTCCCCCATCAGGTCCGCCCCCTCGGTATGTCGGACCCGCCTACGTCATTGGCTTGAGCGGGGAACTTCCTTCACTATGTAAATTTAAATTACACAGTGAAGGAAGTTCCCCGCTCAAGCCAATGACGTAGGCGGGTCCGACATACCGAGGGGGCGGACCTGATGGGGAACTGCTCTCACTTTGGTAATACATGTATAGACCCGCCCCTTCTCATGTTCCGCATCTGGTCCGCTGAGCGGACCTGATGGGGAACTTAAGAAGGGGCGGGTCTATACATTTAAAATACTGAGAGGGAGTTCCCCATCAGGTCCGCTCAGGCACAACCAATGAAGGACAGCGCTGGACATCGGGATCGCCGCGGGACACTGGATTTCACCGCTGGAATGTTTTTTTTTTTTGTTTTTTTTTAATAAAGGACTTTTTCAAGGTGTTTGTGTGTTTTTTTAAACATTTTTTTACGCTTTCTTCGTGAAATGGTAGGGGTACAATGTACCCCGTACCAATTCACATAGGGGGGGGCGGGATCTGGGGGTCCCATTTGTTAAAGGGGTCTTCCAGATTCCGATAAGCCCCCCGCCCGCAGACCCCCACAACCACTGGGCAAGGGTTGTGGGGATGAGGCCCTTGTCCCCATCAACATGGGGACATCCTCCCCATGTTGAGGGCATGTGGCCTGGTACGGTTCAGGAGGGAGGGGGGGCCGCTCTCTCATCCCCCCTTTTCCCCTGCGGCCGGCCAGGTTGCGTGCTCGGATAAGGGGTCTGGTATGGATTTTTAGGGGGACTCCACGCCATTTTTTTTTATTTGGGGTGGAGTTCCCCTTAAAATCCATGCCAGATCTGAAGGGCCTGGAATGGATATTTGGGGGAACCCCACGTCAATTTTTTTTAAATTTGCGGCGGGGTTCCCCTTAATATCCATTCCAGACCTGAAGGGCCTGGTAATTGAATTCTGGGGAACCCCCACGCTTTTTTTTTTTTTTATCAATGACTTTTGTATGTATTGCCGGGAGCCGACAATTCATTAATAGCCGCGAGTCAGTTTTAAATGCATTTTTTTCTTTCAAAAATTTCATTTTTTGCAGGGACAGTTCTAAGCACGGGAAACATGCGCCACTTCACATGCATATCATACACACCCCCCAGGTACGAAATTTAAAGGAATATTTCACTTTTATTTTTTCATTTTAAGCGGCCGTTTTTAAAACTTCTTTTTGCATTGATACATGTCCCCTGGGGCAGGACCCGGGTCCCCAAACACTTTTTAGGACAATAACTTGCATATAAGCCTTTATAATTAGCACTTTAGATTTCTCCCATAGACTTTTCGAATTTGCCGCGAACACCCCAATTTGTTCGCTGTTCGGCGAACGGGCGAACAGGCAATGTTCGAGTCGAACATGAGTTCGACTCGAACTCGAAGCTCATCCCTACTGACCACTAGTGTAAGGAGTCTTATTTCCATTGCCCAACAATGTAAGGAGCATCCTTCCCACTGAACACCAAAGTATGGGACAGTCTTCCCACTGATCACCAATGTAAGGAGAATTCTTCCCACTGACTACCAATTTAAGTAACATTCTTTTTTTCTCACCACCAAACTAAGGAGCATTCTTCCCACATACCTTCCACATAAGGGGCATTCTTCCCACTGACCACCAATGTAAGGTATTTTTTCCACTGACCACAATGAGCTGTAGATATTGTAATTATTGGCAGAAATTCCCTGAGACCTTAGAGGTATTTCAGGGATTCTTCTATATTAAAAAGGTTGAGAAAGGCTGCCCTAGATTAAATTAAACCTATAGGGGGAGGGGGGCATCCCAATGTTACTTTTATAAGATGACTGGAGTTACTATACTCTCTGGCACTCCAGTCTTTCCTCCACAGACTCGTTGATCCAGTGATCCTGCACCATTCCTCTTCATCGTTCCAGCTACTTCCTGTGAACCCAGGATGTCATGGCTCCAATCCCACTTTAGACTCACTGGAGGATGCTACAGAGAACGGTACCACATCAATAAGGGCCAGCTCATAGCTTTACAGTTTTGGGGCATTTTACAGGCATTGCCATTGAGTGGTGCCCCTCTTTGCAGTATTTAGGATCGTTCCACCACCGGAGGAGGAAAACAACTGTGACATCACCGGGCCAAAGACATCTAAAAGAAAACTATGTCTAGAGTTCTTTCTAGAGTAGTCTAGTATGTCTAGAGTAGGGTTTCAAAATAGACCTTTACTAGGTAGAATGCAATTGACTTACTGTGTACAACTTTTGTAGCACCCTTGTGGGCCTCTTTGGGGAATGGGAAGCCACCCATATTCCACCATGGCTTGGAAGCTGATTGGGCATACATTCAGAGGGTAAGCCACACAACACAGATTTAGGAAGTGGTGCCAACAATCCTACATTGGATGGATTCAGCGGATTCCAGAATTTGTCTAGGAGGTTCCTTCAGATTTCACAACCTAATAATACACTGAGTTAATTTAAGAAGTATGAACTTTTAACTTGCATCTTTCTTCTCCCAGGTCACTTACTCACTAGCTAGTGAGAAATGATGGGAGTGAAGGCCCTGCAACTGAACCTTTAAAAAGTCAGCCCTGGCATGTTTCAGTGTTTTAGGGTTGACCAAGTGAACGGTTGGCTTTAGCATTCCTGCAGTGCTTCTGAATTTCACACTGAACAATGGCTTTGTTTTTAAAACCTTTCTATGTGTACACCATTCATCTATTCACCAAGTAACATCATTCTCCCCTACACACCAGCTGATATTCGATGTGGACTATAGCATGGTAGGGGTGAGAGCAGGCTACTATGCATGGGAAGGTGGAAACTTGAAGCTGGAGCAATGGACAATGGGAAGGTTGAAGCCTAGCATGGAACTATGAATGGTCATTCATAGTTCCATACTAAGCTTCCATGTTCCCATCATCAATAGTTCCATACTAAGCTTCAAACTTCTAATCATCCAAAGTTTCATACCAAGCCTCCACATTCCCACCCCCCTTAGTTTCATACTAAACTTCCAGCTTCCCATCATCCATAGTTTCATACCAAGCTACCAAGCTTCCACCTTCCCATCCATAGTTTCATATCACGCTTTCACCTTCCCATCATCCATAGTTTCAAACCAAGCTTCCACCTTCCCATCATCCATAGTTTCATACCAAGCTTCCACCTTCCCAATATCCACAGTTCCATACCTAGCTCCTATCTGTGACATTTCAGTTCCTCTTGGTTGCATAAAGGTTTGGTGTGTCGGCACATTGTTCTCCTTTCATGGACCAACAAGATTCCAGGATAGTGCTGATATTGCACTTTAACATAGGAGGACAGGCAGCACCTCTTACAGGTGTGATGAAGAGACGACCATGTCATAACTGCTGCCCTATCCTGACATCCAGTAACAGTGATAGTTCCCAGACAGCCATACCTGTGTTACGCTGCAGAGATGGGCTCTGCCCTGGACCTCTTCCTGGAGTCAGCCGCCAGTGCTAGTTGGAAGCCCTGGCTGTGACAGGTAATGGCTCTTCTGACAAGTACCCTTTAAAACCTTCTGACATATCAGGCTGAGTGGGTGTGTCTGGTAGAATGACAGAGGAAGGAGGAAAAAAGAGTGATACAGACTCCTACCTTTAGTTGTAACAGCAACATATTTCATGCACTGGGTGTTCAGAAGAAGGGTAGGCAATTCAAGTGGCAGTGTTGTGACTTGCAGAGAAAGAAGTACAAATTCAGAAAATGGTATTCTTATGCCGTGTTTCCCCGAAAATAAGACCTACCCCAAAAATAAGACCTAGCGTTATTTTCCAGGAGGGCTGCAATATAAGCCTGACCCAAAAATAAGCCCTAGTTTAAAATGATTGTAAAATCCTATAATCCACTCTATTACAGTAGTATATAATGTACAATGTGTGTGTTTCTGTATTATAATTGCGGGGAAGAGAGCTCCGGCAGGTCACAGAAGCGCAGAGCGATGCTATAACAAAGGAATTTGGCACAATTATATTACAGAAACCCACACATTGTACATTATATACTACTGTAATAGAGTGGATTATAGGATTTTACAAGCATTTTAACTCGATTCACACTGGGAATTCCTGTCAGGGAGAGAGAGAGAGAGAGAGAGAGAAGACAGCACATTACATGGTAAGACCTACCCCGAAAATAAGCCCTACTGTGTCTTTTGTTGCCAAAATTAATATAAGACCCGGGCTTATTTTCGGGGAAACACAGTATATCAGTGCACAGAAGGAGAAAGCCTGTTAGAGGCATGGAGGTACTGCCATAACTGTTTAATATTTAATTGGAATGTTTTTCTAAAGTGAACCTGTCTCTAGAAAGTGTTGTATAAATGAGCACATGTAGGCATACAGCTGGATCTGCACTGTGATGGCACACCCCTATGCTCTGTGGAAACTCCATCATGAGGAGACACCTTGGCTTGGTATGCAAATACTGATATGCTTCCATGCAACCCATAAAATCAGAGGTACCATTTTTTGCTTCTGGGCCACGCCGATGTGGAACATCCATTCAATAGAATCTTATGATGCTTCTTTATACAACATTGTCTAATGACAGATCCACTTAATGTGATTTTTGTTGTTAAAAGACAGATCTTTCAGCAATCAGACAGTTTTTGGTTCTAGAAGATATGGTGGTTGAACAGTAAACAGCATGTGGGGTCATCGCAAGGTTCCTTGTATGTCCACATGATGTGGTCTGTCTGGTGTGGTCAATTCTTCTGCGAACACTCTCTCAGAACCATTCTTTGGTGTGTGTAATGGCATTTATTCACACTACATCCCCAATCGCGTTCTCCGATTAACTAACCAAAACCTCCTCCACATCCCTAAGTCCTGCTACAAATCTAAAGGAGAACGAAGATTCGCAGTCCAAGGACCACGGCTATGGAACGCTCTAACAACGAACATCCGCATGGAAGAAAACCACCGGGCCTTCAGGAAAAAACTTTAGACCCACCTCTTCTGAAGGATCAGGACGACAATGGATACAAAGCGCCTTGAGGCTATTTAGTTCGCATTTGTATCGCTATACAAGTTAATCACTCACTCATACTGTTGCATCATTATGCAAAAATAAGGCATAATGGTCGCTTAAGATAAGATTACAGCCAACCTGTTGTGTAGGGGACATGGCATCCCTGGACACATCCTTCAGTTCACCGCACTGGGGGTTCCAGCTTTAGTGAGACGTGTGGAGGAAGCCAGGAAGGTGCAGTGTTTAGAAGCAATGTGTGTGTGACTAGTGTATGACAGGACAACAAATTCTACACACAAGCTATGTAAAATGTTGTTCGGTTTATAAGACAACAGTCTGACATTATTGTATCATAGAGCATAACAAAGAGGCAAAAGTAACACAGAACTGGGCAAAGTTTCAACATCAGACATTTGGCCGTTCCATAAAAAAACATAAAGGCAAAAGAACAGACACAAAGAAAGCGACTGAAGATGGCATGAACAGAAAGGAGACGAAAAATAAGAAAACAATCAGATAGAATAAACTGACAAGGAAGAAATGGATAAATAAGACTGAAAAACAAAATTTATGTGGCCCATTTGAGGATGAATGGGGAGAAAACCAGAGGTAGAATTAGCAGGAAGAGTACAGTGGTCGGGATTGAGTTTCAGATTACAATAAGTAACATAATGAGTAAGTATGGATTTAAAGAGAGATCAGACAAGGGAAGAAAGCTTGATATGGTGGGACAGATTGGGAGAACATTGAAGGGCAGTATGAACTAAAGATGGTGGAAAGATGGACGTTTGGTATGGAACTACAGATGATAAGGTGGGAGCTTGGTACGGAACTAAGGATGATAGTAAGGTTCGGGATTAGTACGGCATTAAGGATGATGGGAAGGTGAGGGATTAGTATGGAACTACAGATGATGGGACATGGGAGCTTGGTAATGAACTAGGTTGAACTGGATGGACTGGTGTCTTTATTCAGCCTTACCAACTATGTAGCTACGAATGATGAGAAGGTGAGAGCTTGTTATGAAACTACAGATGATAGGAAGTTGGAAACTTGATATGGAACTACAGCTTCCACCTTCCCTTTCACACCAAACCTCCAACCTCCCATCATCAATAGTTCAATGTTCTCATCATCTGTAGTCCCATGCAAAACTTACATGTTCCAATCAAACTTCTACTTTCTCATCATTCATAGTTTCATTCCAAGCTTCTGCCTTTTCATCGCCAATAGAACTACAAATGATGGGAACTTGGTGTGGAACTATTGATGATGGTCACAGGGAAATCTGAAATGGAACTATGGATGATCATCCATAGTTCCATACCAAGCTTCAACTTTTCCATCCTCCATAGCTCCAGTTCAGCTTTCCACCTTCCCATCATCCATAGTTTCATACCAAACTATGGATGAAACTACGGATTGATGGTAAGGTTGATGCTCAGTATAGACCTATGAACGATATGGACGGAAAGGTTGAAGCTTGGTATGGAACTATGGATGATCATCCATAGTTCCATTTCAGGTTTCCCTGTTCCCGTCATCAATAGTTCCACACCAAGTTCCCATCATTTGTAGTTCTATTGGTGATGGAAAGGCAGAAGCTTGGAATGAAACTATGAATAATGAGAAAGTAGAAGTTTGATTGGAACGTGCACGCTTTGCATGGGACTACAGATGATGAGAACATTAAACTATTGATGATGGGACGGTGGAGGTTTGGTGTGAAAGGGAAGGTGGAAGCTTAGGATGCTGCTATAGATGATGCAAAGATGGAAGCTTGGAGTGGAACTTTGAGTGATGTGAATCTGAAAGCTTGGTATGGAACCATGAATGATGAGAAAATGTAAAGCTTGGTATGGAACTATGGTCGATGGCAACATAAATGCTTAAAGTGGAACTATGGATGATGGGAATGTGTAAGCTTGGTATGGAACTATGAATGGTGGGAATGGGGAACATTACAGTGGAACTATAAATGGTAAGAATGTGTAAGCTTGAAATTAACCTATGGATTATGGGATTGTTGATAGCTAGTATGGAAATATAGATGATAAGAAGCTGGAAGCTTGTGATGGTTCTATGGATGCTGTGAACATTGAAGGGTTTAGGTTTAGTAAAACATATGAATTTAAAAGAATGGTCTGGTACCCTTCATGAGGATGAAGACAACTGAATAGATGAAGAAAGTTTATCTACCTAAAGTTTATTTTGGAATTGCTGAGGGAATGTAGGAGGATTGATTTGGAACAAAAAGTTGAGTAAATAAAGACTACAATGAAATTACAGGTGATGGGTCTTTGAAGACATGGTACAGGGTCATTATATCAACACTGAAGAGCGTCAGGGAAGATCAGATTATTATTTGTATGGATATGTAAAAAAAATTCTCTGCATCTCTTTTTGAAACATGTAAGGAACTTTGAGAAGCAATAATAACAAAATGACACAACTGCTGATAACAGGATTGCAGCTATTTGGAATGAAGTGGCATGGAGGTGATGAGATGGCGGAATGGCATGGAAGGACATGACTGATGAATAAAGATGGCGGGGGGAAGGCGGTATTTGAGTAAAAGGTTAGAATGTAGAATATAAACAGAATTTGAGTTCATTAGTTAATGAAAAATGGAGATGGGAACACACTGAAGGTTACAGAGATGTTTGATACATTTCTACATCAAGAAAAAAGTCATAGTACAGAACATGGCCAACAAAAACATTCCCAATGCCATACAGACAAAGTGGATAAACAACATACATTAGAACATCTGCATATTTCACTGGAACGTTTTCAGCGTCATGCCTAGAGCATGTGTCCGCCATGAAGGGTGTCAGTACAAATGCTCTGTTGCTTCATTACTGGAAGACTTGCGATTGTTATGGTGCAATAATATAGGATTAAATGGCATCTATATACAGTATAATGCACAGCTATACAGCTTTATACAAATCATATACAGGACACAGCAACAACATGCTACTCGTATGTACAGGGACAGGACAAGGAGATGCTGTCAGATGCTGGAACATGCAGTGATGGGTCCACTGACATGGCACAGTACAAAGATAAAAGGAAGAGGCTCTCCCCATTCGTTAGATGATAATACTGTTTATTAATAGCAGCCTGGCACAGCATTGTGGACATACACAGGAGCACCAGCTTTACAATGCCCAGGGCCGATTCTGGTCAGTGTGAAGCACTACACATAACCTGTAATATCTTCACGACACCCAAATTCCATCAGTTACCCAGACTGTGGCCCCCAAAATGCCACTAGGATCCTCTTTCCTGTAAAACCATTTGCTGGGACGTTCTGTGCTGGGTATCCTGGAGGGGCGTCAAAGAAAAGAAGGCGAATGTGGGCATGGAACATGAGAGATTAAACATACTCAGGAGTCTTCCTGTGATTTTAGTCATACATTCTTCATGCATCTCAGGCTGTGAGCGAAACATGCAGTGAAGTACATCACTAACTGTTGACATTTTTTGTGTGACTTTGAGTGCCCGAAGAAGGTGGAAAAAAATTCCCTTGTTTACTCTCATTTTGCACCCCGATGCCTCTGACAGTAACATGTTATCCCTCGTCCTTTCATGTGGCGGTCACCTCCCCACCAATCAGGTACAGCTGATCCAGCCAGGTGATAGGAAACCTAGGCCCAAGTGTATTCTCTGTACGCTATTTCACGCAAGGTTGGAGCTTCTGTGGCTGGTTGGCAAGGGAGGACCGTTTTAAAGGCACAGACACAACCATTCTAACAAAGGAGCCGTTGGTTACGCTAGTTATTGAGTTAAGGCAATGTAATAACAAAAACATATAAAAATAGATTTTGGTCCTGAAAACAGATCTGACTTGAATTACAAGAACGTTGCCTACCAGCTCTATGGGACCTTCCATACCGCAGACCCAGGCTCTCCAGTGTTTTGATCTATCACCTTGATCAGGGCTTAAAACTGACCGTGAGGTGTCTAATGACCCTTCTAGAGTATGTAGAGCCCTCTCCATCATGGAGACCCCAGGCAAAGGACCTAGGGGTTCTGGTAGATCTGAAGAACATCCAGCACAAGATACTGTGGACTTTTAATAAAGGTGCTATTTTGTTGGAAAATGTAAATGGTTTCCACCAGTTTATTAAGAATTTCTGACTCAATTCCTCATTAGTACATTTAAGGAATTGAGATTACCAGTATATATATTTTTTTATTTATCTGGGAGTGACTGTAGGTCAAGTTTGTGATTGTTGTGAGGATAACTACTGTTCCTCTAAAAGTAGTTATTTATCTCTTCTAAAAATTTAAGACCCCCCCCCCCAAATTCTGGTGTAATCCATTACTGTCAGCAGAGTGTGCTCAAGGAATCAACCTCAAAATTTTCCTACTTTTTTGCAGCCAGCAACTGATGCCAAATTTGAAACAATTATTTAGTCTCTTGTTTTAAAAAAAGCCCTTAGATCTCTTCTGTAGGGTGAAACCAGTTGGGCCAATGTCTCTAAAGCCTCGTACACACGGTCGGACTTCAAACAAACTTTTCTGTGGATTTTTGTCTGAAGGGAGTTGGCTGGGCACACCCATAGCATACACACGCTCTGACTTTTCTGCAAACTTTCCCAAAACTTTCCCAACATCACATGGTTTTTCTGCTCTTTACCGCCACCCTTTGGTCAACTTCTGCTATTGTTGGTTGATTTTAACATTGGTTCTGGGCATGCGTGTTTGTACTTCGGACAAAAGTCCGATGGATTTCTGTACACACGATAGGACTTTGCACCATCAGACTTTTGTTGCCGAAAAGTTTGTCCGTTTGCAGAGCGATGAAAACCGAAAAAGTTTGTCCGATGGAGCGTACACACGGTCTGATTTTTTGCTCATTTTGAAGTTTGTTGGCAAAAAGTCAAACCGTGTGTACGGGCCTTAAGACTATGGCGGTCAGAAGACTTTAGTAAAATACTTTAGAGTGTAAATTCCACTCCGGCTACAATCCAGGACTGCATCTTGTGTAAGATGGCAGTGTCATTCAAGTGGATGGCTAGCTCTTTGGGCCAGGTGTTAGATGGCAGTGTTTTTACTATAAATTTGAAAACAGCAGAGAGGTCCCTTTTTTGGAGATTGCGGCATTGTTTTTACCATCTTTCTTCATGATATACGCAAAGAGATTAATTGTACATATTTTCTTCTCTGGTCAATCTTGGGAAGAGAACATTACTGACCTTAAATTAACCACCATACCGAGAGCATGAACCTCTCCCTTCTATGTTCCACAAAGTTTATAATAACATACCATCTCCAAATGGAACTGGATCTCATAGGTGGCAGGACCTGAGCTTGACTAAGCACAGATAAACGACACAGTAAAAGTACGATAGGCTGATTGCTGAGGAGCCCCGGGAGATACTGATCAGCCCAAGCTACATCATCTCCACCACCACTGCGCATATCAAATTATCGGTTCCCATCATCTGGTAGAGATCAGACTATCCTGCTGCACATCAAGTCATAGATGTCCAAGACATGCAACACCACCCATCTGTGCTCAGACACAGATTAACGCTAACCTATATTCCTTCCACCCATAATTATCATAATGCTTAGTCTCCATCCAGAAATTAGGTGATTGCTGGGGCAGCCAGCCAACCCAGAGGGATCCAATTTACAAAAGCTGGAACAAAGGTGTAGCTGCTGACCATATCAACCAAGTCTGCGTACTTGGCTTCTTTGGCAACTGCTGGACCATCTCTCTCTGTTACTTTGCGCAAACCTGTGTGGATTGGCCCCAAACTGGGGGCTTCTGATCCCTCAGGCATATTCTAGGTCTGCCCCAGCTCTTCCCCACCTTCTAAGCTCCAGTATCTCCTGTACAGTTAAGTTTAAGGGGAATAATCCAGGATGATACTATACAGAAAACATATCCTAACTGCACTCAACGCACATTGAATCATCCCCGTCACTGTGTAATCCGTCTCACAAAAACAGTATGAGAACTTAAAAAGGCACTGAAAACGAATTAAGCACTAAAGCGGCAGGTAGCCAGGGGCCCATTGCTAGTCTAACTCTGGCCTTGCTGGCCATTGCAGTGCGGCCCTGTACTTTACAAAGAATGAGCAATGGCAGTAAGATAACTAGACTATATGAAGCATCTAGACCTTGTTACAGGTACAAAACGACACCGCTGATGAAAGACAAAGTGCTGCAACACTACTGCCAGTGATCCAACATTAATGCCCAATCAAACCTTCTATTTACTCTGGGGGAAACTCACCCATTATTATTATATTCCACTATGGATGAGAATGAATAATTTTTTTCATATTTAACCATGTGTGAACATAATTAAAGTCCTCATTGATAGTAGAGGAAATTAAATTCAATCTCACTTTACAATAAACTGCAGACTGAAGACTTGGCCACCATCCAATCTCATCATAGACGCTCCTCCCCATTCTTCAGAAAGATGTTAGCCTCATCCTATCAAGGAGGCAACCGATCTAAGAGGAAAATGGATTCATCCTCATCCATATAAAGTGATTCTTAACCTTCCACGGCCAGAACCCTGACGAAGTCTAGGAGTCCTTTTTGGTCTATGGGTTAGGTTGGATCGGATAACCAGTTCCCTTTGGATAAGTTTACCACCATTACCTAATAAATGCTAATAAAACATGACAGTACATAAACAATGCAATACTTTTTAGAAAATAACATACAGTAATAACTTCATGATGGTTGAATATTTGGCACTAAGTGTTGTTAAGAATGTGAACAAAGGTGCACCATAAAGATCATGATGTCTCAATGTTTCAGGTCAGGACCAACAGGTTAAGAACCGCTATTCCAGCCTAAAAGTTAAAGTGAGAACCAAAGACACTCTCCATTATCTTGAATGTTGGGTGGTAGAATGGCTAAAGATCCGAGAATTATCTCCCCACTCAACGTCTTGTGGTCAGTGAATGAGCTCCAACCATGATGTGTGGTTTCATATCATACCATGATAGAGTACATATATGACCAATGCATGTGCCCGCACTGACCATCTGGTGGTCCATCCTGTCTGATACGGAGGAGGTGGACATCTCAAGGTCTTTAGGCCAGGGCAGAAATGTGTCCCATGGCTGGTGAGATGATACAGTGGACGAGATGAGCCCTTGAGAATCTCCGCAGGTGCAGAGTTCCAGTGGTATTGCTTATAAGAAGTCTACAGTCCTTTATCTGCCTTTGTGCATTTCATCCAAAAGGCCCAAGATGCTCTGTGCAGAACCTGGGTCATGGACAGGCCACTGGATGAGCACTATACCTCAATAATGTTGACAGACGGAGCCTTCTTCTAAAAGAAACACATAACCAGTGTAAATACAGACAAAATGCATTGCAATCAATCTGCTGGTCTAGTAATCAATAATATTCCCCAATGTATTCTATAATCTACATTAGACACTTACAAATGAAGAATCTGGTTGCATGAAAGGGACAACGCAGAAAATTCTTCCATTATGTCGACCATACTGTAAAGAACCTACCTTTCGCAGTAACCCTCCCGTCTGCCGCTCAGGGGTGCTCTGCTCCGAGGATGGTTTGGCCTTTTCCTTGTTATTGTTGGAGTCGTTGTCTTTAATGATGTCATACTGGCGGCAGAACAGAGCGATGACCGCTATACAACAAGACAGAGAGTGTTAGGAAGGGTAGCAGACCATGGTCAATAAAGCCTATACTATTCGAAATGAAATAAAATCACAATTTCATGGAGATTTAGAGAAAGGAAAACCCCTTGTTTTATCAGGAAGAGGATTTATTACTGAAACCCAATGGCAAATTGATCAATACTCCAAGCAACATTTCATTTAGTAATTTATCATTGTGCATACATTTTGTTCTTTGAGGAAAGCCCGAAGGTACAGTATGTGCTGTATTTAACCTGCTAGAATATGGAAGACTATTTGAGTCTCTTTTCTTCCAGATGAAAGGGGGTGTCTTTTGTGGTCACCATAAAGTTAATACAGTTCCACCTAATCTTCAGTATGAACCATTTATATTCCTATTTCCCATACTGCCTCTTCTCAGAGGTGAATACTGTGTATCCAGTACAGTTAGTCATTCCTCATCTATGCTCTAATATTTATTTAGTGTCTGCACCATTTGCAGTTCCAAAAAATCATCTCTGTGAATCAGTGCCCAAAACTGAATACTTAAGATGAGGTCATACCAATGGTTTGTATATATGATATATGTCTTTTAGTTTATGCTTCTTTTAATGAAAGAGAGTATCTTGCTGGCAGAATGTGCAGATTGGCACTCAAGCTAGAACTGCGTCTTTGGGCTGCAAGGACACTCAAATCCTTCTCCATCATTAATGGGCACAGTATTAATCCCCTTCTGATTGATACTTTACTAAAAGCCCCAGGATGAACAATTGTAGTAGTGGAGAGCTCACCATTCATTCAGCACAGAATCTGGACTGTGCAGAGACCATGTGATAAGGATCTGACCTGTGAGGTGTAATTTCTACAAGCAAAAAATCCCACATTCAAAAGTCTACAGGCCAAGAATCCAATTTGCAAGAATCTACAGGCCGAAAAAGAGTCTGCATTCCAAAAATTCCACATTCAAGAGTCTACAGATCAAAACTCCCACATTCAGGTGTCTACAGGCCAAAATCTCACATCAAGTATCTGCAGGTCAAAAATCCTACATTCAAAAGTCTACAAGTCAAAATTCTACATTCAAGAGTCTACAAGCCGAAAATCCAACATTCAAGAGTCTACAGGCCTCAAATCCCATATTCAAGAGTCTACAAGCCAAAAATCTCACATTCAAGAGTCTACAAGCCAAAAATCCCATGTTCAAAAGTCTACAGGCTCCAAATCCCACATGCAGGAGTCTACAAGCCAATAAATCCCAGATTCATGATTTTATGGGCCAAACAAAACCCATATTCAAGAGACTACAAGCCGAAAAAATCCAACATTCAAGAGTCTACAGGCCTCGAATCCCATATTCAAGGGTCTACAAGCCAAAAATCTCACATTCAAGAGTCTACAGGCTCCAAATCCCACATGCAGGAGTCTACATGCCAAACAAATCCAAGATTCATGATTTTATGGGCCAATAAACCCATATTCAAGAGTCTACAGGCCAAAAAAAACATATTTAAAGCTGAAGTCTAGGAATTAAGCTACTTTGTAAAATGTGCTGGCATGTTATGAGTCAAGTCCACAATGGTGCATGCCATCTCAAGAACTTATCTCTTTTATTTACTTTTGACAGTTTTACAGCGATCTGGGAGTACAGCTATCACTACACTCCCAGAGCTATGACAGGAGAGATGCTGTCTTTCTTCTTACTTACAGCATCTTTGCTTGCCCCTTCTGTGTTCATTCCCAGAAGCCTTTGTATTTTGTGAATGAGTTCTCTGTGCTCTGTGATTGAACAGGAGGAGGGGAGCAACAGGCACAGTGGCTGCATGCAACTCAGCAGCCTCAGGAGCTGAAATCAGAGGGCCCAGCGTTGGACAGCTGTAAGCATAGTGATAGTTAAAAATGTAAACTGCAAATTAAAGAGATAGTCCATGGAGTGGCATGCACCTTGTTTGGCTTAACCCCCAGTAATCCAGCACATTTTACAAAGTAGCTGAATTTCTGTAGTTCAGTCTCACTCTCAAGTATCTGCAGGCCAAAAATCCCACATTCAAGAGTCTACAGGCTCCAAATCCCACATGCAAGAGTCTACACGCCATCAAACCCCATATTCACGAGTCTACAAGCCAAATTAATCCCATATGAAAACACAAAAAGAGGACACACCAGGCTCATACACTATTTTAGTCCAAATGTTATGCAAAATATTATACAGTATACTCACAATCCTAAGTATAATAAGGCACATCAATATTCCAACAAACATAATCCAGTAAGGTATGCAGGGAGTGCACATACGCATGGTGCACAGCTTTCCTGTTTCCAGGGCAGAACCCTCTTTATCAGAGCTAACAGAGGTACAATAGATTGTACAAATATATAGCACCTACACTGGCTGGGGCTAGGGACAAATCATAGTAAATGTAGTCAGGTTAACCACTAATGAGCAGCCCGGTACAAAACCATTGAAACTGTAAAGCAATAAAACACACCCATCGAAAAAAATCCATCACATAAGCCAGCCACAAAGTATATAGAGTGTGCAGAGTATATTAAATAAAGTGCATATTAAATACGATTATATGATTCAGAAGTCAGAACCCATACATCGGTAAGGGCATACCTGCAAAACATTATTGATGATAGATGCAGTGATAACAATTTCCAACCAAGGGATCAAATGGTAAATTGACAGGGTGCCCCCGAAATCTTGTTTACTAGTTTACTATACAAAAATCCCACATTCAAAGGAGTCTACGGGTCAAAAATGCCACATTCAAGAGTCTACTATACAAAAATCTCTTATTCAAGAGTCTACTATACAAAAATGCCACATTCAAAAGTCTACTATACAAAAATCTCACATTCAAGAGTCTACAGGCCCCAAATGCTACGTTCAATAATCAACAGCCCAAAATTCCATCATTTCAAGAGTCTACAGGCCCCCAAGTTCCAAGAGTTTCCTAGTTTTACTAGTATACTATACAAAATTCCCACATTCAAAAGAATCTACAGGTCAAAAATCCCACATTCAAGAGTCTACTAGCCAAAAATCCACATTCAAGAGTTTACTATACAAAAATCCCACATTCAAGAGTCTACTAGCCAAAAATCCACATTCAAGAGTTTACTATACAAAAATCCCACATTCAAGAGTCTACTAGCAAAAAAAAAAAAAAACACATTCAAGAGTCTACTAGTCAAAAATCCCACACTCTAGAGTCTACTGGACAAAAATCTCACATTTTATGCCGCGTACACACGATCGGAATTTCCGACAACAAATGTTCGATGTGAGCTTTTGGTCGGATATTCCGACCGTGTGTAGGCTCCATCGGACATTTGCTGTCGGAATTTTCGACAACAAATGATTGAAAGCTGGTTCTCAATTTTTCCGACAACAAAAGTTCTTGTTGGAAATTCCAACCGTGTGTATCCAATTCTGACGCACAAAAATCCTAGGCATGCTCAGAACCAATTTGATGCATGCTCAAAATCATTGAACTTCATTTTTCTCGGCTCGTTGTAGTGTTGTACGTCACTGCGTTCTTGGCGATCGGAATTTCCGACAACATTTGTGTGACCGTGTGTATGCAAGACAAGTTTGAGCGAAAATCTGTCGGAAAAAAAAAACACAGTTTTGTTGTCGGAATGTCCGATCGTGTGTACGCGGCATTAGAGTCTACTAGTCAAAAATCTCACATTCAAGATGAGTCTACTAGTCAAAAATCCCAGATTTAAGAGTCTACTAGACAAAAATCTCACATTCAAGAATTTACAATACAAAAATTCAACATTCAAGAGTCTACTAGTCAAAAATCTCACATTCAAGAGTCTACTAGTCAAAAATCTCACATTCAAGAGTCTACTAGTCAAAAATCTCACTTTCAAGAGTCTACTAGTCAAAAATCTCACATTCAAGAGTCTACTAGTCAAAAATCTCACATTCAAGAGTCTACTAGTCAAAAATCTCACATTCAAGACAAGTCTACTAGTCAAAAACCCCACAATCAAGAGCCTACTAGTCAAAAATCTAAAATTCAAGAGTCTGCTAGCCAAAAATCCACATTCAAGAGTTTACTATACAAAAATCCCACATTCAAGAGTTGACGATACAAAAATCTCACATTCTAGAGTCTACAGGCCCCAAATGCTACATTCAATGGTCTCTACAGCCCAAAAATCCATCATTTCAAGAGTCTACAGGCCCCCAAGTTCCAAGAGTTTTCCAAGTTTGGTGCTGTGACCAGAAGGAGTCAGCAGAAGAGGCCATCAAACCTTATATAATCTTTAGTTGACTGGGGAAAGACATACTCCTCATGTACGGTCGTTTACAGGTGATCCATGGAAGACATAACTAGTATGTATTGTTTGGGTGAGATGGAGATATCACGTGTAGCGATACCTCCAACTAAGGAGGCCGCAGAATTAGATTTTGGGCCCTGAGTGCAGCTCCGCCAACCCCCGGCAATAGGCTCTATCCCCTTCTGGCACAGCTAGTACTAACAATCAATGATATGTCCTATGCAATAGAATAACTAAGCAAGGACACAGTAATGAATTGTAATAGGTAAATTGTTTTACTCATCAATTCTCAATATGAATAAAAGGGGTAACAATAATTACAGTTCTAAACAATCACTCCTAAGGGCAGCGTCCTGCCACTCTAACACCCTATATAGTAACACACGCTACAAGTGCGCCATACGGGCGACCGTTAACTAAGTGCCCTATGGCGCAGCAATCCAACACGCTAGAATCCCCACCAGGCCTGGTTCTAATATTTAGCTTAGTCCTTCTTTCTTCACCGGCAGGTCTGTAATGGTGGTGCACTTAAACAGAGTATAGCTTTGTAATCCAAGGGGTATGAAAATAACTTGTAGGCCACGGCAGTCTATAGGCCTATACACAGCAACAGTATCTAAGCTGGGCCTATGCCCTCTCACCCGCCGGACTACGGATCCAGTCCGGGAAAACCTCCACCGGCCGTGTCACACACTCTCGATCTCTCCAACGATCAGGTCCCCGATCCGACAAGGCGGTAGCTCACAAAGTCAGATGCCACCCAGGCTCGCAGAGGGGAGGATGGAAGGCTCTTCGGTGCAGAGCAAGGCCTCAGGCTTCAGGCCTTGCCCCTCCGACACATCCAAACAGGAGGATCCGTCCGTGAAGTCTCGTGTCGCCAAAGAGGCCGAGCCCGGCCCCGCCTCTTCCTTTTATAACCCCTCCCATGAGTCTCTGCGGTGGAACGTCACAACAAGAATGGGGTTATGGGTAATGTAGTTTCTTCCCAATATAGGGGAACACCCCGCTACACACTCCCCCCACTTAAACTCTTTGGTCCCCAAAGATAAATTTTAGCAACAACTATATACAACATTGGACAATTCTGAAAACGATGTTGGGATAAGGGATTCCCACCATAACTGAGGGGTTGAATTCCCTTGCCCACAGGTCACATTATCTTGGGTGGCCTGACTAACTGTGCCAGAGAGTGAGCTGGGGTTGCCCTCCACCAAATGGACAGTGGAGGGATCCGGAATCTCAACATTTCTCCTAGCAGTGACCACAGAGTCTTCCGAACTGTTCCCCATCTGGGGGTAGGTCAGCTTCTTAGGAGGTTGAATGACTCTTCGAGCTCTTTGCTCTCTTGGAATCTCTGGCTCTGGCGCCTCAGGCTCCTCTTCCTCGGAGTAACTATCATGGGCATCTTCCCAGTAATCTGTTGAAGGACTGAAAGGGATGAATTCTGTAGCCTCTGGGTTCAGCGTTTCATCTGTGGTATCTTGGGTGACTGGAAGATCTATGATAGAAGTTCCTGGAGTTGGGGAAGACCACAGCCAATCAAGCTCTCCTTCTTCATCTCCACTAAGTTGGGAGGCCTCTCCATTTCCAGCTCGGGAGGTCTGTGACCGAGTGTGCGGTCTAGGAGTATCCAAGATAGAGGCCGGTGCAGGGGAGTCTCCCACGGAAGGTATTCTAACTGCCTCCGTCAGTGGGAGCAGGTGGTTTCGATGCCATGTCTTCAGTGGGCCTACCTTTCCCTCTGGCTTCACCTTGTAGACAGGTAGGCCCGGCAACTTCCTGCAGATGACATAAGGTTCAGATCTCCATCTGTCTGCAAGCTTGTGCTTTCCGGGGACTCCCAGATTGCGCAACAGTACTCGATCCCCGGGCTGTAGGTCTTGTACCCGGACCTTCAGGTCGTAATTTTTTTATTCCGAGCTCCCCTTTGATCTGAGGCCGCTTGAGCTTGTTCATAGGCTACTTTCAGGCTGTGTCTGAGCCTATCCACATATCCTCTGTGAGAGGTGACGGAGGAATGGTCCAGTGAGGTGCCAAAAGCCAGGTCCACCGGTAGTCTCGCTTCTCTCCCAAACATGAGTCGATATGGGGAATAGCCTGTAGCATCACTGATGGTGCAGTTGTAAGCATGTACCATGGCTGCTATGTGTTGGCTCCAATGTTGCTTTTTCTCGCTTTCCAGAGTCCCCAACATGTTGAGCAGGGTTCGGTTGAACCTTTCCGGCTGAGCATCTCCCTGAGGATGGTAAGGTGTAGTTCGGGTCTTCCTGATTCCCAACGAATCCAAGAGCTTCCGGATCAGCTTACTCTCGAAGTCCCTCCCTTGATCTGAATGGAGTCTCTGTGGCAGCCCATAATGGACAAAATACTTCTCCATAAGTACCTTGGCCACGGTGGAGGCCTTCTGATCTTTGGTGGGGAAGGCCTGGGCATACCGGGTGAAATGGTCGGTTATCACCAGAACATTTCCTAGTCCACTCAGGTCGGGTTCGAGGCAGAGAAAGTCAATGCACACCAGGTCCATAGGCCCTTGGCTCTGTAGATGGCCCATTGGGGCAGCTTGATGGGGCAAAGTCTTCCTCTGGATGCATCGCGCACATGAGTGGCAGTACTCCTCTACCTCTGCCCTCATGCAGGGCCAATAGAACCGACTTCTGACAAGTTGAAAAGTCCTTTCAGCCCCTAGGTGGCCATGATTGTCATGCAAGGCCATCAAAACAGTCTCCCGATGTTTCTCTGGGAGGAACATCTGCCACTTATCTTCTGAATCATCAGAGGGGCCCCTTCGGTAGACCACTCCCTGATGCAACTGCAACCTATCCCACTCCTTCCTCAGTAGGCGAGCTTCTTTGGAGGGTTGACGCATGAGTATGTTTGGATCCTGATTTTTCAAGGCCTCCAGGACCAATCTCCCCATGGGGTCTTCCAATTGGTCACACCTTAATTCCTTTTTGGACAATCTTGGTAGGTTGCCCTCTTCCAATTGAGCTACTCCACAGTAGTGTTTGGGGACTCCCACCGTGGTAACTCCTATTTCCTCTGCTCTGGAGCATCCTCGGGCTTGGAATGCAGCTCCTTGACAAAGGGCCTGCACCCCGTCCGGTGCCACTTGGGTCCAATCTTCTATTTCAATGGTCGGGGAATGAGATCTTCTGGACAAGGCGTCTGCGTCTCGATTCCCCACTCCTGGTCTATACTTAAGGCTGAAGTTAAATCCAGACAGTGCGGCCAGCCACCTGTGTCCAGTGGCATCCAGCTTGGCCGTGGTGAACAGGTAGGTAAGGGGATTGTTGTCGGTCTTCACAGTGAACTCTGCTCCGTACAGGTAGTCTTTGAGCTTGTCTACTACCGCCCACTTGAGGGCCAGGAACTCCAGCTTGTGAGTGGGGTAGTTCTTCTCAGAGGGGGTCAGGCTTCTACTCACATAGGCAACAGGCCGCAATTGCCCCTCATGTTCTTGGTAAAGTACTCCTCCCAGACCGTCGTGACTAGCATCCACGTGCAGTTCATAGGGTTTGGTTGGGTCTGCATAGGCCAAGACTGGTGCAGTGGTCAGGCTCCTCTTCAATTCCTGGAAAGCCTCTTCACACCTCTGATTCCACTGATCTCTGATGGACTCTCCTGGCCTCCTGGGCCCCGATCCATCCTCCTCTCCTTCAGTCTTGAGCAACTCATTCAATGGTCTAGCAATTCGAGCAAATCCCTCCACAAACCTTCTATAGTAGGAGCAGAAGCCCAAGAAGGATCTGAGTTCTGTTACTGTGGTGGGCTGTGGCCAGGAGGTAACTGCCTCCAATTTCTCAGGGTCTGTGGCCACCCCTTCTTCAGATACTATGTGCCCCAGATAGTTCACGGAAGACTGGTAGAACCGACACTTCTCAGGCGAAAGCTTAAGTCCTTCCTCACTGAGTCTTCTCAACACTTTCTCCAGCCTCTCTTCATGTTCCTCCAAGGTTCTCCCAAAGACAATGACATCGTCTAAGTATACAAGGACTTCGATCAAGTTCATGTCCCCTACTGTCTTCTCCATGAGACGTTGGAAAGTAGCTGGGGCTCCAGACAGACCTTGGGGCATCCGGTCGAATTCGAAGAACCCCACTGGGGTTATGAAAGCTGTCTTCTCCTTGTCTGCTGGGTGCATCGGAATCTGATAGTACCCACTCTTGAGATCCATAACGCTGAACCATTTGGCTCCAGACAAGCTCTGTAGGGCATCCTCTATCCTCGGAGTGGTGTATTGGTCAGGTATGGTTCTCCTGTTGAGAGTCCTGTAGTCTATACAGAGCCTCAATGATCCATTCTTCTTTCGGACCACTACTATGGGAGAGGCATAGGGGCTTCTGGACTCCCGTATCACACCAGTCCTCTTGAGTTCTGCAAGTTGTTCCCTCAGATCCTCCAGATCTGCTAGCGGGACCCGCCTGACTCTCTCTCGGAAGGGCTTATCTTCTTGGAGGCGGATCCGATGGGTGGCACTTCTTGCACACCCCACATCAAACTCATCCCTAGAGAAGATCTTCTCCCATCTATTCAACTGGGCCTTGGCTCTCTCTTTCCAAGCCCTGGACAGATTCGGGTTTTCCATGGTCAGCTTCTCCCAAACATCCGCTTCTTCACCTGTCCTCTTCACTTCTGACAGGGTAACAGGGGCCGCCGGGCTCACCTGGCCTAGCAACATTCTGGCTGGGATGTCCATGGGGTCTTTGGTAGTATTCCTAACACTCACTGGAACTCTATAATGGGCCTTCTTCAGGACCTTCAGCGGAATCACTTCCGGTATCACCTCCAGGCCTGAGGATTCACCCCTTGGGTCTGACTCCAGCATGACAAAGGGACCAGGCTGTTCCCAAGTAAGCTTCACAGTGGCCCTGAGACAGGTTACTTCACCGGGCTGCAACACTACCCCTTCTCTTCCAAGTCTCCACACCTTCCCTATCTCCTCTCCAGGGGTCTCCCGCTCTTGGACCAGCCGTTGGTAGGCTGTCTTCAGCATGGGATGGATCTTGGTAGCTGCTTGTCTTTCTTCCGTCACTAGAGGGGTCAGGAGTCTTCGGACCAGGTCCGTGTTCGTCCCTATTATAAGGGAATTCTTGTTGGCTCCAGGCGGCCTAGGACACACAACTGCCAGGGTGTCAAACACTTCGGCCTTCCCAGCCACGGATGGGTCAAAGGTTATTTGGATGGGAAGGTAGCCGTCGTAAGGGAAACTCTGGGTTCCAATTCCCCATATTTCCAGCTCCTCTATCTTCTGGATAGGCAGATGACTCAGGTGCCTGTCGTAGAAGTCCCGGTATAGTAGGATCACTTGTGCCCCGGTGTCCAGGAGGCCCCTGGTGTAGACTCCCTCCACTTGAATGGGCACTATAGGGGATGGGCCTACCAGCTTCTCTGGATATGGTCCGGCAGGAGCTGCCTTCTTCAGCCCTTTTCCCTTTGGACTCTCTCTTGTCCTATTCCCTTTGGACTTGAACCTTTCTTGAGCCTGGTATGCACTGACTTCCCTCCTTTTAATGGGTGTAGGAACCCGCTGAGGTGTACTATTATTTTTCTTGGGTGGGCACCCCCTTTGGGGGGTGCCGTGCCTCTCCTGAGGGGTCTCCCCCCTTCTTCTTGGAGTATAGCTTTGTTGAGGGGTATTACGTTTCCCCTTTGGTGTTCTATCTCTCTTTTTGTTTTTCTTTGCATTCAGCTTGGAGTTTACTGAAGATGGTGGGCACCCGGTTGACTCCTTCACCGGGGCCCTCTGAAGTTTCCCGCCGGCTTGCGGTTGTCTGGTCTCTTCTTCTTCGGACTAGAACATGTGGCTGCAATGTGGCCAACTCCCCCACAGTTGAAGCAGACTATATCTCCCCATTCTTGTAAAGGTTCGGGTGCTGAGGCAATCGGGAACAATTCCTTCCTTGGACTTTCCTTCTTCTTGGGACACTCTGTGTCTTTTGCTATCAGAGAGGTCAATATCTCTAATACCTTGGACATCTGAGTTTTTAGGGTGTCTATCTCCGCCTCTCTTTCAGGGGTCATCACTGGATTGACCAGCACCTGTGCGGGTACAACACTTGTCTTATCCTTCTGCTGGTCCTGTTGCAGCGCCTCCTCATCTCTGATAATTTTTATTAAATCAGCATAAGTCAGCAACATTCCTCCTCCCAAGGTTTTCAGGTGCAGCCAGACTGGATCGGAGCGTAGCGCTCCCTTTAAGACTTGCTTCATTCTTGCCGCATCGGCATCTTGGGGCTTCATCCCTTTCTTTAACACAATCTTGCACAGCAGCCTGTTTAGCCTTCTGACATACTCGGAAAGTTTCTCCTCCGGTTTTTGGAAAGTGTGTTCAAACTGGTAGACCGTCTCTGTCACCTTGTCTAATTGACCAAACTCTTCCTGCAGCATAGCTAGACAATCCTGCGCCGTGCACCCTGCATTCCCAAACCGGAAACTTTTCACTGCTTCTGCTGCTGCACCTTTAAGGCTTTCTAACACTCGCTGCCTCTTCTGTGCCTCCGGCACCTCCCATGCCTCCACTGCCTGTAATGCCTGTTCCACCCAAGTATCAAAATCTTCTTCCCCTGCCGGGACAGGGAGCTTCCCTGAGAATATTTTTAGTCTCCGGTAGCTAGTTTCCACATGCACCGTACTTGTCTTCTGACATTTGGCTAGCAAATCCCCTATTGCATTTATCAGTTCTGGTGATATAGCAGTGGCCGATGCAGGTGCCACCGGAGGTGGCGCCCTGTCTTCTCTTTCAGGTGTAGTTCGGGCCGCAGCCTGTGGCGATCCCGTAGGGGATGGTTCCCTTTCTACAGTTATTGCGTGCGCCAGCCTAAATGTTCTGTTGTCTGGCGTCCGCAGACACTTGTGCTTACAGGCCTCTGGCATCCCGTCCCAATATTCCACTAATGCGTATTGATTTGAGATGTTTGGGTCTGTCTTCATGTCTATCACCCACGGTGTGTGATCTGGGGACACTGAACTCAGCAGTTCCTCTACCGTCTCACTTGACCATTTCTCGCCAGGAAGGCTAATGGCTATCGACTGTTTTGGCTCTGTATTAGCGGCTTTGCACCACTCTTCTACCGCTCTTGGATCCATGGGGTCCATGCCGGCACTTCTGGCGTTCGCTTGCTGCATCAGGATCCCGGACGAGAACCCCCACGTGTAGCGATACCTCCAACTAAGGAGGCCGCAGAATTAGATTTTGGGCCCTGAGTGCAGCTCCGCCAACCCCCGGCAATAGGCTCTATCCCCTTCTGGCACAGCTAGTACTAACAATCAATGATATGTCCTATGCAATAGAATAACTAAGCAAGGACACAGTAATGAATTGTAATAGGTAAATTGTTTTACTCATCAATTCTCAATATGAATAAAAGGGGTAACAATAATTACAGTTCTAAACAATCACTCCTAAGGGCAGCGTCCTGCCACTCTAACACCCTATATAGTAACACACGCTACAAGTGCGCCATACGGGCGACCGTTAACTAAGTGCCCTATGGCGCAGCAATCCAACACGCTAGAATCCCCACCAGGCCTGGTTCTAATATTTAGCTTAGTCCTTCTTTCTTCACCGGCAGGTCTGTAATGGTGGTGCACTTAAACAGAGTATAGCTTTGTAATCCAAGGGGTATGAAAATAACTTGTAGGCCACGGCAGTCTATAGGCCTATACACAGCAACAGTATCTAAGCTGGGCCTATGCCCTCTCATCCAGTCCGGGAAAACCTCCACCGGCCGTGTCACACACTCTCGATCTCTCCAACGATCGGGTCCCCGATCCGACAAGGCGGTAGCTCACAAAGTCAGATGCCACCCAGGCTCGCAGAGGGGAGGATGGAAGGCTCTTCGGTGCAGAGCAAGGCATCAGGCTTCAGGCCTTGCCCCTCCGACACATCCGCACAGGAGGATCCGTCCGTGAAGTCTCGTGTCGCCAAAGAGGCCGAGCCCGGCCCCGCCTCTTCCTTTTATAACCCCTCCCATGAGTCTCTGCGGTGGAACGTCACAACAAGAATGGGGTTATGGGTAATGTAGTTTCTTCCCAATATAGGGGAACACCCCGCTACACACATATTATGTACAAATAACTGGAGAGGGGGAGGACCAGAATGTAATCCTTAGAAGATTCTTGGGAAGACATACCCAGTACATAAAATATAGGTGATTATTATAAACTTCAGGTAAATCAGTGGGGATTCATCAGGGTATGTGGTAGTGGGAACACACAATATAGACTCTATAGGTCAGCAGACAAGTGCTTGTCGAGTGTAATATTAAAGTGATAAAGGGGATACAGACTCAGCACATTGTCTATAGTGTGACAGCAGGAAGGTAAAGTCACCTGGTTGCATCCAGGGGGGTAGATATATTTCTCCCAGATTCAGGCTTTATGCTGACTTATACAACTAGGGTGGAGAGTTGTATAAGCCCAGCTGAGGCTAGTAGGCTCATGGATGACTCATACCTCTAGGGAGAGTGTGGGGCGTCGTACAGACAGGGAGTTGATGAGTCCAGCTGAACCTTGTCAGCTCATTTAGGCCTCTATAAGAAAGCCCAGATTCATTAGATGTTAGCTCATGCCTGGAAGCAGACCTGTGTGGACTGTCTAGGGAGAGTGAACCCCTGTGCGGTGAGAGAAAGCCTGTGTGGCTATATTTTGCTTGGACATTTAAAACCAGGGACTAGGACAGCACTAGGCTGATCCCAGTCGTTAGTTAGGAAACCTGTAAGTTTAGTTAGAGGTCAAGTTGACCAGGATTTATTTTGTGTTTGTTTTTTTTGCCTTGCTGTGTTTTTGTCACTGTAAATAGAAAATAAACCGCACCTTTTTGATTTTGAAAACCACAACCTCCGTCTGCTGGGCCTGTTTTGGGTGGGGAGCCCATCCCGGGGGTCACACATACCCGCTGCCGAGCTAGCCCCCTCACAGTTGGTGGAGAACCAGTGGCAGGTTTTTTTAAGCCAGCATGGAGGAGATACTGAAGCAGCTGGCTCTAGCAAATGCCAATCAACAGCAGACAAATGCAGGTTTGCAAAAGAGCCTTGCAGCTCATCAACAGAGCCTTGCAGCTCAACAACAGAACTTCGCAGCCCAGCATCAAGCTCATCAACAGAGCCTTGCAGCCCAGCAGCAAGCTCACCAACAGAGTCTGGAAGCTCAGCAACAAGCCCAGCAGCAATCTGAGGCCCGCTTCATAGACCTGTTACAGAAGCAAGAGCAGAGACTACAACAAATGGAAGCAGTAATGCAGCAACGTCCGCAGACCAGTGAGGAAAGCCGTCCCACTAATACCGCGTCCTTTGGGGTGAGTCGTTTATTGACAAAAATGACTGGAGAGGATGATCCAGAGGTATTTTTGACCACATTTGAAAGGACTGCTGAAAGAGAAAAGTGGCCTGAGGAGCAGTGGGCTGGACTGGTGGCTCCTCTGTTAACTGGTGAATCGCAGAAGGCTTACTATGACCTGGAGCCTGACCAAGCAAAAGACTATGTGATGCTAAAAGCTGAGATATTGGCAAGGCTGGGTGTCACCCAGGCTGTCCGGGCTCAGCGTGTGCATAACTGGACTTTCCAGCTTGGAAAACCCCCCAGGTCTCAAATGTATGATCTCATTCACCTGAGCAGAAAGTGGCTACAGCCAGAGACTTTGTCCGCACCAAAGATTGTGGAACGTGTTGTAATGGATCGGTTTTTGAGAGCTCTTCCTACTGCCATCCAAAAGTGGGTAAGCCATGGAGACCCAGAGACGGCCGATGGTCTTGTGGATCGTGTGGAGAAATACTTGGCTACAGAGAACCTGACGGCCTCTTCCAGAGACACTCGGACTTTCCACCCTAAGACCAGACCATCCCCAGGGGCGGATAAGAGGATTCCAAGGGGTGAGGGTGGAGAGAGTGAGAGGGTGGGAGCTCTACCCCAAGTTTGGCGAGAACAGCCTGGGAAATCAGCGGCTCAAGAGGCCGCAAGAAGGATCGTTTGCTACCGCTGCCGGCAAGCGGGACATATTGCAGCAAATTGCCCGGTTGTGGAGGAACCCATGCAGTGTGACGTTCTGACGGGCAGACGTCAGTCGCTGTGTGCGACAGTCGCATGCACTGCCATTCGGGGAACTGAGAAACATTTATGCAAAATGTGTATTAATGGTAGAAATGTTGTGGTATTGCTGGATTCAGGTAGCCTTGTGACCCTGATAAAGGCTGAGTTAGTTAAAACAGAGGTCTCTGGGAATAGCAAGGTAGCCGTTATTTGTGTGCATGGGGACACCCGAGAGTATCCAGTGACTACGGTGTGTTTCGAGACCCCCAAAGGTACCCTCTCTCATCCAGTGGGCTTAGTATCTCAGTTACCGCATGACGCCATTGTGGGAAGGGATTTTCCGAAGTTCTGGGAACTGTGGGATGATCCTGAGCCCCCCACTGGTGCCCCTATGTACCAGGAATGTGATAGCCAGAACTCCCCTGAGAGTGGTGAGGACTCTCCGGAATTTCCCTTGTCAGTATTGGCAGGGGAGACTCAAGAAACTGGAGAGGAGCCCACCTCCTCAGACGAAAACCTACCGTCTGTGGAGTTTTCTGATCTTGAGGTTCACAGGGAAAACTTTGCCACAGAACAGTTGAAAGACCCCGCCCTAATAAAGGCACGGGAAAACGTAGTGAAAATAGATGGCGAGTTAGTGAACCCAGATAATACTGGCACTTACCCATACTTCAGCGTAGAGAAGGACCTACTGTATCGGGTGGCAAAAAGGGCAGAAGAAACCGTTGAGCAGCTTGTGGTGCCCAAACCTTACAGGAAGTTGGTGTTGGAGTTGGCCCATGGGCACATTCTTGGAGGTCATCTGGGGACAGAGAAAACCCGAGAGAGGGTATTACAGAGATTCTATTGGCCTGGGGTGATGAAGGACATAGAAAATTATTGTTCCTCCTGCCCTGTGTGTCAGAGGTCGGCCCCGATGCCACATTTCCGTAGCCCGCTGGTCCCTCTACCCATCATTGAGGTCCCGTTTGAGAGAATCGCAATGGATTTGGTAGGTCCTATAATCAAGTCCGCTAGGGGGCACCAGTACATATTGGTTATAATGGACTATGCCACCCGTTATCCAGAAGCGATCCCTCTCAGAAATACCTCGGCCAAAACCATAGCCAAAGAGCTATCTCTTGTTTTTAGCCGGGTGGGTATTTGTAAAGAACTGCTTACGGACCAAGGTACACCCTTTATGTCCCGGGTTATGAAAGAGCTGTGTAAATTGTTCAAAGTGACGCAATTGCGTACATCTGTGTATCACCCCCAAACCGATGGGCTGGTTGAAAGATTCAACAAAACCCTAAAACAAATGTTGAAGAAAGTGGTGGATAGAGATGGAAGGGATTGGGACTGTCTACTTCCTTATTTGATGTTTGCTATTAGGGAGGTGCCCCAATCCTCTACGGGATTCTCCCCCTTTGAGTTACTGTATGGGAGACACCCAAGAGGGCTGTTGGATATTGCCAAGGAAACTTGGGAAAGTGAGAGTTCTCCCCACAGGAGTGTGATTGAGCATGTCGCCCTGATGCAAGATCGAATTGCACAGGTAATGCCCATCGTGAAGGAACATTTGGCCCAAGCGCAGTTGGCACAGCAGAGAGTGTACAACCGTGGAGCCAAGACCCGTACCTTTTCCCCGGGGGATAGGATATTGGTACTTGTCCCTACGGTTGAAAGTAAATTCCTTGCCAAATGGCAAGGCCCCTACGAGATAATGGAAAAAGTGAGCGAAGTGAATTACAAGGTCAGACAACCAGGAAGGCGAAAGCCCGAACAGATCTATCACGTTAATCTGTTGAAAGCCTGGAGGGATAGAGAGTCCCTAGTCGCAGACACTTGGTCACCAGCTCAAACTGGTTGCGTGATTCCTGAGGTTGGAATCGCAGCCACCTTGTCACAACCCCAACAACAGGAGGTTAAGGAGTTTGTACTTCGCAACAAGGAGGTATTCTCTGAGCTGCCGGGACAAACATCTGGGGTAGAGCATGACATTCTTACCCCGCCCGGTGAAAGGGTGAAGTTAAAACCCTATCGGATCCCAGAGGCCCGACGGGAGGCAATACGGGAGGAAGTACAGAGAATGCTGAACTTAGGGGTGATAGAGGAGTCCCAAAGTGATTGGTCTAGTCCCATTGTGTTGGTGCCTAAACCGGATGGGAGCTGGCGATTTTGTAACGATTTTCGTCAGTTGAACAAAGTTACAAAATTTGACACCTACCCCATGCCACGTATAGATGAGTTGATCGACCGGCTGGGAACAGCCCGATACATGACGACTCTTGACCTCACAAAAGGGTATTGGCAAATCCCCCTGGCCAAGTCGGCCAAAGAGAAAACCGCATTTGTAACCCCAGACGGGGCATTCCAATATAAAAGAATGCCGTTCGGGTTACAGAATGCGCCGGCCACATTCCAGCGGAAAATGGACCAGATGCTGAGGCCCCATCGGAAGTATGCTGCGGCTTACCTGGATGACATAATTGTCCATAGCACAGATTGGGCCTCACATCTGCCAAAAGTGCAAGCAGTCCTGGACTCTGTTCGGGAAGCAGGGTTTACGGCTAACCCCAAGAAGTGTACCATTGGGCAGGAGGAGGCCAAATATCTTGGGTACACCATTGGGAGGGGAGTAATAAAACCCCAACTCAACAAAGTCGAGGCCATCCAGAGTTGGCCACGTCCCAACAGCAAGAAGCAGGTACGAGCCTTTCTGGGAATCGCTGGGTATTATCGGCGATTCATTCCCCACTTTGCTTCTAAGGCTGTGCCCCTAACCAACCTGACGAAGGGGAAAGGGTCGGTCATGATTAAATGGACCCCCGAGGCTGAGGCAGCATTCCAATTCTTGAAACAAGCCTTATGTAGCCAGCCAGTGTTGTACTCACCCGACTTCTCTAGAGACTTTGTCGTACAAAGTGATGCGTCAGATGTGGGGTTAGGAGCAGTATTGTCCCAGGTCTGGAACGGGGAAGAGCACCCAGTCATTTACCTCAGCAGGAAGTTGAAGTCCCATGAGGTAAATTACGCCACCGTTGAAAAGGAGTGTTTAGCGGTGAAGTGGGCTCTAGATTCCCTTCGGTACTACCTGCTAGGTAGGCACTTTGACATGGTTACGGATCACGCTCCGTTAAAGTGGATGGCTCAAAACAAGGAAACAAATAGAAGAGTGAATAGGTGGTTCCTGGCCCTCCAGGAATTCAACTTCACAGTAAAGCATCGCCCTGGCGTTCAAATGGGGAATGTGGATGCTTTGTCTCGAGTACATGAATGCCTGATTGCTGGTGTTCCAACCCCGAGGTTAAAACAAGAGGGGGGGGTATGTGACAGCAGGAAGGTAAAGTCACCTGGTTGCATCCAGGGGGGTAGATATATTTCTCCCAGATTCAGGCTTTATGCTGACTTATACAACTAGGGTGGAGAGTTGTATAAGCCCAGCTGAGGCTAGTAGGCTCATGGATGACTCATACCTCTAGGGAGAGTGTGGGGCGTCGTACAGACAGGGAGTTGATGAGTCCAGCTGAACCTTGTCAGCTCATTTAGGCCTCTATAAGAAAGCCCAGATTCATTAGATGTTAGCTCATGCCTGGAAGCAGACCTGTGTGGACTGTCTAGGGAGAGTGAACCCCTGTGCGGTGAGAGAAAGCCTGTGTGGCTATATTTTGCTTGGACATTTAAAACCAGGGACTAGGACAGCACTAGGCTGATCCCAGTCGTTAGTTAGGAAACCTGTAAGTTTAGTTAGAGGTCAAGTTGACCAGGATTTATTTTGTGTTTGTTTTTTTTGCCTTGCTGTGTTTTTGTCACTGTAAATAGAAAATAAACCGCACCTTTTTGATTTTGAAAACCACAACCTCCGTCTGCTGGGCCTGTTTTGGGTGGGGAGCCCATCCCGGGGGTCACACATACCCGCTGCCGAGCTAGCCCCCTCACAATAGGTGATCCAGAATGCATATGCAATACATACAGTAATCTTTATGTAATGTAAGAGGAAACACACTCATCATATCATCTATAGATGATGGCGGACATGTTCAGCATGGTATCTATAGGTAATGGTGACTCACCTGCCCACATGAGCAATACGGCCACAATAATGATGATCTCGCCAGTCTCTAGCTGCCGCTCCTTGTCCACTCCTTGCACAGTGATGTCTCCTGCTTGGACACAGATAGACATGGTACACATACAGTAAATATTAGACAAGTCACTTCATAGAAGTGAAAATATGTAAACTACAGAATTCTACAGTATATCACTCATTGTACCAAAGGCACTTCGAGATACCATTGAAGCTTCCTGGCCAGGTTTCATGGCCTGCTTTGGGGAGCAAGGTGAACGCATTCCTAAGCTGCTTGATAATCCATGGCAGATTGTGAAGGTGTGCCATGGCAGGGTCAGGGGTCAGTGCTGCATATCCTTTCAAAATGACAGCCCTAGTATTTCACAGCAGACAGAAGACATTCAAACACTCATCCCTCTTGGGGCAGCAAGTAGCTGAGCACATGTATAGGACCTAATTATGTACCTGAAGAGACCATAATAAAAAAGGCAAATCATACAGCTAAGAGAGGATGCTCCATGGGTAACCTGTGAAGGAGTGAAAGGCACAGAGAGGATTTCCAAGAGGAAAACACAAGTGACAGTTAAGGTGGAGAAGGGGCTCCTGAAGAACAGCAGAATAGTTCTGTTTTCCATCTTCTAAGTGCTAAACTCTGATAGGTGATAAAAGGGGGTGAGCAGTAGGTAGGAGAAGTGGTGGGGACAGTAGGTGATAGAGAGGGGTTTGGGCAGTAGGTAGGAGAGGTGATATGAGCAGGTGGTAGGAGAAGTGGTGGGGACAGTAGGTGCTAGAGATGGGTGGGGGCAGTAGGTAGGAGAGGTGATGTGAGCAGGTGGTAGGAGAAGTGGTGTGGGAAGTAGGTGATAGAGATGGGTGTGGGCAGTAGGTAGGAGAGGTGATGTGGGCAGGTGGTAGGAGAAGTGGTGTGGGCAGTAGGTGATAGAGAGGGGTTTGGGCAGTAGGTAGGAGAGGTGATATGAGCAGGTGGTAGGAGAAGTGGTGGGGACAGTAGGTGATAGAGATGGGTGTAAGCAGTAGGTAGGAGAGGTGATGTGAGCAGGTGGTAGGAGAAGTGGTGTGGGAAGTAGGTGATAGAGATGGGTGTGGGCAGTAGGTAGGAGAGGTGATGTGGGCAGGTGGTAGGAGAAGTGGTGTGGGCAGTAGGTGATAGAGAGGGGTGTGGGCAGTAGGTAGGAGAGGTGATATGAGCAGGTGGTAGGAGAAGTGGTGTGGACAGTAGGTGATAGAGATGGGTGTGGGCAGTAGGTAGGAGAGGTGATATGAGCAAGTGGTAGGAGAAGTGGTGTGGGAAGTAGGTGATAGAGATGGGTTTGGGCAGTAGGTAGGAGAGGTGATATGAGCAGGTGGTAGGAGAAGTGGTGTGGGCAGTAGGTGATAGAGAGGGGTGTGGGCAGTAGGTAGGAGAAGTGATATGAGCAGGTGGTAGGAGAAGTGGTGTGGGCAGTAGGTGATAGAGAGTGGTGTGGGCAGTAGGTAGGAGAGGTGATATGAGCAGGTGGTAGGAGAAGTGGTGTGGGAAGTAGGTGATAGAGATGGGTGTGGGCAGTAGGTAGGAGAGGTGATGTGAGCAGGTGGTAGGAGAAGTGGTGTGGGCAGTAGGTGATAGAGAGGGGTGTGGGCAGTAGGTAGGAGAGGTGATATGAGCAGGTGGTAGGAGTAGTGGAGTGGGAAGTAGGTGATAGAGATGGGTGTGGGCAGTAGGTAGGAGAGGTGATGTGAGCAGGTGGTAGAAGAAGTGCTGTGGGCAGTAGGTGATAGAGAGGGGTGTAGGCAGTAGGTAGGAGAGGTGATATGAGCAGGTGGTAGGAGAAGTGGTGTGGGCAGTAGGTGATAGAGAGGGGTGTGGGCAGTAGGTAGGAGAAGTGATATGAGCAGGTGGTAGGAGAAGTGGTGTGGGAAGTAGGTGATAGAGATGGGTGTGGGCAGTAGGTAGGAGAGGTGATATGAGCAGGTGATAGGAGAAGTGGTGTGGGCAGTAGGTGATAGAGATGGGTGTGGGCAGTAGGTAGGAGAGGTGATATGAGCAGGTGGTAGGAGAAGTGGTGGGGACATTAGGTGATAGAGATGGGTGTGGGCAGTAGGTAGGAGAGGTGATATGAGCAGGTGGTAGGAGAAGTGGTGTGGGCAGTAGGTGATAGAGATGGGTTTGGGCAGTAGGTAGGTGAGGTGACATGAGCAGGTGGTAGGAGAAGTGGTGTGGGCAGTAGGTGATAGAGATAGGTGTGGGCAGTAGGTAGGAGAGGTGATATGAGCAGGTGGTAGGAGAAGTGGTGTGGGCAGTAGGTGATAGAGATGGGTTTGGGCAGTAGGTAGGAGAGGTGATATGAGCAGGTGGTAGGAGAAGTGGTGTGGGCAGTAGGTGATAGAGAGGGGTGTGGGAAGTAGGTAGGAGAAGTGTTGGGGACAGTAGGTGATAGAGATGGGTTTGGGCAGTAGGTAGGAGAGGTGATGTGAGCAAGTGGTAGGAGAAGTGGTGTGGGCAGTAGGTGATAGAGATGGGTTTGGGCAGTAGGTAGGAGAGGTGATATAAGCAGGTGGTAGGAGAAGTGGTGTGGGCAGTAGGTGATAGAGATGGGTTTGGGCAGTAGGTAAGAGAGGTGATATGAGCAGGTGGTAGGAGAAGTGGTGTGGGCAGTAGGTGATAGAGAGGGGTGTGGGAAGTAGGTAGGAGAAGTGTTGGGGACAGTAGGTGATGGAGAGGGGTGTGGGCAGTAGGTAGGAGAAGTGGTGGGGACAGTAGGTGATAGAGATGGGTTTGGGCAGTAGGTAGGAGAGGTGATGTGAGCAGGTGGTAGGAGAAGTGGTGTGGGCAGTAGGTGATAGAGATGGGTTTGGGCAGTAGGTAGGAGAGGTGATATGAGCAGGTGATAGGAGAAGTGGTGTGGGCAGTAGGTGATAGAGATGGGTGTGGGCAGTAGGTAGGAGAGGTGATATGAGCAGGTGGTAGGAGAAGTGGTGTGGGAAGTAGGTGATAGAGATGGGTGTGGGCAGTAGGTAGGAGAGGTGATATGAGCAGGTGGTAGGAGAAGTGGTGTGGGCAGTAGGTGATAGAGAAGGGTGTGGGCAGTAGGTAGGAGAGGTGATATGAGCAGGTGGTAGGAGAAGTGGTGTGGGCAGTAGGTGACAGAGATGGGTGTGGGCAGTAGGTAGGAGAGGTGATATGAGCAGGTGGTAGAAGAAGTGCTGTGGGCAGTAGGTGATAGAGAGCGGTGTAGGCAGTAGGTAGGAGAGGTGATATGAGCAGGTGGTAGGAGAAGTGGTGTGGGCAGTAGGTGATAGAGAGGGGTGTGGGCAGTAGGTAGGAGAGGTGATATGAGCAGGTGGTAGGAGAAGTGGTGTGGGAAGTAGGTGATAGAAATGGGTGTGGGCAGTAGGTAGGAGAGGTGATGTGAGCAGGTTGTAGGAGAAGTGGTGTGGGCAGTAGGTGATAGAGAGGGGTGTGGGCAGTAGGTAGGAGAAGTGGTGGGGACATTAGGTGATAGAGATGGGTTGGGCAGTAGGTAGGAGAGGTGATGTGAGCAGGTGGTAGGAGAAGTGGTTTGGGCAGTAGGTGATAGAGATGGGTGTGGGCAGTAGGTAGGAGAGGTGATATGAGCAGGTGATAGGAGAAGTGGTGTGGGCAGTAGGTGATAGAGATGGGTGTGGGCAGTAGGTAGGAGAGGTGATATGAGCAGGTGGTAGGAGAAGTGGTGGGGACATTAGGTGATAGAGAGGGGTGTGGGAAGTAGGTAGGAGAAGTGTTGGGGACAGTAGGTGATAGAGATGGGTTTGGGCAGTAGGTAGGAGAGGTGATGTGAGCAGGTGGTAGGAGAAGTGGTGTGGGCAGTAGGTGATAGAGATGGGTTTGGGCAGTAGGTAGGAGAGGTGATATGAGCAGGTGGTAGGAGAAGTGGTGTGGGCAGTAGGTGATAGGAGAAGTGGTGTGGGCAGTAGGTGATAGAGATGGGTGTGGGCAGTAGGTAGGAGAGGTGATATGAGCAGGTGGTAGGAGAAGTGGTGTGGGAAGTAGGTGATAGAGATGGGTGTGGGCAGTAGGTAGGAGAGGTGATATGAGCAGGTGGTAGGAGAAGTGGTGTGGGCAGTAGGTGATAGAGAGGGGTGTGGGCAGTAGGTAGGAGAGGTGATATGAGCAGGTGGTAGGAGAAGTGGTGTGGGCAGTAGGTGACAGAGATGGGTGTGGGCAGTAGGTAGGAGAGGTGATATGAGCAGGTGGTAGGAGAAGTGGTGTGGGAAGTTGGTGATAGAGATGGGTTTTGGGCAGTAGGTAGGTGAGGTGATATGAGCAGGTGGTAGGAGAAGTAGTGTGGGCAGTAGGTGATAGAGATGGGTGTGAGCAGTAGGTAGGAGAGGTGATATGAGCAGGTGGTAGGAGAAGTGGTGTGGGCAGTAGGTGATAGAGATGGGTGTGGGCAGTAGGTAGGAGAGGTGATATGAGCAGGTGGTAGGAGAAGTGGTGTGGGCAGTACGTGATAGAGATGGGTGTGAGCAGTAGGTAGGAGAGGTGATATGAGCAGGTGGTAGGAGAAGTGGTGTGGGCAAAAGGTGATAGAGATGGGTGTGGGCAGTAGGTAGGAGAGGTGATATGAGCAGGTGGTAGGAGAAGTGGTGTGGGAAGTAGGTGATAGAGATGGGTTTGGGAAGTAGGTAGGAGAGGTGATATGAGCAGGAGGTAGGAGAAGTGGTGTGGGCAGTAGGTGATAGAGATGGGTGTGGGCAGTAGGTAGGAGAGGTGATATGAGCAGGTGGTAGGAGAAGTGGTGTGGGCAGTAGGTGATAGAGATGGGTTTGGGCAGTAGGTAGGAGAGGTGATATGAGCAGGTGGTAGGAGAAGTGGTGTGGGCAGTAGGTGATAGAGATGGGTGTGGGCAGTAGGTAGGAGAGGTGATGTGAGCAGGTGGTAGGAGAAGTGGTTTGGGCAGTAGGTGATAGAGATTGGTGTGGGCAGTAGGTAGGAGAGGTGATATGAGCAGGTGGTAGGAGAAGTGGTGTGGGCAGTAGGTGATAGAGAGGGGTGTGGGAAGTAGGTAGGAGAAGTGTTGGGGACAGTAGGTGATGGAGAGGGGTGTGGGCAGTAAGTAGGAGAAGTGGTGGGGACAGTAGGTGATAGAGATGGGTTTGGGCAGTAGGTAGGAGAGGTGATGTGAGCAGGTGGTAGGAGAAGTGGTGTGGGCAGTAGGTGATAGAGATGGGTTGGGCAGTAGGTAGGAGAGGTGATATGAGCAGGTGGTAGGAGAAGTGGTTTGGGCAGTAGGTGATAGAGATGGGTGTGGGCAGTAGGTAGGAGAGGTGATATGAGCAGGTGGTAGGAGAAGTGGTGTGGGCAGTAGGTGATAGAGAGGGGTGTGGGCAGTAGGTGATAGAGATGGGTGTGGGAAGTAGGTAGGAGAGGTGATATGAGCAGGTGGTAGGAGAAGTGGTGTGGGAAGTAGGTGATAGAGATGGGTGTGGACAGTAGGTAGGAGAGGTGATATGAGCAGGTGGTAGGAGAAGTGGTGTGGGCAGTAGGTGATAGAGAGGGGTGTGGGCAGTAGGTAGGAGAGGTGATATGAGCAGGTGGTAGGAGAAGTGGTGTGGGCAGTAGGTGACAGAGATGGGTGTGGGCAGTAGGTAGGAGAGGTGATATGAGCAGGTGGTAGGAGAAGTGGTGTGGGAAGTAGGTGATAGAGATGGGTTTTGGGCAGTAGGTAGGTGAGGTGATATGAGCAGGTGGTAGGAGAAGTAGTGTGGGCAGTAGGTGATAGAGATGGGTGTGAGCAGTAGGTAGGAGAGGTGATATGAGCAGGTGGTAGGAGAAGAGGTGTGGGCAGTAGGTGATAGAGATGGGTGTGGGCAGTAGGTAGGAGAGGTGATATGAGCAGGTGGTAGGAGAAGTGGTGCGGGAAGTAGGTGATAGAGATTGGTGTGGGCAGTAGATAGGTGAGGTGATATGAGCAGGTGGTAGGAGAAGTGGTGTGGGCAGTAGGTGATAGAGAGGGGTGTGGGCAGTAGGTAGGAGAGGTGATATGAGCAGGTGGTAGGAGAAGTGGTGGGGACAGTAGGTGATAGAGATGGGTTTGGGCAGTAGGTAGGAGAGGTTATATGAGCAGGTGGTAGGAGAAGTGGTGTGGGCAGTAGGTGATAGAGATGGGTGTGGGCAGTAGGTAGGAGAGGTGATATGAGCAGGTGGTAGGAGAAGTGGTGTGGGAAGTAGGTGATAGAGATGGGTTTTGGGCAGTAGGTAGGTGAGGTGATATGAGCAGGTGGTAGGAGAAGTTGTGTGGGAAGTAGGTGATAGAGATGGGTGTGGGCAGTAGGTAGGAGAGGTGATATGAGCAGGTGGTAGGAGAAGTGGTGTGGGCAGTAGGTGACAGAGATGGGTGTGGGCAGTAGGTAGGAGAGGTGATATGAGCAGGTGGCAGGAGAAGTGGTTTGGGCAGTAGGTGATAGAGATGGGTTTGGGCAGTAGGTAGGAGAGGTGATGTGAGCAGGTGGTAGGAGAAGTGGTGGGGACAGTAGGTGATAGAGATGGGTGTGGGCAGTAGGGAGGTGAGGTGATATGAGCAGGTGGTAGGAGAAGTGGTGTGGGAAGTAGGTGATAGAGATGGGTTTGGGAAGTAGGTAGGAGAGGTGATATGAGCAGGAGGTAGGAGAAGTGGTGTGGGCAGTAGGTGATAGAGATGGGTGTGGGCAGTAGGTAGGAGAGGTGATATGAGCAGGTGGTAGGAGAAGTGGTGTGGGCAGTAGGTGATAGAGATGGGTTTGGGCAGTAGGTAGGAGAGGTTATATGAGCAGGTGGTAGGAGAAGTGGTGTGGGCAGTAGGTGATAGAGATGGGTGTGGGCAGTAGGTAGGAGAGGTGATATGAGCAGGTGGTAGGAGAAGTGGTGTGGGAAGTAGGTGATAGAGATGGGTTTTGGGCAGTAGGTAGGTGAGGTGATATGAGCAGGTGGTAGGAGAAGTTGTGTGGGAAGTAGGTGATAGAGATGGGTGTGGGCAGTAGGTAGGAGAGGTGATATGAGCAGGTGGTAGGAGAAGTGGTGTGGGCAGTAGGTGACAGAGATGGGTGTGGGCAGTAGGTAGGAGAGGTGATATGAGCAGGTGGCAGGAGAAGTGGTTTGGGCAGTAGGTGATAGAGATGGGTTTGGGCAGTAGGTAGGAGAGGTGATGTGAGCAGGTGGTAGGAGAAGTGGTGGGGACAGTAGGTGATAGAGATGGGTGTGGGCAGTAGGGAGGTGAGGTGATATGAGCAGGTGGTAGGAGAAGTGGTGTGGGAAGTAGGTGATAGAGATGGGTTTGGGAAGTAGGTAGGAGAGGTGATATGAGCAGGAGGTAGGAGAAGTGGTGTGGGCAGTAGGTGATAGAGATGGGTGTGGGCAGTAGGTAGGAGAGGTGATATGAGCAGGTGGTAGGAGAAGTGGTGTGGGCAGTAGGTGATAGAGATGGGTTTGGGCAGTAGGTAGGAGAGGTGATATGAGCAGGTGGTAGGAGAAGTGGTGTGGACAGTAGGTGATAGAGATGGGTGTGGGCAGTAGGTAGGAGAGGTGATGTGAGCAGGTGGTAGGAGAAGTGGTTTGGGCAGTAGGTGATAGAGATTGGTGTGGGCAGTAGGTAGGTGAGGTGATATGAGCAGGTGGTAGGAGAAGTGGTGTGGGCAGTAGGTGATAGAGAGGGGTGTGGGCAGTAGGTAGGAGAGGTGATATGAGCAGGTGGTAGGAGAAGTGGTGTGGGCAGTAGGTGATAGAGATGGGTTTGGGCAGTAGGTAGGAGAGGTTATATGAGCAGGTGGTAGGAGAAGTGGTGTGGGCAGTAGGTGATAGAGATGGGTGTGGGCAGTAGGTAGGAGAGGTGATATGAGCAGGTGGTAGGAGAAGTGGTGTGGGCAGTAGGTGATAGAGATGGGTTTGGGCAGTAGGTAGGAGAGGTTATATGAGCAGGTGGTAGGAGAAGTGGTGTGGGCAGTAGGTGATAGAGATGGGTGTGGGCAGTAGGTAGGAGAGGTGATATGAGCAGGTGGTAGGAGAAGTGGTGTGGGCAGTAGGTGATAGAGAGGGGTGTGGGCAGTAGGTAGGAGAGGTGATATGAGCAGGTGGTAGGAGAAGTGGTGTTGGCAGTAGGTGACAGAGATGGGTGTGGGCAGTAGGTAGAAGAGGTGATATGAGCAGGTGGTAGGAGAAGTGGTTTGGGCAGTAGGTGATAGAGATTGGTGTGGGCAGTAGGTAGGTGAGGTGATATGAGCAGGTGGTAGGAGAAGTGGTGTGGGCAGTAGGTGATAGAGATGGGTGTGGGCAGTAGGTAGGAGAGGTGATATGAGCAGGTGGTAGGAGAAGTGGTGTGGGCAGTAGGTGATAGAGATGGGTTTGGGCAGTAGGTAGGAGAGGTGATATGAGCAGGTGGTAGGAGAAGTGGTGTGAGCAGTAGGTGATAGAGATGGGTGTGGGCAGTACGTAGGAGAGGTGATGTGAGCAGGTGGTAGGAGAAGTGGTTTGGGCAGTAGGTGATAGAGATGGGTGAGGGCAGTAGGTAGGAGAGGTGATATGAGCAGGTGGTAGGAGAAGTGGTGTGGGCAGTAGGTGATAGAGAGGGGTGTGGGCAGTAGGTAGGAGAGGTGATATGAGCAGGTGGTAGGAGAAGTGGTGGGGACAGTAGGTGATAGAGATGGGTGTGGGCAGTAGGTAGGTGAGGTGATATGAGCAGGTGGTAGGAGAAGTGGTTTGGGCAGTAGGTGATAGAGATGGGTGTGGGCATTAGGTAGGAGAGGTGATATGAGCAGGTGGTAGGAGAAGTGGTGTGGGCAGTAGGTGATAGAGAGGGGTGTGGCCAGTAGGTAGGAGAGGTGATATGAGCAGGTGGTAGGAGAAGTGGTGGGGACAGTAGGTGATAGAGATGGGTGTGGGCAGTAGGTAGGTGAGGTGATATGAGCAGGTGGTAGGAGAAGTGGTGGGGACAGTAGGTGATAGAGATGGGTGTGGGTAGTAGGTAGGTGAGGTGATATGAGCAGGTGGTAGGAGAAGTGGTGTGGGCAGTAGGTGATAGAGAGCGGTGTAGGCAGTAGGTAGGAGAGGTGATATGAGCAGGAGGTAGGAGAAGTGGTGTGGGGAGTAGGTGATAGAGAGGGGTGTGGGCAGTAGGTAGGAGAGGTGATATGAGCAGGTGGTAGGAGAAGTGGTGTGGGCAGTAGGTGATAGAGATGGGTGTGGGCAGTAGGTAGGAGAGGTGATATGAGCAGGTGGTAGGAGAAGTGGTGTGGGCAGTAGGTGATAGAGATGGGTGTGGGCAGTAGGTAGGAGAGGTGATGTGGGCAGGTGGTAGGAGAAGTGGTGTGGGCAGTAGGTGATAGAGATGGGTGTGGGCAGTAGGTAGGGGAGGTGATGTTGGCCGGTGTTAGGAGAAATGGTGTGGGCAGTAGGTGATAGAGAGGAATGGCGGCAGTAGATAGGGGAACTAGAATGAGCAGTAGATAGAAGTGGTGTTAGCAAGTGCAGAGATTGGCATGAGCAGAAGGCAGGAGAAGTGGTATGTGTGGAAGGTGATAGAGAGATGTAGGCTGTATATAGGAGAAGCGGTATAGGCAGTAGGTAGGTGACGTGGTGTGAGCAGGAGGTTAAAGGAGTGGTGTTACTAGGGGGTAGAGATGGACATGGCCAAGATGTGATAGAGATGTGGGCAGCAGATAGGAGAAGCAGTACAGGGCAGTACATACAGTACATATATAATTACATAGTAGGCATGGGCATCCGCAGATTTTTTTTTTCAGGGGGGGGTTATTTTAAGGTCACCTGTGCTCCGCCCCTTTTCGAAAGTGTCATGAAGGGTAGGGGCTTAGCCACTATCACATAAAGAGCAGGCATGTGCCCATCATATGCAGCCTCACTGTGCCCATCATATGCAGCCTCATTGTGCCCATCAAATGTGGCCTGTGCAGTACAGAGGGTGTACAGTATGTGTATATAGAGGGGGTGGATGGTATTAGTATATACAGGAAGGAAGGTGGGTGTATATTGCTGTATACAGGACAGATGATGTATGTCTGCAGTCAGTGATGATGGAGGAAGGTCTCTATATACAGGAAGGAAGGTGGGTATATACAGCTACCTGTATATAGAGACCTTCCTCCATCATCACTGACTGCAGATATACATCATCTGTCCTGTATACAGCTATTCATACTAATAACATCCACCCCCTCTATATAAAAATGTCTACGGACGCCCATGCCTACTATCTATCTATATATGTACTGTATGTACTGCCCAGTACTGCTTCTCCTATCTACTCCCCACATCTCTATCACGTCTTGGCCATGTCCATCCCTCCCCCCTAGTGACACAACTGCTTTAACCTCCTGCTCACACCACTTCAGCTACCTACTGCCTATACTGCTTCTCCTATATACAACCTACATCTCTCTATCACCTCCCACACACAGTGACGTAGCGTGGGGGGTGTGGGGGGGCCGTGGCACCAGCCGCAACATTTAGGGGGGCGCCAGGCAGTGTGTTTAACTGCCGGATCCGTCCCCCTAATGTTGACTTCCTGTGTCCCTGCGGCTGGTGCCCTGTGATTCGTAGAATGGTCATGTGCGGCGGCCACGGCGGGGCTGGCCTATCAGCTAATACGGAGGGCTGGCCTATCTGTGATCACGGCAGGGCTGGCCAATCCGTGATTACAGGGGGGCGAGGCTGGCCTATCCGCGATCACGGCGGGGCTGGTCCCGCCTCCGCCTAGCCTCCGGACCGATGTGCTCTCTTCCCCTCCTTGAGTCTCCTCTGGTTCCGGACACCAATGTGCTCTCTTCCCCTCCTCCAGGCTCCCCCTCTCCTCCAGACACCACTCTCTTCACCTCCCCCAGGCTGATGGAAGACGCAAGCTGCAGGTGAGTCTCAGTCAGCCAGAGAGAGAGATTAGAGTGTTTAGACAAGCAGTTAGAGTCAGTATTGGTCAGTATAGGAATAGTGCAGTGGTCAGTGTAGTGGACAGAGCAGTGGACAGAGCAGTGGTCAGTGTAGTGTAGTGGACAAAGCAGTGGTCAGTGTAGTGGACAGAGCAGTGGTCAGTGTAGTGTAGAGTAGTGGACAGAGCAGTGGACAGTGTAGTGGACAGAGCAGTGGTCAGAGTAGTGTAGTGGACAGAGCAGTGGTCAGTGTAGTGGACAGAGTAGTGGTCAGTATAGTGGACAGAGCAGTGGACAGAGTAGTGAACAGTGTAGTGTAGTGGACAGATCAGTGGTCAGTGTACTGGACAGAACAGTGGAAAGAGCAGTGGAGTGGACAGAGCAGTGGTCAGTGTAGAGGACAGAGCAGGGGTCAGTGTAGTGTAGTGGACAAAGCAGTGGTCAGTGTAGAGGACAGAGCAGTGGTCAGTGTAGTGTAGTGGACAGAGCAGTGGTCAGTGTAGAGTAGAGTAGTGGACAGAGCAGTGGTCAGTGTAGAGTAGAGTAGTGGACAGAGTAGTGAACAGTGTAGTGTAGTGGACAGATCAGTGGTCAGTGTACTGGACAGAACAGTGGGAAGAGCAGTGGAGTGGACAAAGCATTAATCAGTGTAGTGGACAGAGCAGTGTTCAGTGTAGTGTAGTGGACAGAGCAGTGGACAGTGTAGTGGACAGAGCAGTGGACAGTGTAGTGGACAGTGCAGTGGTCAGTGTAGTGTAGTGGACAGAGCAGTGGTCAGTGTAGTGTAGTGGACAGAGCAGTGGTCAGTGTAGTGTAGTGGACAGAGTAGTGGTCAGTATAGTGGACAGAGTAGTGAACAGTGTAGTGTAGTGGACAGATCAGTGGTCAGTGTACTGGACAGAACAGTGGAAAGAGCAGTGGAGTGGACAGAGCAGTGGTCAGTGTAGAGGACAGAGCAGGGGTCAGTGTAGTGTAGTGGACAGAGCAGTGGTCAGTGTAGAGGACAGAGCAGGGGTCAGTGTAGTGTAGTGGATAGAGCAGTGGTCAGTGTAGAGTAGTGGACAGAGCAGTGGACAGTGTAGTGTAGTGGACAGAGCAGTGGTCAGTGTAGTGGACAGTGTAGTGTAGTGGACAGAGCACTGGAGTGGACAGAGCAGTGGTCAGTGTAGTGGAAAGAGCAGTGGTCAATTTTTTTTGTAACCCTGGCCAGATCTGTGCCTTGCCACAATTCTGTCTCTGAGCTCTTCAGGCAGTTCCTTTGACCTCATGATTCTCATTTGCTCTGACATGCACTGTGAGCTGTAAGGTCTTATATAGACAGGTGTGTGGCTTTCCTAATCAAGTCCAATCAGTATAATCAAACACAGCTGGACTCAAATGAAGGTGTAGAACCACGGATAATCAGAAGAAATGGACAGCACCTGAGTTATATATATGAGGGTCACAGCAAAGGGTCTGAATACTTAGGACCATGTGATATTTCAGTTTTTCTTTTATAATAAATCTGCAGAAATGTCAACAATTCTGTGTTTTTCTGTCAATACGGGGTGCTGTGTGTACATTAATGAGGAAAAAAAAAGAACTTAATTGATTTTAGCAAATGGCTGCAATATAACAAAGAGTGAAAAATTTAAGGGGGTCTGAATACTTTCCTTACCCACTGTATGTCTGGATAATTAAAATTCCCCATTATAATGACACTTCCCATCGTTGCCACTAATCCAAATTGTGATAGGAGGCCCGCCTCCTCCCTCTGGTTAGGGGGCCTATAAGCATACTCCAAGTGTTACTTTCCCCTTAGTTTCCTCCCTTTGTATCTCTACCCATAAGTATTCCACCTCCTCCCTTGCTCCATTAGTGATGTCGTCTCTCACATTCACTTGTACATCATTTTTGATATACAGGCATGCCGTTCCCCCTTTTTTACCCTCTCTATCCCTGCAATTAAGGGAATACCCTTGATTGGTTGCCAGCCAGTAGGTGAAGTAATGTAGGCAGGAAGGTAGAGTAGGCCTTGTGGCTCCCTAAGAAAATATGATAAAGCAGCCATTCTCAACTGGGTTTTCATGGAACCCTAAGGGATTCCTCTGGGGTAAAAAAGGTTTGGAAAGGCTGCAATATAGTAATGAGGTCAATATAACAGTAATCAGTCCAGTTAGGCCCCTTTCACACTGGCACGTTTTTCAGGCGGTTTAGCGCTAATATTAGCGCTGTTATACTGCCTGAAAAAATCGTGCCCTGTATTCTTCAATGTGAAAGCCCGAAGGCTTTCACACTGAAGCGGTGCGCTAGCAGGACCGCTCCAAAAGTCCTGCTAGCCGCATCTTTACAGCGGTGAAGGAGCAGTGTGTTCACCGCTCCTTTACCGCGGCTGCCCATTGAAATCAATGGGACACCGCGGTATGAACCCTTTTTCGGCCGCTAGCGGTGGTTAAATTCACCCCGCTAGCGGCCGCATACCGCGGTGATAACGACGGCATAGCGGCGCTAAAAATCGCGCCAATATACCGCCACCGCACCTGCCCGCCCCAGTGTGAAAGGGGCCTAAGTCCAGTACAAAAATACTTTCACATACCTTGGTTAGAGCTGTTTGATGGCAGTCGATCTGTTTCTTTCAGGGTTCGGAAATGGACTCGCTTACTGGCTTGGCTCTCGCTGTACAAACCGATGGACTGCACCTGGATTATATAATCTGTGTCCTCCTCCAGGTCCCACAAGACACAGGCCCGATTTGTTGTGTTCACTTCTCTTATAAACCGGTGGATTTGGCCATCCTGCCTCTGGAGAGAAGGACAGCATTGTGTAGTTATAGATAAAATTAGCATCAGCGAATGGCTAACACTACAGACTCAAAAAGTGGGTAGATGGATGTTGGCAGTTGTAGGTTTGGTGTTGGTGGTGGGTTTGGTGATGGCAATGCTGGGTTTGATATTGGTGCTGGGCTTGATGTTGTTGCTGGGTTTGGTGTAGTCTGTGGCGAGTTTGGTGTCAGCAGTGGTGGGTTTGATGATGGTGGTGGGTTTGATGTTGGCAGTGGTGAGTTTGGTGTAGTCAGAGCTGGGTTTGCTGTTGGCAGGTGTGAGTATGATGATGGTGGTGAGTTTGTTGTTTTTGTTTGGTTTGGTCTCGTCAGTGGTGGGTTTGGTGTTGGCGATGATGGGTTTTGTGTTGGCGATGATGGATTTGGTGTTGGCGATGATGGGTTTGGTGTAGTCTGTGCTGGGTTTAATGTTGGCGGTGGTGATTTTGCTGTTGGCAGGGGTGGGTATGATGATGGTGGTAGGTTTTTTGATGTTGTTTGGTTTGGTCTTATCAGTGGTGGCTTTGGTGTTGGGGATGATGGGTTTGGTGTAGTCAGTGCTGGGTTTAATGTTGGCAGTGGTGGGTTTGGTGTAGTCGGTGGTGAGTTTAATGGTGGTAGTGGTGGGTTTGGCGTTGGCACTGGTGGGTTTGATTATGGTGGTGGGTTTGTTGTTGTTGGGTTTGGTCTAATCAGTGGTGGGTTTGGTGTCGGCAATGGTGGGTCGAGTGTTGGCAGTGATGGGTTTGATGATGGTGGTGGAGGGTTTGGTGTTGTTCTTGGATTTGGTGTTGGTGGGTTTGGTGATAGTAGTGGTGGTTTGATGATGGATAGTTGGGTTTGATGTTGTTGGTTTTGGTATATTCTGCGGCGAGTTAGGTTTTGGCCGTGGTGAGTTTGTTGGTGGTAGTGGTGGGTTTGGTGTTGGCAGTGATGGATTCGGTGGTATTGTTGGTTTCAGTATTGGCAGTGGTGGGTTTGAGGATGGTGGTGGGTTTGAGGTTGTGGTGAGTTTGGTGCTGGTAGTGGTGAATTTGTTGCTGGTATTGGTGGGTTTGGCGTAGTTGGTGGTTATTGACTGTTTTGTAACTAGAAGCTCTTGGTAGTGTTGTTTAGTGATGAGGGTGTCTGGGTTTATTCTGTGATGTCAGATTTGTGGATTATCCATGTCAACCTTTCTACACTTGCAGCCTACAATGCTATGAGAAAATAGATTTCCAGTTCTTGTACCCAGCCTGGTATAGCCAGAGAAACCTCATTTAAAAAAATAAAGTTTAGGGCTCGGGAACTGGTTTAAAAACTACTGTTAGTAAAAAAAAAAGCAAAGTATTCTGGGAAAAGATTGGCAATCCTAACCAAACGAGTGAAGTAGTGCATCAAAAATGTATCTTTTTTATTGCAAATAAATGAAACCTTCCGTACATTGACTCCGGTAAGAGATTGCTAGCTCCTGGGACTAAAATGCAATGCATTATGTGTAATTGCAACTCTGTAATAAATGTAACTTTAATTACATTGAGTGTGGAAAGAGATAATCTGTGATTAATGAATTCCATGATTGTCTGCAGACTGTCGCACATAGATTTATGAGAATATGCAATTCTCAGATCCCCGGATCCATCTGTTTTTTCAGAATTATTTTGCACATCACTAATCAGATTGCAGGTTTTCCAGACGGTGCTGGTCTCTGCAGTATACAGCGCGGTGCGCTCAGGGGACCGTCTGGGCAATGAAAACACCTGCTGATTTGTGTTAAACACTTTGGAATGGTGTCTCCGCAGAGAACCGTTTATTTCTGTGGTGATCGCAGATGTCAATACCGATTATTAACATTTTTGCTTCCACTAAAATTGCATTAAGCACCGGTGCAACCGATGTTTTTTTTTTTTTTTGTTTCATAAAGTTTTTCGATGTTTTATCTTCGAATACTATGCTCTGTAATCCCTTCCACACATAATGTAGCTGTAAAAGACCCCTTCCACCAAAAGAATGCTTTTACTGTAAAGAATCCTTTCCTTTACTAATGGGAAATCTTTTTTTCCCCATACATAATTAATAGTCCTTTTTCCTCTGTAAAGTTCTTGGGATAAAAATAGTAATTTTTCTAAATCAAACAAAATGTGTATATGTATATGTATGTACAGTTGTGCTCATAAGTTTACATACTCTGGCAGAATTTATTAATTTTTGGCCATTTTTCAGAGAATATGAATGACAACACAAAAACTTTTCTTTCACTCATGGTTAGTGTTTGGCTGAAGCCATTTATTATCAATCAACTGTGTTTACTCTTTTTAAATCATAATCACAACAGAAACTACCCAAATGACCCTGATCAAAAGTTTACATACCCCAGCTCTTAATACCATTTATTGCCCCCTTTAACTGGGGGGCAATACACTGAAATGAAAGCTTGAAGTCTTTTGTGGTATTTGTGGATGAGGCTCTTTATCTTCTCGGATGGTAAAGCTGCCCATTCCTCTTGGCAAAAAGCCTCCAGTTCCTGTAAATTCTTGGGCTGTCTTCCATGAACGGCACGTTGGAGATCTCCCCAGAGGGGTTCAATGATATTGAGGTCAGAAGACTGAGATGGCCACTCCAGAATCTTCACTTTGTTCTGCTGTAGCCAATGACAGGTCGACTTGTCCTTGTGTTTTGGATCATTATCATGTTGGAATGCCCAAGTACATCCCATGCGCAGCTTCCTGGCTGATGAATGCAAATGTTCCTCCAGTATTTTTTGATAACATACTGCATTCATCTTGCCATCAATTTTGACCAAATTTCCTGTGCATTTGTAGCTCACACATCTCCAAAACATCAGCGATCCACCTCCGTGTTTCACAGTAGGAATGGTGTACCTTTCATCATAGGCCTTGTTGACTCCTCTCCAAATGTAGTGTTTATGGTTGTGGCCAAAAAGCTCAATTTTGGTCTCATTACTCCAAATTATTTTGTGGCAGAAGGTTTGTCTCTGTGCTGTTTGGTGTATTGTAAAGGGGATACTTTATGGCATTTGCGTAGTAATGGCTTTCTTCTGGCGACTCGACCATGCAGCTCATCTTTCTTCAAGTGCCTCCTAAGTGTGCATCTTGAAACAGCTACACCTCATGTTTTCAGAGAGTCCTGTATTTCACCTGAAGTTATTTGTGGGATTTTCTTTGCATCCCGAACAATTTTCCTGGCAGTTGTGGCTTAAATTTTAGTTGGTCTACCTGACCGTGGTTTGGTTTCAACAGAACCCCTCATTTTTCACTTCTTGATTAGAGTTTGAACATTGCTGACTGGCATTCTCAATTCCTTGGATATCTTTTTATATCCCTTTCCTGTTTTATACAGTTCAACTACCTTTTCCCGCAGATCCTTTGACAATTCTTTTGCTTTCTCCATGACTCAGAATCCAGAAATGTCAGTGAAGCACTGGATGAAAGATGCAAGGGTCTGTCAGGAGTCCAGAAACTCATTGACCTTTTATACACACACACTAATTACAAGCAAACAGATCACAGGTGAGGATGGTTACCTTTAATAGCCATTCAAACCCCTTTGTGTCAACTTGTGTGCATGTAATCAGGCCAAAATCACCAGGGTATGTAAACTTTTGATCAGGGTCATTTGGGTAGTTTCTGTTGACATTATGATTTAAAAACAGTAAACACAGTTGATTGATAAGAAATGGCTTCAGTCAAACACTAACCATGAGTTAAAGAAAAGTTTTTGTATTATCATTCATATTCTCTGAAAAATGGCCAAGAAATCATAAATTCTGCCAGGGTATGTAAACTTATGAGCACAACTGTATATACAGTCAGGTCCATAAATATTGGGACATCAACACAATTCTAATCTTTTTGGCTCTATACACCACCACAATGGATTTGAAATGAAAGGAACACGATGTGCTTTAACTGCATACTTTCAGCTTTAATTTGAGGGTATTTACATCCAAATCAGGTGAACGGTGTAAGAATTACAACACTTTGTATATGTGCCTCCCACTTTTTAAGGGACCAAAAGTAATGGGACAATTGGCTGCTCAGCTGTTCCATGGCCAGGTGTGTGTTATTCCCTCATTATGCCATTTACAAGGAGCAGATTAAAAGGTCCAGAGTTAATTTCAAGTGTGCTATTTGCATTTGGAATCTGTTGCTGTCAACTCTCAATATGAGATCCAAAGAGCTGTCACTATCAGTGAAGCAAGCCATCATTAGGCTGAAAAAACAAAACAAACCCATCAGAGAGATAGCAAAAACATTAGGTGTGGCCAAATCAACTGTTTGGAACATCCTTAACCACTTAAGCCCCGGACCATTTGGTAGCTAAAGGACCAGAGGTGTTTTCAGAATTTTGCACTGCGCTGCTTTAACTGTAAACTGTGCGGACATGCAATGTTGTACCGAAACAAAATTTGTGTCCTTTTCTTCCCACAAATAGAGCTTTCTTTTAATGGTATTTTATTGCCTCTGCGATTTTTATTTTTTGCGATATAAACGGAAAAAGACTGAAAATTTTGAAAAAAAATGATATTTTCTACTTTTTGTTATAAGAAAAATCGAATAAACTCAATTTTAGTCATACATTTAGGCCAAAATGTATTCAGCCACATGTCTTTAGTAAAAAAAAAGTCAATAAGCGTATATTTATTGGTTTACGCAAAAGTTATAGCGTCTACAAACTAGGGTACATTTTCTGGAATTTACATAGCTTTTAATTTATGACTGCCTATCTCATTTCTTGAGGTGCTAAAATGGCAGGGCAGTACAAAACCCCCCCAAATGACCCCATTTTGGAAAGTAGACACCCCAAGGAAATTGCTGAGAGGCATGTTGAGCCCATTGAATATTTTTTTTTTTTTGTCCCAAGTGATTGAATAATGACAAAAAAATAAAAAAATTACAAAAAGTTGTCACTAAATGATATATTGCTCACACATGCCATGGTTATATGTGGTATTGCACCCAAAAATACATTCTGCTGCTTCTCCTGAGTACGGGGATACCACATGTGTGGGACTTTTTAGGAGCCTAGCCGTGTACGGGCCCCCAAAAACCAAGCACCGCCTTCAGGCTTTCTAAGGGCGCAGATTTTTGATTTCACTCCTCACTACCTATCACAGTTTCGAAGGCCATAAAATGCCAAAATAGCACAAAACCCCCCCAAATGACCCCATTTTGGAAAGTAGACACCCCAAGCTATTTGCTGAGAGGCATGGTAAGTATTTTACAGCTCTCATTTGTTTTTGAAAATTAAGAAAGAAAATATAATTTTTTTTCAATTTTCAAAACTTTGTGACAAAAAGCGAGATCTGCAAAATACTCACAATACCTCTCAGCAAATAGCTTGGGGTGTCTACTTTCCAAAATGGGGTCATTTGGGGGGGTTTTGTGCCATCTGGGCATTCCATGGCCTCCGAAACTGTGATAGGTAGTGAGGAGTGAAATTAAAAATTTACACCCTTAGAAAGCCTGAAGGCGGTGCTTGGTTTTTGGGGTCCCGTACGCGGCTAGGCTCCCAAAAAGTCTCACACATGTGGTATCCCCGTACTCAGGAGAAGCAACAGAATGTATTTTGGGGTGTAATTCCACATATGCCCATGGCATGTTTGAGCAATATATCATTTAGTGACAACTTTGTGCAAAAAAAAAATTTTCTTTTTTCCGCAACTTGTGTCAACATATAAAATATTCAATGGACTCGACATGCCTCTCAGTATATAGCTTGGGGTGTCTACTTTCCAAAATGGGGTCATTTGGGGGGGTTTTGAACTGTTCTGGCATTTTATACACAACATTAGGAAGCTTACATCCACTCTTCTAACCACTTGAAGACAAAGCCCTTTCTGACACTTTTTGTTTACATGAAAACATATATTTTTTTTGCAAGAAAATTATGTTGAACCCCCAAACATTATATATTTTTTTAAAGCAAAGGCCCTACAGATTAAAATGGTGGGTATTGTATTTTTTTTTTCCACACAGTATTTGCGCAGCGATTTTTCAAACACATTTTTTGGGGGAAAAATACACTTTTTTTAATTTTAATGCACTAAAACACACTATATTGCCCAAATGTTTGATGAAATAAAAAAGATGATCTTAGGCCGAGTACATAGATACCAAACACGACATGCTTTAAAATTTCGCACAAACGCGCATTGGCGTCAAACTACATACATTTTTAAAAGCCTTTAAAAGCCTTTACAGGTTACCACGTTAGATTTACAGAGGAGGTCTACTACTAAAATTACTGCCCTCAATCTGACCTTCGCGGTGATACCTCACATGCATGATGCAATTGCTGTTTACATATGATGCCAGACCGACGCTTGCGTTCGCCATTGCGCAAGAGCAGGGCAGGACAGGGGTGCTTTTTTTTTTTTTATTATTAATTTTGCTTTTTTCTTTTATTTTTAAACTGTTCCTTCCATATATTTTTTTTAATCATTTTTATTGTTATCTCAGGGAATGTAAATATCCCCTATGATAGCAATAGGTAGTGACAGGTACTCTTTTTTTGAAAAAACTGGGGTCTATTAGACCCTAGATCTTTCCTCTGCACTCAAAGCATCTGACCACACCAAGATCGGTGTGATAAAATGCTTTCCCAATTTCCCAATGGCGCTTTTTATATCCGGGGGGGGGGGGACATTCCCTCCCACTGCTTGTAAAAGCAGTCCAGAGGCTAATTAGCCACTAGGATTGCTTTTACATGAAAGCCGGACGCTGGCTGAAAATAATGATACCAAGATGATACCTAAAGCCGCAGGCATCAATCTGGTATAACCATTCAAAGTCCAGCAACATGCTGGTCCTTGTTGGACATGTATTGTAATCTTTTTTTTCATGCAGCCTGTTGGCTGAACGAAAAAAAGAGATTGATCGGTGGGTATGCCCACCATTAGAATACCGCCCTTCATCCACCCACTTCTAATGATGGGCATACATGCACCATTTATATATGCCGAAGCATGGGGGCATCCTCCCGCAAAAGTTATGCCGCACACACATGGTTGGACTTTTCCACGGGCAAGCCTCCGTCGGAATTTCGACCGTATGTACGCGGCATTAGGAGCAAATTCGCTCCTCCGCCCCTGCTGCCCCAATGCTTCAGCATATATGCTTTTTTTTAAACTGTGGTGGTGAAATCACCTCCTACAGCACTGGAGTCGCAGGGATCAGGCCTGTCTCTGCGAACGCTGCAGTTATGTGTGTTGTGTTTTGCAAGTGACAGTGATCGATCGATACTGCACTTGGGTGGCCTGGGCTGGACGGAGGGGCAAAACGCAGGTGCTAGCAGGTATCTGGGCTGATCCCGCTAACACTGCGTTTGTGGGAACCCTAAATTGCTGGGGACGCTAGTATAGATCTGATCAGATCAGATATTGATCTGTTCAGATACTATACCACTAAGGGAGGTGTATGCTTCACGCGTGGGTGTTAGGGTTACTGGCACTAACCTGACGCTGCCTGGGGTGTGACGCAGACCCTCTCTGACGCTAAAACCTAATTGATATCACCCGCTGGGCGATCAGGGGGTTAAACCTTTATTGGGTTATATACGGCGGGTGCCCTGACACTATAAAAAGCAAACTAACCAGCGTCACCCGTAACACTTATATGGTGATCACTGGTGAAAGGGTTAACTAGGGGCAATCAGGGGGTTAAACCTTTATTAGGTAATATATGGGGGTACCCGACGCTATAAAAACCTGCGGCGAACCTAAAAAAAATAACTGGCTACCGATCGGCATCACCGACACTAAAACAGCGATCGCTTAGTGACGGCGGTGCTAGGGGGTGAAAGGGTTACCTGGGGGGCGATCAAGGGGTTAAACCTTTATTAGGGGGGGTTAGGGGGCTACACTGGACCTAAAACTAAACTGTAGTGACACTTTTACAGTCACAAATGTCACTGATTGCAGTGATCAGTAAATAAATGGTCACTGCAATCAGTGACACTGTGACTGTGGGCTGGGGGGTGATCTGGGGGTGTCTGGGGGGGCCTGGGGGGCGATTTATGTACCTATGTGTGTGGTGTCAGTGTGCTGTTTAGTGCACTAACCTTTGTGTCTTCTCTCATGCGGCGCTCGGTATATGTGAGCGCCGCATGAGGGATGACATCACTTCCTCCTGCCTGTGTAAATATTACACAGGCAGAGGAAGCATTTGATTCGCCGGGAGCAATCGCGAGGGGGTGGCCAGAATCGAATGGCGGCCCCCTCATCATGGATCGCTTCCGAAGCGATCCCGGCCGCCCACTGTACCGGAGGGGGGTCTGATTGGACCCCCCACCCATATGAAGGCAGGTACGTGATTGTGCCTGTCCGTGCCATTCTGCCGACGTATATTTACAGTGGGCGGTCGTTAAGTGGTTAAAAAAAAAGAACGCACCGGCGAGTTTAGCAACACCAAAAGACCCGGAAGACCATGGAAAACAACTGTGGTGGATGACCGAAGAATTCTTTCCCTGGTGAAGAAAACACCCTTCACAACAGTTGGTCAGATCAAGAACACTCTCCAGGAGGTAGGTGTATGTGTGTCAGATGAAGAACACTCTCCAGGAGGTAGGTGTATGTGTGTCAGATAAAGAACACTCTCCAGGAGGTAGGTGTATGTGTGTCAGATGAAGAACACTCTCCAGGAGGTAGGTGTATGTGTGTCAGATCAAGAACACTCTCTAGGAGGTAGGTGTATGTGTGTCAGATCAAGAACACTCTCCAGGAGGTATTTGTATGTGTGTCAAAGTCAACAATCAAGAGAAGACTTCACCAGAGTGAATACAGAGGGTTCACCACAAGATGGAAACCATTGGTGAGCCTCAAAAACAGGAAGGCCAGATTAGAGTTTGCCAAACAACATCTAAAAAAGCCTTCACAGTTCTGGAACAACATCCTATGGACAGATGAGACCAAGATCAACTTGTACCAGAGTGATGGGAAGAGAAGAGTATGGAGAAGGAAAGGAACTGCTCATGATCCAAAGCATACCACCGGTGGTAGTGTCATGGTGTGGGCATGTATGGCTGCCAATGTAACTGGTTCTCTTGTATTTATTGATGATGTGACTGCTGACAAAAGCAGCAGGATAAATTCTGAAGTGTTTCGGGCAATATTATTATCTGCTCCTATTCAGCCAAATGCTTCAGAACTCATTGGACGGCGCTTCACAGTGCAGATGGACAATGACCCGAAGCATACTGCGAAAGCAACCAAAAGAGTTTTTTAAGGGAAAGAAGTGGAATGTTATGCAATGCCCAAGTCAATCACCTGACCTGAATCCGACTGAGCATGCATTTCACTTGCTGAAGACAAAACTGAAGGGAAAATGCCCCAAGAACAAGCAGGAACTGAAGACAGTTGCAGTAGAGGCCTGGCAGAGCATCACCAGGGATGAAACCCGGCGTCTGGTGATGTCATCGCGTTCCAGACTTCAGGCTGTAATTGACTGCAAAGGATTTGCAACCAAGTATTAAAAGTGAAAGTTTGATTTATGATTGTTAATCTGTCCCATTACTTTTGGTCCCTTAAAAAGTGGGAGGCACATATACAAACTGTTGTAATTCCTACACCGTTCACCTGATTTGGATGTAAATACCCTCAAATTAAAGCTGAAAGTCTGCAGTTAAAGCACATCTTGTTTGTTTCATTTCAAATCCATTGTGGTGGTGTATAGAGCCAAAAATATTAGAATTGTGTCGATGTCCCAATATTTATGGACCTGACTGTATATATGTCGCATGCCGCAAAGCACCCACCCCCCCATGTTGAGGGCATGCGACCTGGTACGGTTCGGGGGGGGGGCGCTCGCTCTTCCCCACCCCCCTTCCTGGCCGGCCGGGCTGCGTGCTCGGATAAGGGTCTGGTATGGATTTTGGGGGGACCCCCATGCCGTTTTTTTGGCGTAGGGGGTTCCCCTTGAAGTCCATACCAGACCTAAGGGCCTGGTATGCTCTTGGAGGGGAACCCATGCCGTTTTTTTATTTAAAATTTGGCGTAGAGTTCCCCCTCATGATTCATACCAAATACCAGCTCTGTGGGAGGGAGGGAGGGGTTTGCCTTAGAGCCGGTTCACAGAGGGGCGACGTCATGTAAAGTTGCCTCACTATGAACGGGGATCCGACTTGGAGGCGACTTCCATTGAAATCAATGTGTACAAGTCGCCTAGAAGTCGGATTGAAGTCGTACAGGAACCTTTTCTGAAGTCGGAGCGACTGCAGTAGTGAACATTAAGACGGCTCCATTCACTTCCATTACTTTTCTAAACCGCGCGACTTGGGGCGACTTGAAGATCCCAGGACGCCCCTGTGTGAACCGGCTCGAACAGTGTAAATTTGCTGCCCCCTCAAAATAACTAAACACACAGCCATTAATGTCTAAACCGCTGGCAACAAAGGTGCACCCAACCCCCATCCCTTTTCCTGACCTGCCGGGCTGCGTGCTCGGATAAGGGTTTGGTATGGATCTTAGGGGACCCCACGCCATTTTTATTGGCGTGGGGCTTCCCCTTAAGATCCATACCAGACCAAAGGGTCTGGTATCGTCTTGGGGGGGGGGCCTCACACAATTTTTTTGTAAATTTTCGCGGGGTTCCCCCTTCAAGATTCTCAGCACACAAGTCGCACCGCAAGTCAGATCATCTTGATCCGACTTCTGGTGCGACTTCTGTTCAAATCAATGGGCTCCCATAGGGAACCATTGATTTTGAATAGAGACAGAAACGCCGGACGGGGCTTAACACAGCGTCAAGCCTCGTTAATTCGCGTTTAACACCTTTTGCCGGCGTCCAACGTTTTTACAGCTCTATCGCTGGAGCCTCAGAACGCGCTGGTCCTGTTTTTTTTTTTTGCAGCTTAAAAACGGCTATGCCATTTACAGCTCAAAAACGCCATGGTGGGCATGAGGCCATAGGCTAACATGGAGAGGCGTTTTTACCTGCAAAAAATGCTCATAAAAGCAGCTGTAAAAATGTCCGTGGGCATGAGGCCTGAATTACAATGTCCATCAGACTGAATCTACAAATGGACGTGAGCGAGTCCAAACAGGTAAGTGTGACTTCAAGTGAAAAACAGTTCATGAACTGTGGAAGATAGATGTTCTGCCTCTATGAAGGAGAACCACCATGGAAAGAATTTGCTATGCCCCTTGGAAAAGGAAACCACCATGGAAAGAATTCACCATCCAATGTGAAGCCACCCCCAGACAGGATGATCGGGTACTCTTACCAAATAGTATGGGCCCTCTGCCAGCAGCAAGGAGCTAGACAAGCAAGAAAGACTGGAGAGACTTGGACTTCACAGGAACCAGCATACAGGATGCAAAGCAACATGGATCCAGCATCCGGAAAGACTTAGGCTCCCCCAATTGGAAGAAGAATCATAGAAGGAAGAAATTGCCACATAGCGTAAAATCCTTAACTACGATTTTATTGAATAAAGTAATGGACTTACATCAATGTAGACAAATACAGGCATTATATAAATGTGATCACAAGGAATGGAGTATAACACAGTATCTTGGAGCCAGCACAGTACGAACTGACGCGTTTTATCCACTAAGAAGTCATCTGGGGTATGATGATGTCTTAGTGGATGAAACGCGTTGGAACGTACTGTGCTGGCTCCATGATACTGCGTTATACTCCATTCCTTGTAAACACATTTATACAATTTTCTATTCTATTTTATTGTATTATTTTTTAGAAAATCGATTTCTATGTTTTTCGAATTCGATCCGAATTTGATTTCGAATTCGATTCTAATTTGTTTTTGAATTTGATGCGATTTTTCATCCAAATTGTTATTTCGGATTCGTTTAAATTCGTTACTATTGCAATTCGGAAATTCGGATGCATCGGAATTTCCTGAATAATGTAAAATTTGTCCGAAAATTTTGATTCAGAGATGCACATGTCTAGTTTATTGATGATGTGACAGAAGACAGAAGCAGCCGGATGAATTCTGTAGTGTTTAGAGATATACTGTCAGCCCAGATTCAGCCAAATGCAGCAAAGTTGATTGGACGACGCTTCACGGTACAGATGGACAATGATCCAAAACGCACTGCAAAAGCAACCCAGGAGGAGCTTTTGAAGGAAAAGAAGTGAAATATTCTGCAATGGCCGAGTCAATCATCTGATCTTCACCCAATTGAGCATTTCACTTGCTGAAGGCAAAACTAAAGGCAGAAAGACCCACAAACAAAGAACAACTGAAGACAGCTGCAGTTAGAGTCTGGCAAAGCATCAGAAAGGAGGAAACCCAGTCTTCGGTAATGTCCATGGGTTCCAGACTTCAGGCAGTCATTGCCAGAAAAGGATTCTCAACAAAATATTAAAAATAAACATTTTATTCACGATTATATTAATTTGTCCAATTACATTTGAGCCCTGAAAATGGGGGGACTGTGTATAAAAATGGTTGCAGTTCCCAAAATTTGTACTTGATATTTATGTTCAACCCCTTGAACTAAAGCTGAAAGTCTTCACTTCAAATTCATTTGGATTTTTTAGTTTTAGTTTTATTCTGGTGGCACACAGAGCCAAAAAGTATGAAAATTGTGCCCGTGTCCAAATATATATGAACCTAACTGTATACTGTATATAAATATAATTTCTGAGGCCACATTTTTTTATGTTTCCTTAAAAAATAACTTCCTGCAGGCAGGAGGAAGCATTTCCTCAGTCCCCACTCCCCCCAGTCATATTGCCTAGGCTGAGATGATGTCATCAGTCTGCTGCAGGCAGGAGGAAGAATTTCCTCAGTGTCCTTTACCCCAGTGACTTTGTCTAGGCTGAGATGATGTCATCAGTCTGCTGCATGCAGGAGGAAGCATTTCCTCAGTCTCCCCTCCCCCATTGCCTTTGCCTAGGTGGAGATGATGTTGCCTATCTATTGTAAGCAGGAGGAAGCATAACTTCAGTCTCCCCTCCCCCTGTGACTTTGCTTAAGTTGAGAGGATGTCATCAGTCTGTTGCAGACAGGAGGATACATTTCCTCAGCTTCCCCTCCCCCCAGTGACTTTGCCTAGGCTCAGAAGATGTTGCTAGTCTGCTGCAAGCAGGAGGAAGCATTTCTTCTGTCTCCCCTCCCTCAGTGACTTTTCTTAGGTTTAGAGGATATCATCAGTCTGCTGCATGAAGGAGGATACATTTCCTCAGCCCCCCCCCCCCCCAGTAACTTTAACTAGGCTGGGATGATGTTGCCAGTCTGCTGCAAGCAGGAGGAAGCATTTCCTCAGTCTTCCCTCTACCAATGACTTTGCCTAGTCTGAGATAATGTCATAAGCCCGCTGCAGGCAGAAGAAAAACATTTCCTCAGTCTACCCTCCCTCAGATGATGTAATCAGTCTGCTGCGGGCAGGAGGAAGCATTTCCTCAGTCTCCCTTCCTCCAGTGATCTGACTGAAACATTGTAACAAGTCACAAGGTAAGAGGCTGCAGTAGGGGCCGATCTGTGTCAGACATTGTGAACACAGCAGGCACCAGGATTTTGATGATTGTGTCATCCCTGAGCTGGTATTTGGTTAGATGGAGATCCTGGGTGAACCCTGAACAAAAATGGCGCTGTCCTTCTGGAGAGAAAAGCAGATGAAGGCATTGCAAGGGGTAGGATAGTGATCTGCGTGAGAGATAATAAATAATCGGAAGCCTTACACTGGCACGCTGCTGATAATCTATGTTTATATATATATATATATATATATATATATATATATATATATATATGACAGGTCCACTTTAACATTATTGTGATGATGTGATGACAGCCTCAGCCGTCCTCCTACCTGCTGAGATATGGCATAACCAATGATGATGTCACCCTCGGGGACATCCCACGAGACGGTGGCGGAGTTGGCCTTCAGCTGTGTGACCGTGACGTTGACCGGAGAAGGAGGTCGATCTGGAAGGAGACACAAAGTGACAATGAGCGAAGGTTACAAGCTGCCTCCTCACCCTCCACCTTGGCGGTGACACGGCGCCCTACGCCTGCCAAGTGACACCATCCTGCGGCAGAGTCAGCGTGGGGGGGAATATCAGTGACAGATGGGACACCTCTCTGTGGATGACACCCAAGAGGGAGTGGTGTCAGAGTCTGGCAGGAGGAGACGGCCATCTGTCACCCAGTTCTGTACATCCAATGCGTTCCAGGAACGCCGAGTGTCACCAGAGACGCCGTTCGCCGAACCTCACCGCTTGGAAAACACAGGGAAATATAACTCATCCGCCTTTCCTTGGGTTTGATGCAAAATTCTGCACAGTTTATAAAACGTGAAACGCGGACAGATGGCGATAAAAAAACAAAAAAACAATGACGCGGCTCCGAGAGAAGATCCCTCTCCGCATGATAGTGGTAAGGAAAGTGACACGCTCGGCTCATGGTAGATACAAAGTAAAATAAAAGGATAGAAAGCAGAACAATGTGGAGAGCCTTGAGCGAGTGAAGCAAGATGGCCGCCACATAGGACCGCCACATAGGACCGCGACGTAGGACCACCCCAAACAAACATTTTATATATTAAATCGTTCACTGAATTCAGAATTTGTACAAACAGCACATTGCTAATTACAAGAGACATTAATTTCTGTTTTTTTGGAACACTGTATCAGCTTGACTTAGACCCAGACCCACTAAACACCTTGCTGTAGAACATGGAGACTCAGGGCTCTATCACACAGGTGGCGAGGGGGGCAGTAAAAACAAGAGGCCCCTCCCAGACATTCACCTGAATCCTACCAATACAGCTGGGCAGGGCCATGCCCACTGCATTTTTAACTCAAGCACTGCCTATCAAACTTGCTTACTGACTTTAACAGGGCCACAATTTCACAGTTGTAGCATGATCCCGAAAAGAATAAATAAAAAAACACAGGCATTAGAAGGCAGCAGTAGTAGTGCCTCCTGAACGCCTGTTAACTGTTGCTGTGCTGCCCTCTGAAAAGCAATCCACTGCTGATTGCTTTTCAGGGGGCCATAAGCATTACCGATATTGTGAACCCCCCCCCCCCCCCCCCCATTGCACAAAAAGACACCCAACATATCAGTGTCGCCTGCAAGGTAATGATGAGATGCCTAGGCACACATGAGGTTACCCACAAGACGATCATGAGACCTCAAGGAACACAGGAGGTCACTCAACGTATTAGTGTTGCCCACAAGGTAATAATCGGATGACCAGGCACACATGAGATCACCCAACATATCCGTTTTGCCCAGAAGGTGATGATGAGATGTCTAGGCACACATGAGGTCATCCAACATATCTGTCATTCACAAGGTGATGATGAGATGTCTAGGCACACATGAGGTCACCCAACATATCAGTATTGGCCAGAAGGTGATGATGAGATGTCTAGGCACACAAAGGTGATGATGAGATGTGTCATGAAGGGCAGACCAGTATCCCAGATGGCGGCGCGTCGGCGTTCGCGGGTGCGCACATGCGCGGCGTTGGCGATTCGGCGTTCGCGCATCTACGCAATAGCGTTGCTTCGCCGTTCGCGTGCAGTGATGGTTCTTGGCGCCAAACAGGGGCTATTTAAAGGGGCTGATGCCTGGGCTCCTTGCTGTCCGGTCTACAGTGTTCCTGAGACCCATCTGCAACCTGCTGTTTACTCTGCTGATCCGTTCCTGTGACCCGGCTTGTTCCTGACCACTCCTGCCTTCTGCCTGCCCTTTGACCCCGGCTTGTCTGACCACGCTCCTGCCTATTCCTTGGACTATCCACTGCCCGCCTGTTGCTGATCCGGCCCGAACCACAACTCTGCTTCTGCCTCTGGACTTGCACCTGATTTGCCAGCCTGTGTATGACCCGGCCTGCTTGGACTTACTTGTGTCCTGAACTATAGGACACCTCCGCCGCTGTCTTCAGTCACCTTCCACCAGTACCTGTGTGCTTAGCCTGCCTGCTGTTCCTGTCTTTCTGCTGACGCTGACATCCGCACAGAGTCTCCTGAAGTCCAGCTCCGTTCCAGCACCAGTGTTCCTGACAGGCACTTGTGCGACTCTGCACTCCTGGGCTTCCTGTTCCCACTATCAGGGGCTCCAGAGTAAGAGGTGCAAAAGAGGCCGCTCCCTGCATATCAGGCTCCACCATCAGGTACATGACAAGATGTCTAGGCACACATGAGGTCACCTAACATATCAGTATTGACCAGAAGGTGATGATGAGATGTCTAGGCACACATGAGGTCACCCAACATATCAGTATTGGCCAGAAGGTGATGATGAGATGTCTAGGCACACATGAGGTCACCCAACATATCAGTATTAGCCAGAAGGTGATGATGAGATGTCTAGGCACACATGAGGTCACCCAACATATCAGTATTGCCCAGAAGGTGATGATGAGATGTCTAGGCACACATGAGGTCACCCATCATATCAGTATTGGCCAGAAGGTGATGATGAGATGTCTAGGCACACATGAGGTCACCCAACATATCAGTATTGGCCAGAAGGTGATGATGAGATGTCCAGGCAGACATGAGGTCACCCAACATATCAGTATTGCCCAGAAGATGATGATGAGATGTCTAGACACACATGAGGTCACCCAACATATCAATATTGGCCAGAAGGTGATGATGAGATGTCTAGGCACACATGAGGTCACCCAACATATCAGTATTGGCCAGAAGGTGATGATGAGATGTCTAGGCACACATGAGGTCACCCAACATATCAGTATTGGCCAGAAGGTGATGATGAGATGTCTAGGCACACATGAGGTCACCCAACATATCAGTATTGGCCAGAAGGTGATGATGAGATGTCTAGGCACACATGAGGTCACCCAACATATCAGTATTGGCCAGAAGGTGATGATGAGATGTCTAGGCACACATGAAGTCATCCAACATATCAGTATTGGCCAGAAGGTGATGATGAGATGTCTAGGCACACATGAGGTCATCCAACATATCAGTATTGGCCAGAAAGTGATGATGATATGTCTAGGCACACATGAAGTCACCCAACATATCAGTATTGGCCAGAATGTGATGATGAGATGTCTAGGCACACATGAGGTCACCCAACATATCAGTATTGGCCAGAAGGTGATGATGAGATGTCTAGGCACACATGAGGTCACCCAACATATCAGTATTGGCCAGAAGGTGATGATGAGATGTCTAGGCACACATGAGGTCACCCAACATATCAGTATTGGCCAGAAGGTGATGATGAGATGTCTAGGCACACATGAGGTCACCCAACATATCAGTATTGCCTAGAAGGTGATGATGAGATGTCTAGGCACACATGAGGTCACCCAACATATCAGTATTGGCCAGAAGGTGATGATGAGATGTCTAGGCACACATGAAGTCACCCAACATATCAGTATTGGCCAGAAGGTGATGATGAGATGTCTAGGCACACATGAGGTCATCCAACATATCAGTATTGGCCAGAAAGTGATGATGATATGTCTAGGCACACATGAAGTCACCCAACATATCAGTATTGGCCAGAAGGTGATGATGAGATGTCTAGGCACACATGAGGTCACCCAACATATCAGTATTGGCCAGAAGGTGACGATGAGATGTCTAGACACACATGAGGTCACCCAACATATCAGTATTGGCCAGAAGGTGATGATGAGATGTCTAGGCACACATGAGGTCACCCAACATATCAGTATTGCCTAGAAGGTGATATTGAGATGTCTAGGCACACATGAGGTCACCCAACATATCAGTATTGGCCAGAAGGTGATGATGAGATGTCTAGGCACACATGAAGTCACCCAACATATCAGTATTGGCCAGAAGGTGATGATGAGATGTCTAGGCACACATGAGGTCATCCAACATATCAGTATTGGCCAGAAAGTGATGATGATATGTCTAGGCACACATGAAGTCACCCAACATATCAGTATTGGCCAGAAGGTGATGATGAGATGTCTAGGCACACATGAGCTCACCCAACATATCAGTATTGGCCAGAAGGTGACGATGAGATGTCTAGACACACATGAGGTCACCCAACATATCCGTTTTGCCCAGAAGGTGATGATGAGATGTCTAGGCACACATGAGGTCACCCAACATATCAGTATTGGCCAGAAGGTGATGATGAGATGTCCAGGCACACATGAGGTCACTCAACATATCAGTATTGGCCAGAAAGGTGATGATGAGATGTCTAGGCACACATGAGGTCACCCAACATATCAGTATTGGCCAGAAAGTGATGATGAGATGTTGAGGCACACATGAGGTCACCCAACATATCAGTATTGGCCAGAAAGTGATGATGAGATGTTGAGGCACACATGAAGTCACCCAACACATCAGTGTTCTCTACAAGGTATTGATAATAAGATACCTAGGCACACATGAGGTTGTTCAACATGTCAGTGTCATCAATGTCACCCAATAGGTAATGTGGTGAGATGCCTAGGCATACAAGAGTTCATCCAAAATCTCAGTATCACCTACAAGGTAATGATGAGAAGACTAGGCATACATGAGGTCACCCAACATACCAGTGTAATCCATGAGGTAATGATGAGATACCTAGTCACACAGGAGGTCTCCCAGGATATCGGTGTCACCCACAAAGTAATTGTGAGATGCCCATGCACCAGGGTTGCCAACTTTCAGTACATTTACTAACAGTTTGTAAAATCTGTACTTTTTGCATCTGTCCTTGATTGTCCATTACGGACATGTAGGCTGTGTGTTCGTAACTGACATTCATGGACAGATGCAACAATTATGGATTTTACAAACTGTTCGTAAATTTACTGAAAGTTGGCAACCCTGCCATGCACACACGAGTTCATACAACAGATCATTGTCACCCACAAGGTAATAGTGAGATTCCAAGGCAAACAAGATCAACCAACATATCAATGTCCCCAACCCCCACAAGGTATTTATGAGATGCCTAGGCACAAATGAGGTCATTCAACATACTAGTGTCATCCACAAGGTAATGAGGAGAGACATACGCACCATGAGGTTGCTCAACATATCAGTGTCCCTCATGAGGTGATGATGAGATGCCTAGGCACACGTGAGATCACCCAATATATTAGTTACATAGGTAAGGTTGAATAAAAACACTAGTCCATCCAGTGCAAACTGTGTAGGTGTAGGTGTGTTCATATCGTTGAACACACAGAGTGTGTGCCCACAAAATATTAATGCAATGCCCAGGTACACATGAGGTCATCTGCCATCTCTGTGTCATTCACAAGATAATGATGGGATGCCTAGGCACACATGGGGGTCACCTAATATATTAGTGCTGCCCACAAGGTAAAGATGAGATTCCCAGGCACACATGAGGTCATCCGACATCTCAGTGCCATTCACAAAGTAATGATGAGATGCCTAAGCACATTTAAGGTCACCCAACATATCTGTGTCAGCCACAAAGTGATGATGAGATGCTTACACATGCATGAGTTCATCCAACATATCTGTGTCACCCATAAGGTAATGATGAGATGCCTAGCCATACATGAGGTCACCCAACCGGTCATTGTCATCCATCAGGTAATGATGAGATGCCTAAGCACACATGAGGTTACCCAACATATCTGTGTGACCCACAAAGTGATGATGAGATGCCTACACACACGTGAGGTCATCCAACATATCATTGTCATCCATAAGGTAATGATGAGATGCCTAGGCACACATGAGGTCACCCAACATGTCTGTGTCACCAACAAAAGTGATGATGAGATGCCTAGGCACACATGAGGTCAGCCAACATGTCTGTGTCACCAACAAAGGTGATGATGAGATGCCTAGGCACACATGAGGTCATCCAACATATCTGTGTCACCAACAAAAGTGATGATGAGATGCCTACACACACACACACACACACGTGAGGTCATCCAACATATCATTGTCATCCATAAGGTAATGATGAGATGCCTAGCCATACATGAGGTCACCCAAAATGTCATTGTCATCCATAAGGTAATGATGAGATGCCTAGCCATACATGAGGTCACCCAAAATGTCATTGTCATCCATAAGGTAATGATGAGATGCCTAAGCACACATGAGGTCACCCAACATGTCATTGTCATCCATAAGATAATGATGAGATGCCTAAGCACACATGAGGTCATCCAACATATCTGTGTCACCAACAAAAGTGATGCTGAGATGCCTACACACACGTGAGGTCATCCAACATATCATTGTCATCCATAAGGTAATGATGAGATGCCTAGCCATACATGAGGTCACCCAACATGTCATTGTAACCCATAAGGTAATGATGAGATGCCTAAGCACACATGAGGTCACCCATCATATCTGTGTCACCCACAAAGTGATGATGAGATGCCTACACACACGTGAGGCCATACAACATATCATTGTCATCCATAAGGTAATGCTGAGATGCCTAGCCATACATGAGGTCACCCAAAATGTCATTGTCATCCATAAGGTAATGATGAGATGCCTAGCCATACATGAGGTCACCCAAAATGTCATTGTCATCCATAAGGTAATGATGAGATGCCTAGCCATACATGAGGTCACCCAAAATGTCATTGTCATCCATAAGGTAATGATGAGATGCCTAAGCACACATGAGGTCACCCAACATGTCATTGTCATCCATAAGATAATGATGAGATGCCTAAGCACACATGAGGTCATCCAACATATCTGTGTCACCAACAAAAGTGATGATGAGATGCCTACACACACGTGAGGTCATCCAACATATCATTGTCATCCATAAGGTAATGATGAGATGCCTAGCCATACATGAGGTCACCCAAAATGTCATTGTCATCCATAAGGTAATGATGAGATGCCTAAGCACACATGAGGTCACCCAACATGTCATTGTCATCCATAAGATAATGATGAGATGCCTAAGCACACATGAGGTCATCCAACATATCTGTGTCACCAACAAAAGTGATGATGAGATACCTACACACACGTGAGGTCATCCAACATATCATTGTCATCCATAAGGTAATGATGAGTTGCCTAGCCATACATGAGGTCACCCAACATGTCATTGTAACCCATAAGATAATGATGAGATGCCTTGCCATACATGAGGTCACCCAACATGTCATTGTAACCCATAAGGTAATGATGAGATGCCTAAGCACACATGAGGTCACCCAACATATCTGTGACACCCACAAAGTGATGATGAGATGCCTACACACACATGAGGTCATCCAACATATCATTGTCATCCATAAGGTAATGATGAGATGCCTAAGCATACATGAGGTCACCTAACATATCTGTGACACCCACAAAGTGATGATGAGATGCCTACACACACATGAGGTCATCCAACATATCATTGTCATCCATAAGGTAATGATGAGATGCCTAAGCATACATGAGGTCACCTAACATATCTGTGACACCCACAAAGTGATGATGAGATGCCTACACACACATGAGGTCATCCAACATATCATTGTCATCCATAAGGTAGTGATGAGATGCCTAGCCATACATGAGGCCATCCAACATGTCAGCATCATTCACAAGGTATTTATGAGATGCCTAGGAACATAAGGTCATTCAACATACCAGTATCATCCCCAAGGTAATGATGAGAGACATGAGCTCATCCAACATATCAGTGTCTTCCATAAGGTATTGATTAGTGATGAGCCGAACACCCCCGGGTTCGGTTCACACCAGAACCCGCGAACGGACCGAAAGTTCGAACGAACATTAGAACCCTATTAAATACAATGGATGCGAACGTTTGAATTCTAAAGTGCTAATTATAACAACTATTATGCATGTTATTGTCCTAAAAAGGGTTTGGGAACCCGGGTTCTGCACCAGGGGACATGTATCAATGCAAAAAGAAGTTTTAAAAACGGTCGTTTTTCGGGAGCAGTCATTTTAATGATGCATAAAGTGAAAAAAAAAGTCAAATATTCCTTTAAATATCGTACCTGGGGGGTGTCTAAAGTATGCCTGTGAAGTGCCACGTGTTTCCCGTGTTTAGAACTGTCCCTGCACAAAATAACATTTCTAAAGGGAAAAAAGTCATTTAAAACTGCTTGCGGCTTTAATGCAATGTCTGGTCCCGGTAATATGGATGAAAATCTTTAGGAAAAATGGCATAGCTACCCCATCAACACCCCCCCCCCCCTACCCCAGCCCATTACCAGCCCCTTTGGGTCTTGTATGGATATTAAGGGGAACCCCGCACATAAAATAAAAAAGTCCCTATATACTCTGAACAGCCGTATACAGGCGGTGCATACAAGACAGGGACTGTAGGTTTGTTCTTATGTAGAATGTGTTTGTAATTTTGAACAGGTACATTGTTGAAGTGTAGCTCCAGCCCAAAAATCTATTTTTAAACTTTTTGGGAAACATAGGTAAGGGTTATCACCCCTGTAACATTTGTTTTGCTGTCTGTGCCCCTGTTCAGAACATTTCACCTCACTTTCCGTCCCAATGACAACTGTTTTTGAAATGTGGTGTTTTTCTTGAAACAAGGATTGCTGATAAAGCATCAGTACAGATGAGACCCCTTTCTCCCATATTTATTCTTACAGGAGAGAATTTTCCTTTCTAGGGGTAGATTTCCTCTCACTTCCTGTTGTCTTCTTTCGTTTGCAAGTAGGAGTCGTTTGTAAGTTGGATGTTTGAAAGTAGGGACCTGCCGTATATACTCTGCAGAAATAGGCCCCTTAGTTGTTGGTGTTGGCACAACACTGTAAGCACTCAGTTACTCTTGGTTGGTGCTGGAACGCCCTGCTGTCAACTATTATATCAGGAATTTTAATTACATATAATTGTTGAACAGTGGTAGTAAAAATTGGGGCTTTGATGGTGGTGCTGGTGCCACAACACTGTAAGCCCTGACAGTTACTCTTGGTGGGTGCAGCAATGGGCCCTGCTGTGAATTATTAGATCAAGAATTGTAATTACATGCCCCTTTTGAACAGGGGCTGAAAAATTGGGCCTTTCGTGGTGGTGGTGGTGGTGGCGTTGCCACAAGACTGTAAGCCCTCAGAGTTACTCTTGGTGGGTGCAGCAATGGACCCTGCTGTGAATTATTAGATCAAGAATTGTAATTGCATGCCCCTGTTGAACAGGGGCTGAAAAATTGGGCCTTAGGCACTGGTGGCACAACACTACAACCCCTCACAGATACTGTACTTGGAGCACAGCAATGAGCCCTGTTGCAAAGTATTGCTTCAAAAATTGTAATGACACGCCCCTGTTAAACAGGGGCTGAAAAATTGGGCCTTAGGCACTGGTGCCACAACACTCCAACCCCTCACAGATACTGTACTTGGAGCACAGCAATGAGCCCTATGGCAAATTATTGCTAAAAAAATTGTAATTACACGCCCCTGTAAAACAGGGGCTGAAAAATTGGGCCTTAGCCACTGGTGGCGGCACCCATAAACAAAAATGATCTTCCAAGCTATCATCATCAATCGTATCATTGAGGACTCGGAGGAGGAGGATAGCCAGTCAACATAACAGCACAGGCACTCAGCATCAGCATCAGTCTTGAAGGGATGTGACATGTTAAAATCAATTAGTCTGTTATATCAGCATCAGGTGTGTGGTAGCTGGTGGTGATCCAAGACTGGTTCATCTTGATGAAAGTCAGTCGATCAACCGAGTCGGTGGACAGGCGCACCCTGTGATCCGTGACAAATCCTCCAGCAGCACTGAATGTGCGTTCCGAAAGAACGCTGGATGCAGGACAGGCCAGTAGCTCAATTGCATACTGTGCAAGCTCTGGCCAGTGATCCATCCTCAAGACCCAGTAAGCCAGAGGATTTTCGGTGGGGAAGGTGTCCAAGTCTGACCTTGCCCCTAGATATTCCTGCACCATGTTTATCAGACGCTGGCGATGGTTGCTGGAACCGATCATACTTTGGGGCTGCGGACTAAAGAATTGTCTGAACGCATCGGTCAGACGGCCACCTTCCCCACCGCTCCTTCTTTGACTGGCCGAAGCCTCAGCAACTCGTTGTCCAGGACCAGGAGTTTGTAACCTCCCAGTCTCTGGGAACGCGTTGCACAGACCTTTCTGCAAGGCCTCCCGGAGTTGTCTCATCCTCTGCTCCCTCTGCGACGGTAACATAAGGTCCGCAACCTTACCCTTGTACCGTGGATCAAGGAGAGTGGCCAGCCAGTAATGGTCCCTCTCCTTGATCCGAAGAATACGAGGATCCTTCCGCAGACTTTGCAGGATCAGGGAGGCCATGCAGCGTAGGTTTGCTGAGGCATTCGCTCCGGAGTCCTCTGGGTCACTAAGGACGACATGATCCGCAGCCACCTCCTCCCAGCCACGTACAAGTCCACTGGTTTCTTGGGACTGTAAATCATCCCTAAAAGACTGCTGCTGATGATGCTGAGTGCCAGCCTCCACCTCCATGCTGATACAATCCTCCTCCTCCTCCTCCTCCTCCTCCTCCTCTTCCTGTGCGATGGGTGGGACAGAAGGAACACTGTCTGGGTAAAGGGGGCCTTGAGAGGCAAGGAAGTCCTCCTCTTCCTGCCTCTGTTCTGCCTCAAGTGCCCTGTCCATTATTCCACGCAGCGTGTGCTCCAACAGGTGGACAAGAGGTACAGTGTCACTGATGCATGCACTGTCACTGCTCACCATCCTCGTGGCCTCCTCAAATGGTGCCAGGACAGTGCATGCATCCCTGATCATGCCCCGCTGGCGTGGAGAAAAAAAACCAAGCTCCCCTGACCCTGTCCTGGTGCCGTAGTCCCACAGGTACTCATTGATGGCCCTCTGCTGCGTGTGCAGCCGCTGCAGCATGGCCAACGTTGAGTTCCACCTGGTGGGCATGTCACATATAAGGCGGTTCTTGGGCAGGTTCAACTCCTTTTGCAGCTCAGCCAGGCGAGCACTGGCATTATAAGATCTGCGGAAATGCACACAGACTTTCCTGGCCTGCCTCAGGACATCCTGTAAGCCCGGGTACCTGCCCAAGAACCGCTGCACCACCAGGTTAAGGACGTGAGCCACACAGGGCACATGGGTCAGTTGTCCCTGTCGGAGGGCGGAGAGGAGGTTGGTGCCATTGTCGCAAACCACCATTCCTGGCTTAAGCTGGCGTGGCGTCAACCACCTCTCGGCCTGGCCCTGCAGAGCAGACAGGACCTCTGCCCCAGTGTGGCTTCTGTCCCCCAAACACACCAGCGCAAGCACGGCATGGCATCTTTTTGCCTGCGTACTTGCGTAGCCCCGTGAACGGCTACGGAGCACCGCTGGTTCATAGGACAAACCACAGGAAGAGGCCATGGAGGAAGAAGAAGAGGAGGGGGTGGAGGAGAGAGGTGTGTCACAACCAGTAGTAGCATTTTGGAGGCGTGGCGGTGGGACAACCTCCAACACTACTGCACCTTGTCCTGCATCCTTCCCAGCTGCCAAAAGAGTGACCCAATGGGCCGTGAAAGAAAGGTAACGTCCCTGTCCATGCCTGCTGGACCATGAGTCAGCGGTAATATGCACCTTACCGCTGACCGCCCTGTCCAGCGAGGCCAAGACATTGCCTTCCACATGCCGGTAGAGAGCCGGAATAGCCTTCCGTGAGAAAAAGTGGCGTTTGGGAACCTGCCACTGAGGAACCGCATATTGCACAAACTCACGGAAGGGGGCCGAGTCTACCAACTGAAAAGGCAGCAGTTGAAGCGCTAGCAATTTAGCCAAGCTAGCATTCAACCGCTGGGCATGTGGATGGCTGGGAGTGAACTTCTTTCGACGGTCCAGCAGCTGGGGCAGGGAAATTTGCCTGCTAGAATCGGACGTCGGTGTACTGCTAGCAGAGTGGCCGCAAGTACTTGGCTGTGACACACCTAATTCTACACCTTCGTTCCTCTCAGTGCATGTTTCAGAGAGGACTGAAGTTATAGTGGGGTTGGAGATCCCAGCTGATGCGGTGCAAGGAGAGGTCCGCTTTGTTCTTTGGTGTGGGTCTTTGAGGTAGGCTTGCCAACGAGCTGCATGGCAGGTCAACATATGTCTGGTCAGGCATGTGGTACCCAAGCGGCTGATGTTTTGGCCACGCGATATACGCTTGAGACATATGTTGCAAACAGCAGCTGTGCGATCTGATGCACTAGCCTCAAAAAAGGCCCACACCAAAGAACTTTTTGAATGACGGGCAGAGGCAGCGCCCTGCACAGGCGGAGCTCTGCGGTGTGATTCCGTCGGTGTACTGCCCTTACGCTGGCCACCAAAGGGCATCCTGCCTCGTTGGAGATGTGCCTCCTCCTCATCCTCCTCCTCCTCCTCTCTCCTATTAGGCACCCACGTGGAGTCAGTGACCTCATCATCACCTCCCTCCTCATCACTGGAGCCAATCTGGCAGTATGCTGCAGCTGCTGGAACATGACTGCCAGATTGGTGTCCTTCTTGAGCATCCCCTCTGTCTGCTCTCACGCTACTGCCTTCCTCTAGCTGGGTTTCATCATCAGACCCTTCGAAACGCTGGGCATCCTCCTGGAGCATGTACCCAACACTGTGCTGAAACAGTTCGGGGGACTCCTCAGGAGGAGGACATGGTGGGTCTAGGGAAGGAGTGACTGATGATGAGTCTGACATTGATACCAGGGAAGAGGACGCTTTGGCAGCTGCTTTTCCAGTACCCTGAGCCTGGGTGAGAGAGGATGAGGAGGAGGAGGAGGGCTTGGTCATCCACTCTACCAAGTCTTCGGCATGATGTGGCTCAACATGTCCAGCTGCCGAAAAGAAGGACAAGCGTGTCCCATGGCCATGTGCTGATGACAATGCACCGCGTCCACGACCAGCACTGTTGCCCCCAGACACAGAGCCTGCTTGCCCTCTTTTATTGCCTCCTGACTGTCTGCCTCTCCTTGTTTGCCTTCCAGACATTCTAATAGATGGCCTGCAGGGAGATGGGAAAAAAGCAATAAGGGCTACCTTCAGGTGTCCTTCTCTGTCCCTTGAAACAAGGACTTTGACAGTGAAAGAAACTGACACTCTCCCTACCTACAGTTTTCTGTCCCTAGAAAAAATGTTTTTTTTAAGCACAATTTAGCACAAGGAGAATTCACTCACTGTCCTTCCAGGTCCCTGGAAACAAGGACTTTGACAGTGAAAGAAACTGACACTCTCCCTACCTACAGTTTTCTGTCCCTAGAAAAAATGTTTTTTTTAAGCACAATTTAGCACAAGGAGAATTCACTCACTGTCCTTCCAGGTCCCTGGAAACAAGGACTTTCACAGTGAAAGAAACTGACACTCTCCCTACCTACAGTTTTCTGTCCCTAGAAAAAATGTTTTTTTTAAGCACAATTTAGCACAAGGAGAATTCACTCACTGTCCTTCCAGGTCCCTGGAAACAAGGACTTTGACAGTGAAAGAAACTGACACTCTCCCTACCTACAGTTTTCTGTCCCTAGAAAAAATGTTTTTTTTTAAGCACAATTTAGCACAAGGAGAATTCACTCACTGTCCTTCCAGGTCCCTGGAAACAAGGACTTTGACAGTGAAAGAAACTGACACTCTCCCTACCTACAGTTTTCTGTCCCTAGAAAAAATGTTTTTTTTAAGCACAATTTAGCACAAGGAGAATTCACTCACTGTCCTTCCAGGTCCCTGGAAACAAGGACTTTCACAGTGAAAGAAACTGACACTCTCCCTACCTACAGTTTTCTGTCCCTAGAAAAAATGTTTTTTTTAAGCACAATTTAGCACAAGGAGAATTCACTCACTGTCCTTCCAGGTCCCTGGAAACAAGGACTTTCACAGTGAAAGAAACTGACACTCTCCCTACCTACAGTTTTCTGTCCCTAGAAAAAATGTTTTTTTTAAGCACAATTTAGCACAAGGAGAATTCACTCACTGTCCTTCCAGGTCCCTGGAAACAAGGACTTTGACAGTGAAAGAAACTGACACTCTCCCTACCTACAGTTTTCTGTCCCTAGAAAAAATGTTTTTTTTAAGCACAATATAGCACAAGCACAAAACACACTGACACTCTCCCTACCTATCCTTCTCTTTCCCTAAACTAAAGGAATCCAGGTTAAGCAAGAAAGAAATAAAAGTCACTGTCCCTGCCTATGCTGCTCTATCCCTGCTCCGGAACACACTACACTAGGCCGCCGTGCTGGCGGCCTTTTATAGTGTGGGGCGTGTACTAAACACCCTCAGCAATAATTGGCCACAGGCATCCTGCCTGTGGCCAATCATTGCTCTCCTCGCTGCCGGCGCTGTGATTGGCCAAGCATGCGGGGTCACAGTGCATGCTTGGCCAATCACAGCGCCTGGATGACACTGCGATGGCGTAGTGCATTGTGGGCCGTTCGCGTCACTCGAATTTGGCGCGAACGGCCCAAATCGTTCGATCTTCGTCGAACGATCGAACAGCCGATGTTCGAGTCGAACGTATGTTCGACTCGAACACGAAGCTCATCCCTAGTATTGATGATATGGCTAGGCACGCATAAAGACAATATAAGACAAATAGAAAGCACACTGACAGTTTATATACATACATTCCTATATCTCCTCTCCTATTTGTGCCTTTTTTTTGGGGTGGTACCTGCTCACACTTGCTCCTTGTTAAGATGAGAATGACATTGCCTTTTAGTTCACCAATGGATGATGTTACATGATGAGCATCCAGTTTGTTTCCTTTTTAAAGACAAGGAACATCATGAAACCATTTTCTATTTATCTTGTAGTGATTAGAAGATCTGCAAAACCTTGATCACCAGTTCTTTCCATAAGATAGAGAACATTTCCACCAAGAAACGAGAACAAGTTTCCTTGTAGCAGAATTGTATCCATTGTCTTGGATTGTCATCACTTTGTTATATCGATGAAGATACATGGTATATATTGTATACTCAGAGATACTTACTTGCTCTCACCAAGCAGAGGTCACAGCTGAACAGAACCAGCACGGCTGGGCTCAGATAGACAGGGATATGAGCCATCTCCACCATACTCCTGCCCCACACACTGCCCTTGTATTGCAGGCTCAAGAGGGAGACACAAGTCATTGGAACTTCAGGTCTGGACAGTCAGCTCCAGATATTTCCTACATGAGATAGGAGGGGACACAGCGGACATCTGCACGGGGCCCCATCCACGGTTGGGGCAGATGAAGGCTTCACACATAGGATCTTGATGAAGCCCTCCTGAGATCCTGGTTTCCGAGGGGCCCTGGGGATAAAATACATAGAGTTGTTAGTTATTGTTCTCGGGTCACACATTTCAGACACGCAGCATAAAATAAGTGTGAAATTATCCATTCTGATCGAATCACTGTGAACTTACCAATCTTCCTTCATTACGGATCCCATAGCACAACAGCGCTAATCTAATCAATGCAGCCATAGGGGTGTGCCAGGTGCCTGGGCACACCCTAATCCTGGGGTTGGCAACCTGTCAATGGTGGGCAGGTGACTAAACCGCAATCCTAACTTACTGACCCTCAGAACCTGGACAGGAGAGGTTGCGCGTGTGGAATTTAGTGGCACGATCTGTCTTTTCCTCCTGCAGCAGCTGAAAGTAGGCTTCTCCTCCTCTTCTTTTTGTCAACATTCAGCTGCCACAGGAGGAAAATATAGGGGATCAGTACTAATATATGCCACCCCTCCTTTCCCTGTTCCTCTTCCTTCTGTCCCCCATGTGCTCCCTTGGTCCCCCTTCCTCCCATTGTTTCAGGATGGAGAGCGGGGAAGAGGCCGGTAAATATGTCAAGCGCATATGTGTTGGAGCTTTGGGGTGCACACTCTAATGCAATAGGCTGCGCACACCTATGAATACAGCCATTGCCTTCACATCCGCTTCATGTAAAAGAAGAAAATATTGCACAGCAGGGAGCTCTCTCTTTTATTTAATCACCACAGAAATTAAAAAACAAAAATTCTGCTAGAAAACTACTTTACCCCCCCCCCCCCAAACAATTATATATTTGCTGAGGCCCTGTAAAAACAATTGGTGGCAGTTGCAATTTATTCACATATTTTTAGGGAAAAATGCACTAAAATGTATTTTGGTACACACAAACACAATATAATACTCATTTTGTGGTAAAATAATTAAGAGGAGATTGTGTTGAGTAAATAGATACCAAACATGTTAAGCTTTAAAACTGAAATGCTAAAAGAAAAATAAAAAAAAAATACAGTACTTAAATTGTCCATAGGAGACAATTTAATAACCTTTGACAGGTCATCAGTTTGGAGATTACCAGAATTATTGCTCTCACTTTGATTTTTGAGGCAATACCTCACATGTGTACTTGCATACATATGTATGTGCGGGATGGTGAGGGTACTTTAACATTTTTTAAAGTTTATTTTATGACAAGTTTTTTTGTAACTTTTTTTTTCTTTAACTTTTTTTTGCTATTACAAGGAGACTAGCGAACCCCCTATGTAATAACATGGGAAGGTGACAGGTCCTCTTTATGGAGGTATCAGGATCCAATGTCTCCCCTGACCTCTACCGCAAATAAACAAGTACAAATCATGTTTCCCCAGCTACAATAGAAAATTGGAAATTTCGAAAATTCGAGATTGGAAAATTCAAAATTGGGAAAGTTGAATTTCCGAATTACGAATTTTTAGAATTTCCGAAAATCGGAAATTCGTTTTCTTTAGTTTTGCTTTTTTCGGAAATTCGTTTTTTCGTTTTCGTTTTATTCGTTTTTTTTGGAAATTCGGAAATTCAAAAATTTTTAATTCGGAAATTCGTAATTCCGAATTCTGAATTTCCCGAATTTCCGAAAAAAGCAAAAAAAAAAGAAAATGAAAAAACGAATTTTTCGAATTTCCCGAATTTCCGAATTACTGAAAAAAGCAAAAAAACGAAAACGAAAAAACGAATTTTTCGAATATCCCGAATTTCTGAATTTCCGTAAAAAGCAAAAAAAACAAAAACAAAAAATTATTTTTTGTCAGTGCACATGTCTATTGAGGGGTAGCAACACCTTGCTTGAGCACCAAGCAATGCATGGGAAATGGAGGGCTCTATTAAATGAAGTGCTCTGGGGGGCGTGTCCTGACCATGGAGGAGTGAGGACGCGTGTCTCTGCAGCTCCGTCCCGCCGCCGCACTTGCCATAAGCTACGAGGGAGACACTCACCCCAGCTGACACCTAACATGTCCCAGCGGAACCGGGCGTCCTCACAGCCACCACGCTACGATCGGACCAGACAGGGGCAGCTGGAGTCTTTCTTCCCCGGGACCCGTGGGCAGAGCCGCGAGGCTTCAAAGATGGCGCCGGTCGCGAAGGCCCAGAAAGCACCCAAGGCCTCGCAGAGCTCCGACGCACGATCGCATCAGCCTTCAGGCTCCCCCATACCATCCCCAGGGTCGGTGAGTGACTCGCCCCCCTCCATCTCTCCTGGCTCTCCATCAACCCTGGCCAGAGACTCTGGAGCCCCAGACCCGCTGGCTGATGCAGACCTCAGGCGCCATATTTGGTCTCTCCCCACCAGAGATGACCTGGAGCGCTTCGCAGACAGGGTAGAGAAGGCCCTCAAGGAGGACATTGCTCAACTTAAAGCTGATACCTTGCACCTGGGGGGTAGAGTGGAGGCCCTAGAGCAAAGATTGGAGGACACCATCCCAGTGATTTCCATGCTCCAGGATAAGTGCACTACGCAAGATCACCAGATTGAGGCCCTGCTCTGTCAGTTAGATGATATGGAGAACCGCAGTCGCAGGGCCAACATCAGAATAAGAGGAATGCCTGAAGCGACAACAACTAGAGACATTATCCCTAGCTTGGAGGGCATATTTAAGGAAATATTGGGACTGCCTGCTACTGACTCTGTGGAAATAGATCGTGCGCACAGGGCCCTTAAGCCCCCATCCCAAGACGTGAATAACCCACGGGACATCATATGTAAGCTACATAAATACACGCTTAAAGACCGCATTATGCAAAAAATGCGCGGCAAGCCCTACTTTGACTTTGATGGCGCACATTTAACCTTCTATCAAGATATTTCCAGGCGCACTCTCATGCAACGACGATCACTTCGCCCCCTCCTAGTAGCTATACACGAAGCAGGCTTGCAATACCGCTGGGGCTTTCCCTTCTACCTCCAAGTCACCAAAGCTGGCAAGACGGTGACCCTCCGCACCAAAGATGACCTGCCAAACTTCCTGGCCTCTCTTGAATTAGACCCTGTGGACTTCCCAGACTGGCGGGGAACATCCAACCACCTAGACCCTAAGCCACAATCAACTCAACCGTGGCTGCCAGCTGGGCGCAAGAACCGCAGACGAGACCGCAGACGACATCCCTCCGATTCTTCACCAGGCCCGGCCCCGAGAGACTGATGGCAAAATTAGCCCATGCCGGTGCACGGGCCCCACCTTTGAAAGATTCCCCCTCGAAGGCTGTGCCTTGGACTCCCCTATGCTGCTGAAGATGGACCTTGTTTGCTCGCACTTATTTTGGCAACTAACTCAATCTCTCTTTTTGCCCAGCCGCCTGATTGAGCTGGTTGGGATCTCATAAGCTTAAGTGGCACCCCGACCACTCGCGACAGACTTAGTAGAGCCCGCACCCCATGGGGACCGAGTATGGGTGACCCCTTTCTTACTCCCCCTATACCGCACATAGTTAGATGCGGTGGACGGAGACAGTGACCCCTCACCTTCCCCCCTATGTTGGTTCACGTACCCCGAGTAGGCCGCCCTCTTTCTGGGTACAGATCCCCATTGGGATCACGGGTCCGTGGTCGGGGACTCCCCCCCCCTATAGGGGGCGGGGTCTCGAACACGACCCTCAGATGTTTTACATGTTAAAATGGCTTCGGCCAGTTTGTCTTGCTCAATATGTTTTTGATACTGCTCTCATATGTTTTTTCTTTTCTTTTTTGTTGTTTTGTCCTATCACTTTCTCCCTCCCTTTCCTTCCTCTCTCTTTTCCCTCTCTCAGGAGTGTTCCACTGCATTGCCACCCACGCCGAGCACACCACCGACTTTGGCACCTCGACCATTCCCAGACCTCCCCATGGCTACTTTAAAGGTAAGCTCATATAATGTTAGAGGCCTCTGTTCCCCTCACAAACGCAGCAAATTATGGTGGGAACTAAAACGGCTCAAGGCACAGGTAGTTTTCCTTCAAGAGACCCACTTCACGCCCCAATCACTTCCTAAGCTGCCCACTCACCTCTTTAATCAGTGGTTTCTCAGTAACTCCCCTGTCTCCAAGTCTAGAGGGACGGCCATAGCAATCCACAAGTCCTGCCCTTTCCAGCCCACGGGTAATAAAATCGACCCTTTGGGTAGGTATGTCTTCCTGAAGGGTAGTATAGCAGGACAAACCTACACGTTTGCAACCATCTATGCCCCTAACACCGCCCAACTTTCCTTCATTGACTCGACCTTGGAGCAACTGGCCGACTTCCGAGAAGGCCTCTTGATCCTCGGGGGAGACTTTAACGTCAGCCCAGACCCCCTGCTTGACACGTCTCACGCAAAACCCTCACACCCCTATGCGTTCCTCAAACATTTTCGCAGGACCCTCCAATCCCACCTCTTGGTGGATAGTTGGCGGGTATTGCATCCCTCAGATCGAGACTTCAGCTACTACTCCAAGGTACACAATGTTTACACGCGCATAGACCATATATATGTAGACCGTACCACCTTGGAGCTCTTGCAGTCTGCGTCCATTGGCAACATCACTATCTCTGACCATGCCCCAGTCACAATTGCCTTCACCATGCCATCAGGTACTTATAGAACCTGGACGTGGAGGCTGAATGAAAATTTGCTAGATGATGTAGTGGTGGTGGAGGAGGTAAATGACACCTTAACCCACTACTTTAAAGAAAACTCCACTGTTGATGTCAGCGAGGGTGTAGTATGGGAGGCTCATAAAGCTGTGGTCAGGGGAATATTGATCTCCCAGGGCTCCAGACTAAAGCGAGACCGCCAGGCAGACTTCCAGAGGGTGCACACAGCCCTTCAGAAAGCTGAACTCCAACACAAGGCAAATGGAGACCCCAAAGCACTACAGGCTCTCACTGAGCTACGGGAACTGTTCCTACGTCTTTTAGACCGCCAAACTCGTAAACAGTTTAGATTTATGTCACATAAATTTTACGAGCACGGAAATAAATGTGGTCGTATGCTCGCACGGGCACTCAGGAAAAAACATGCGCAGGCATACATACACAAACTACGCTCCTCTCCCGGGGATTTGACGGTACAGTCCTCTAAAATCGCCGCAGGGTTCCGAGAATACTACGCCAAACTATACAATTTGGAATCCGAGCTCCCACCTGAAGCACGAGATACCAGACAAACGGCGGTCCAGGCCTACTTGGCGGCGGCTGGTACCCCCCCCCTCACGGAAGACCAACGCGCTGCTTTGGAGCTCCCGATCACCCCAACTGAACTGGGTGCGACGGTGGAGTCCTTGCCCAATGGGAAGAGCCCCGGCCCGGATGGGCTCACTAAAAGGTACTACAAGGCCTTCTTTTCTCACCTAGCGGCACCTATGTGCAAATATTTCAACTCCGTGGCGGGGGGTACTGCCATCCCCCCGGGGGCTCTACTAGCCCACATTACAGTGATCCCAAAGGAGGGCAAGGACCCCACTATCCCCCAAAGCTATCGCCCCATTTCACTTCTTAATGTGGACATAAAACTCCTGGCAAAAATTTTGGCCAATAGACTTAAACACCTCATGCCTGAGCTAGTCCATCCCGACCAAACAGGTTTCATTGTAGGCAGGGAGGCTAGGGACAACTCCCTTAGAGCAATCCAACTTATTCACTGGGCCCGTACCCGCCCGGATCCCCAGCCATACATAATACTATCAACTGACGCGGAAAAGGCTTTCGACCGGGTCGATTGGTCCTATTTGAAAGCGGTACTTGAGTCCATAGGACTGGGGCCGCGAATACTGACATCAATCATGGCTCTATACTCTACACCTTGCGCGCAGGTTAAAGTGAACGGGACCCTCTCATCCAGCTTCCCCATCGGGAACGGCACGAGGCAGGGGTGCCCCCTCTCACCCCTTTTATTCGCCCTAGCGCTGGAGCCTCTGCTTCGCGCCGTGCGGGCCAGTAAGGACATCAAGGGTCTAAAAGTGGGCAACACGGAACATAAGCTTTCGGCATACGCCGATGATGTCTTATTCCACCTCTCGGACCCCCTGATCTCTTTGCCTAACCTGATGAAGGAACTTAAGCAATTTGGCTCACTCTCAAACTTTAAAATAAACTATACAAAGTCTGAACTCCTGCCCATCCATCTGCCCCCCCTCTTAACTAAGAGCCTCCGGTCTGCCTTTCCCTTTACCTGGGCTGAATCATCTCTACGATATTTGGGAGTGCAACTCACGGACCGCTTCAACACCTTGTATATGGCCAACTATCCCCCGCTGCTTACTGCGGTCCAGAGAGACCTCTCACAATGGACGCAGACTGCCTTCACATGGTTGGGACGAGTAAACATCATAAAAATGAATATACTGCCACGTGTACTCTTCTACTTACAAATGCTACCGATACCCCTACCTAGGCTCTTCTTTGACCGATTGTCCAGCATGCTGTCCGCGTTCGTATGGAACGCACGGAAACCTAGAATAGCCCTAAGGGTGCTGAGGCGCCAAAAACGGGAGGGCGGCCTGGGGATCCCCGATGTCAGACGCTACTACAGGGCCATAGCCCTCCAGAGAATACTAAACTGGCGTTTCCATACCCACTCAAAACTATGGGTTTCCCTGGAGAAATGCTTGGCGGGCAGGAATTTATCCTATGCACCATGGCTACCCCGGGAATATAGGGGGCTATCGGTAACGACCTCCCCACTGACAGCCCAGGTGCTCTCAGTCTGGGACCGGACCAATTCGGTTTTGAAAATTGCCCCCCCTATGTCCCCGCTGGCCCCACTGGGTGGGTTCCTGTGGTTCCCCCCAGGTGAACAGATGGCCTTTTTTGGGCCCTGGGTGGATGATGGAAACGCCAGCTGCGGCAAGCTCATGAAAGATGGTAAGCTCCTGAGCTTTAGCGCCCTGCAGGCCAGACACCAGGGCTCCCGTATGAACTTTTGGAGGTATAGGCAGTTACACCACTTCTTTGAGAAACATGGCCACTCAATTAGGGACCCAACCTCCCTCACCCCGTTCGAGCACCTCTTCGTTAATGAAGAACCTATCCCCCACATGGTGTCGGAACTATACCGACTTCTTGGCTCTGCTGCCCATCAACCTAAACCTGCTTTTATTCAAAGCTGGGAAAGAGACTTAGGACAGGAATTCACTGACTCACAGTTGACTCACCTGTACGACCTTACTCACTCGTCCTCCATAGACTCAAAAGCTCAAGAAACAAACTATAAGATATTGTCCCGCTGGTATCGGGTACCAGCGGATATGGCACGCATATATCCTTCTGGATCGGAGCTTTGCTGGCGTGGCTGCGGGCACAGGGGTACGCTTATCCACATATGGTGGGAATGCCCCCTAATCAGGCCCTTTTGGGAAGACATCAAGGACCAAATAATGAGCATAACGGGGATTGATGTTCCCCTCTCTCCGACGCACTTCCTCTTGCATGTCCCTCCGATCCCACTCAGTCAATATAGGAAGAGCGTACTGCCCCACTTATTAAATGCGGCTAGACGCCTGCTCCCAACTTTTTGGAAGCAGCCCAGAGTCCCTACCCGGGAGGAGTGGATCGGTGGGGTAAATGCAGTCCGAGAGGCTGAAGACTGGATAGCGACCTGTAGGGACTCCCGAGACCGGTTTGCCGGTATCTGGACACCCTGGACCGATTACGTCACAGATCCTGGATACGTGCCATCTAGCCTAGACATAGCTTTATTGGAACTGGCAGAACCTTCTCTTAAAAACCGCAGGCTGTCAAGAGCTTAGAAGACTGAGAGCTACCCTCTGACATAGTGAGACTAATGGAGTTTACCTGGTTTGATGGCTACGCTTGAGGGTGTGCTCGGTGCGGCCTGGAATGAGGCCTCCTACAGAAAGACAGGTACGCTCGGATCACTCCTTCCTTTCCTCCTTTCCTTTCCTTGTCCTTTTCCTTCCCCTCTTTCCCCCCCCCCCTTTTTTTTTTTCTTTCTCTTCTTATATATGTTTTGCAATGGTATGCATTTATGCCAGTTAAAGAAATGTCTGTTATGCTGGCGGGTGTTGTAATTACCATGAGCCTCCGCGCTCGCGGGATGGGCCCCCCTTTACAGGGGGCACAGGGTGTCCCGCCAGAGCGTGCACCGTAGCATATCGGTGCCCCGCGCTGCGTGCGGGGAGCGGGGAGAGGTCAGATGGAGGCTATTGAGCCCCCCTCCCCCCGCCCCGGCCGCGGGTCGGGGGACCATGTCTTAATTATAGTCACATGGACAACACCCCCGGCTTGTTATCAGTGGTGGGACGGTAATATGTGAGGCCCCCACATTCCATGTGCCCTCCATGCCTACCACAGTTGTGCACCCACTGTTCCTATGGTGGCACCCTTACTCTACTAACTAGTGTGGCCCATCGGCCGCCCCACATAAGGCATACAAGATACTGCTATTATTGATGTACTCTATTTCTTTGTTCAACTTGTTTATATGCTGGTTATGCACACCAGACGGGTCTGTGCTTTTCCTATTTTATTTTACTTATTATTTTTGATTTTTTTTTTTTTTTTTTTTTTTTTAAGCAAACTGTTGGACTTGTCTGGTTGTATATTTTTCTTTTATAAAATAAAGATTATATAAAAAAAAAAAATAAAAAAAAAAAATGAAGTGCTCTGATGTGAAATGGGGGTGCTCTGATGTGATGTGGCACTCTGATTGAAGGGGAGTCCGATGTATTGGGGGCTTCTGGTGTCAAGTTATTTCTTAAAACATATTTATTCAGTCATTACAGTGTTAACCTTTCAATTATAAAGCTGTCCAATTTGGCCCTCCTACTGAAAATATTGGAGACCCCCAAGGTAATATACTACATCCCCCTTATAAAATAGTGTTACCCCATTTTATCAGATATTATTACACATCTTGAAGAGTCTGCATTCATCCTATAACACAAGCACACCCTATTTCTTCTGCAACATTCTCCACCCTAAGCAGTACTGAACCAAATAAATATAATGTTAGCGTAACAATTGCTACAAAATAAATGTTTGTCCTGTTTCTTTCGTAGCAATATTTAGGGTAACGTTGTATTTATTTTGTGCTGGTTACACGGTTCACAGACGGGAGTGGTGAATATTGAAGAAATTAGAAATCGGGTGCACTTGGATTCATTCTGCACAATAATATTGTATTGAATTTAAAAAGGTCTTCAGAAACTCTACCTGGGCACCTAGAATGACCTTCATGTTCCTAATCTCTGATCATCACATATCGAATGTGGAACCCTCCACAATGAGACCACTTTCGGCTCATCAACATGAAGAAGAAACCAAGAACACCGGGACATAAACTAGCAGGAGGAGAGTTCAAAACTGACCTTAGGCTAGGTTCACATCTATGCATTTGCTTTTCCCACATTTTTGGTGCGTTTTTGTAACACGTATTTAATGCGTTTTCATGCTGTTTTTTTTTAGGAATAGACTGGTTGTTAAACACAAAGCCCTACCAAAGACGCACTAAAAATGCATATACATACATTTTCCATGCATTTTTTTAATGTGCTTCCATTGAAGTGCCTAGACCTTTTCCAAAGGAAACTGCATAGATGTCAACAGGACCAATAGGAAATGAGGTTAAATAAATTGTTATGTATTTCTGCAATTTTTTTTACCCAAAGAAACAAAATACAAATAAATACAGTAAACAAAATACCCAGACTCAAAAGGACCCCTCTGTCTTTGTTTGCCGTCACTCCTCTATGTTTTTACAGTATGTTTAATGAGAATTCTAAAAGTGTTAAAAACACCCAAAACATCATGTGAAAGGTTATGCCAACCATAAGGCTTATCCACATGTGCTCATGCCTACGTGCTTTTTCAACTTGCACCTACAGGTAAGCCTAGATTAAGGCTTACCTGTAGGTGCAAGAAATATCTCCTAAACCTACACGGTTTAGGAGATATTTACTAAAAATGACAGGCGCCGCTGTCTACGGCGCATGTGCGCCGTAGACAACGGCGCATTCATGGGGTTAATCCCATTCACAAAATCGGCTACTTCCCAGCAATCGCTGGGTGTAGCCGAATATGACGGGTCTCGCGCGCATGCGCAGAGCGACGTCTCCGCCGCTCCGGCCAATCACAGCGCCGGAGCGGCGCTGTGATTGGCTGGTGCGGCGATACCCGGAAGTAACCTTCCGGCTATCGCCGCAGCGATGGATGCGGCTGAAGAGGGAGACGAGGACGGCTTCGGGGGCCCCGATCTAAGGTAAGTGATGCATACTGAGCTATTATGCTAGTCATATTAGCTCATTATGCCTTTCTCTTACAGGTGGTTATGAAAAAAAAAAAACATTTATCGGGTTTACAACCACTTTAAGAACGCGCACACAAGGTATTGGTTCTGTATCTTTCTGCCCACACATTGCCAACCTCTGCTCAAGTGTCTTGCACAGAACCCTGACCTCAACCCTACTGAACACATTCAGACCTCAGCCCTGTTAAAGCAGAGTTCCACCCTAAAAAAAAAAAAAATTACACAAAAATCCTGCAAAAAAATAGAAAAAAAAAGAATTGAAAAAATTTTTACTTACCAGAAATTGCGGTCGCTATTCGGATGTTCCTAATCTGCCCCTACCTAGTCCGAGGCAGGTCTTCTTCCTCTTCCTCCTCGCGTTGTTTTCTGGTGAATGGGACACACTGCCTTCTGGGAACTGTGTGTATCCCAGGGAGCAGCCGCCCATTCATACAGCGGCGTGAGACTCGCGCATGCACAGAAGGAAACGGGCAGTAAAGCCGCAAGGCTTCACTGACTGTTTCCCTTAGTGAGGATGGCGGCGCCGGGACCTGCCAGGATCGAGGGGTCGGCCTCAGGGGGCCAACATCGCGGGCGCCTAGGACAGGTAAGTGTCCCTATTAAAAGTCAGCAGCTACAGTGTTTGTAGCTGCTGACTTTTAAAAAAAAAATTGCGGGTGGAATCCCGCTTTAAGCACCTTTGGACCTCAATCCTGCCAAATACCTTCGGATCTCAGCCCTGCTAAACACCTTTGGACCTCAATCCTGCTAAACACCTTCAGACCTCAATCCTGCTAAACAACTTCAGGCCTCAATCCTGCTAAACAACTTCAGACCTCAATCCTGCTAAACAACTTCAGACCTCAATCCTGCTAAACACCTTCAGACCTCAATCCTGCTAAACACCTTCAGACCTCAATCCTGCTAAACACCTTCAGACCTCAATACTGCTAAACACCTTCAGACCTCAATCCTGCTAAACACCTTCAGACCTCAATCCTGCTAAACACCTTCAGACCTCAGCCCTGCTAAACACCTTCAGACCTCAATACTGCTAAACACCTTCAGACCTCAATCCTGCTAAACACCTTCAGACCTCAATCCTGCTAAACACCTTCAGACCTCAATCCTGCTAAACACCTTCAGACCTCAATCCTGCTAAACACCTTCAGACCTCAATCCTGCTAAACACCTTCAGACCTCAATAATGCTAAACACCTTGAGAGGTATGAGAGGTATCTTAATAAAGCGCGGTCTTACCCTGAAGGGTCCCGACGAACCTCAATCCTGCTAAACACCTTCAGACCTCAGCCCTGCTGAACCCCTTCGGACCTCAACCCTATTGAGCACCTTTGGACCTTAACCCTACTGAACACCTCTGGGATGAATTGGAATGCCGACTGTGAGTCGGATCATCTCATCCAACATCAGTACCCGACCTCACCAACAGGTTTAAATTCCCACAGACACACTACAAAATCTTGTGGATAGCCTTCCCTGAAAAGTGGAGAATGTTATAGCCAAGACAGGTCAGCTCCATTTTAATACCCATTTTTTGGAATAGGATGTCCATCACCAACAAGCTCATGTAGATATGATGGTCAGGGGTCTACAATATTTTGGTTATATAGTGTAGCAATAACCAGGCAGGGTCATCTTTAATAGTGATGAGCCGAACACCCCCGGGTTCGGTTCGCACCAGAACCCGCGAACGGACCGAAAGTTCGCACGAACTTTAGAACCCTATTAAATACAATGGATGCGAACGTTCGAAATCTAAAGTGCTAATTATAACGACTATTATGCATGTTATTGTCCTAAAAAGGGTTTGGGAACCCGGGTTCTGCACCAGGGGACATGTATCAATGCAAAAAGAAGTTTTAAAAACGGCCGTTTTTCTGGAGCAGTAATTTTAATGATGCATAAAGTGAAAAAAAAAGTCAAATATTCCTTTAAATATCGTACCTGGGGGGGGTGTCTAAAGTATGCCTGTGAAGTGCCACGTGTTTCCCGTGTTTAGAACTGTCCCTGCACAAAATTACATTTCTAAAGGAAAAAAAGCCATTTAAAACTGCTTGCAGCTTTAATGTAATGTCTGGTCCCGGTAATATGGATGAAAATCTTTAAGAAAAATGACATAGCTACCCCATCACACACCCCCCCCCTTACCCCAGCCCATTACCAGCCCCTTTGGGTCTTGTATGGATATTAAGGGGAACCCCGCACACAAAATAAAAAAGGCCCTATATACTCTGAACAGCCGTATACAGGCGGTGCATACAAGACAGGGACTGTAGGTTTGTTCTTATGTAGAATCTGTTTGTAATTTTGAACAGGTACATTGTTTAAGTGTAGCTCCAGCCAAAAAATATATTTTTAAGCTTTTTGGAAAACATAGGGAAGAGTTATCACCCCTGTAACATTTGTTTTGCTGTCTGTGCAGTGTGCACCTGTTCAGAACAGTTCACCTCACTTTCCGTCCTAATGACAAATGTTTTTTGAAAATTTGGGGTTTTTATTGAAACAAGAATTGGTGATAAAGAATCAGTGGAGAGGAGACACTTTTTTTCCCATATTAACTCTTACAGGAGAGAATTTGCCTTCCTAGGGGTAGATTTCCTCTCACTTCCTGTTGTATCCTTCCGTTTGCAAGGAGGAGTCGTTTGTAAGTTGGATGTTTGAAAGTAGGGGCCTGCCGTATATACTCAGCTGAAATTTGCCCCTTACATGTTGGTGTTGCCACAACACTGTGAGCCCTCACAGTTACTCTTGGTGGGCGCATGAATGGGCCCTGCTGTGAATTATTAGATCAAGAATTGTAATTGCATGCCCCTGTTGAACAGGGGCTGAAAAATTGGGCCTTTGGTGGTGTTGGTGGTGTTGACACAACACTGTAAGGCCTCACAGTTAGTCTTGGTGGGCGCAGGAATGGGCCCTGCTGTGAATTATTAGATCAAGAATTGTAATTACATGCCCCTGTTAAACAGGGGCAGAAAAATTGAGCCTTAGGCACTGGTGCCACAACACTGAAACCCCTCACAGATACTGTACTTGGAGCACAGAAATGAGCCCTGTTGCAAAGTATTGTATCAAAAATTGTAATTACACGCCCCTGTTAAACAGGGGCTGAAAAATTGGGCCTTAGCCACTGGTGCTGGTGCCACGACACTGCAACCACTCCCAGATACTCTAGTTGGAGTGCAGGAATGGGCCTTAGCCACTGGTGGCGGCACCCAGAAACAAAAATGTTCTTCCAAGCAATCATCGTCAATCGGATCACTGAGGAGGAGGATAGTCAGTCAACATAACAGGACAAACTCTCAGCATCAGCATCAGTCTTGAAGGGATGTGACATTTGAAAATAAATTAGTCTGTTATATCAGCTTCAGGTGTTTGGTAGCTGGTGGTGATCCAAGACTGGTTCATCTTTATGAAGGTCAGTCGATCAACAGAGTCGGTGGACAGGCGCACCCTGTGATCCGTGACAAATCCTCCAGCAGCACTGAATGTGCGTTCTGAAAGAACGCTGGATGCAGGACAGGCCAGTAGCTCAATTGCATACTGTGCAAGCTCTGGCCAGTGATCCATCCTCAAGACCCAGTAAGCCAGGGGATTTTCGGTGCGGAAGGTGTCCAAGTCTGACCTTGCCCCTAGGTATTCCTGCACCATGTATATCAGACGCTGGCGATGGTTGCTGGAATCGATCATACCTTGGGGCTGCGGACTAAAGAATTGTCTGAACGCTTCGGTCAGACGGCCACCTTCCCCACCGCTCCTTCTTTGACTGACCGAAGCCTCAGCAACTCGTTGTCCAGGACCAGGAGTTTGTAACCTCCCAGTCTCTGGGAACGCGTTGCACAGACCTTGATCCTTGGTCCCTCTCCTTGATCCGAAGAATATGAGGATCCTTCCGCAGACTTTGCAGGATCAGGGAGGCCATGCAGCGTAGGTTAGCTGAGGCATTCAGTCCGGAGTCCTCTGGGTCACTAAGGACGACATGATCCGCAGCCACCTCCTCCCAGCCACGTACAAGTCCACGGGTTTCTTGGGACTGTAAATCATCCCTAAAAGACTGCTGCTGATGATGCTGAGTGCCAGGCTCCACCTCCATGCTGACATAATCCTCCTCCTCCTCCTCCTCTTCTTCCTGTGCGATGGGTGGGACAGAAGGAACACTGTCTGGGTAAAGGGGGCCTTGAGAGGCAAGGAAGTCCTCCTCTTCATGCCTCTGTCCTGCCTCAAGTGCCCTGTCCATTATTCCACACAGCGTATGTTCCAACAGGTGGACAAGAGGTACAGTGTCACTGATGCATGCACTGTCACTGCTCACCATCCTCGTGGCCTCCTCAAATGGTGCCAGGACAGTGCATGCATCCCTGATCATGCCCCACAGGCGTGGTGAAAAAAACCCAAGCTCCCCTGACCCTGTCCTGGTGCCGTAGTCGCACAGGTACTCATTGATGGCCCTCTGCTGCGTGTGCAGCCGCTGCAGCATGGCCAACGTTGAGTTCCACCTGGTGGGCATGTCACATATAAGGCGGTTCTTGGGCAGGTTCAACTCCTTTTGCAGCTCAGCCAGGCGAGCACTGGCATTATAAGATCTGCGGAAATGCACACAGACTTTCCTGGCCTGCCTCAGGACATCCTGTAAGCCCGGGTACCTGCCCAAGAACCGCTGCACCACCAGGTTAAGGACGTGAGCCACACAGGGCACATGGGTCAGTTGTCCCTGTCGGAGAGCAGAGAGGAGGTTGGTGCCATTGTCGCAAACTACCATTCCTGGCTTAAGCTGGCGTGGCGTCAACCACCTCTCGGCCTGCCCCTGCAGAGCAGACAGAACCTCTGCCCCAGTGTGGCTCCTGTCCCCCAAACACACCAGCGCAAGAACGGCATGGCATCTTTTTGCCTGCGTACTTGCGTAGCCCCTTGAACGCCTACGGAGCACCGCTAGTTCCGAGGACAAAGCACAGGAAGAGGCCACGGAGGAAGAAGAAGAGGAGGGGGTGGAGGACAGAGGTGTGTCACAACCAGTAGTAGCATTTTGGAGGCGTGGCGGTGGAACAACCTCCAACACTACTGCACCTTGTCCTGCATCCTTCCCAGCTGCCAAAAGAGTGACCCAATGGGCCGTGAAAGAAAGGTAACGTCCCTGTCCATGCCTGCTGGACCATGAGTCAGCGGTAATATGCACCTTACCGCTGACCGCCCTGTCCAGCGAGGCCAAGACATTGCCTTCCACATGCCGGTAGAGAGCCGGAATCGCCTTCCGTGAGAAAAAGTGGCGTTTGGGAACCTGCCACTGAGGAACCGCACATTGCACAAACTCACGGAAGGGGGCCGAGTCTACCAAATGAAAAGGTAGCAGTTGAAGCGCTAGCAATTTAGCCAAGCTAGCATTCAACCGCTGGGCATGTGGATGGCTGGGAGTGAACTTCTTTCGACGGTCCAGCAGCTGGGGCAGGGAAATTTGCCTGCTAGAATCGGACGTCGGTGTACTGCTAGCAGAGTGGCCGCAAGTACTTGGCTGTGACACACCTAATTCTACACCTTCATTCCTCTCAGTGCAGGTTTCAGAGAGGACTGAAGGTATAGTGGGGTTGGAGATCCCAGCTGATGCGGTGCAAGGAGAGGTCAGCTTTGTTCTTTGGTGTGGGTCTTTAAGGTAGGCTTGCCAACGAGCTGCATGGCAGGTCAACATATGTCTGGTCAAGCATGTGGTGCCCAAGCGGCTGATGTTTTGGCCACGCGATATACGCTTGAGACATATGTTGCAAAACAGCAGCTGTGCGATCTGATGCACTCGCCTCAAAAAAGGCCCACACCAAAGAACTTTTTGAATAATGGGCAGAGGCAGCACCCTGCACAGGCGGAGCTCTGCGGTGTGATTCCGTCGGTGTGCTGCCCTTACGCTGGCCACCCAAGGGCATCCTGCCTCGTTGGAGATGTGCCTCCTCCTCATCCTCCTCCTCCTCCTCTCTCCTATTAGGCACCCACGTGGAGTCAGTGACCTCATCATCCCCTCCCTCCTCATCACTGGAGCCAATCTGGCAGTATGCTGCAGCTGCTGGAACATGACTGCCAGATTGGTGTCCTTCTTGAGCATCCCCTCTCTCTGCTCTCACGCTACTACCTTCCTCTAGCTGGGTATCATCATCAGACCCTTCGAAACGCTGGGCATCCTCCTGGAGCATGTACCCAACACTGTGCTCAAACAGTTCGGGGGACTCCTCAGGAGGAAGACATGGTGGGTCTAGGGAAGGAGTGACTGATGATGACATTGATACCAGGGAAGAGGACGCTTTGGCAGCTGCTTTGCCAGTACCCTGAGCCTGGGTGAGAGAGGATGAGGAGGATGAGGAGGGCTTGGTCATCCACTCTACCAAGTCTTCGGCATGATGTGGCTCAACATGTCCAGCTGCCGAAAAGAAGGACAAGCGTGTCCCATGGCCATGTGCTGATGACAATGCACCGCGTCCACGACCAGCACTGTTGCCCCCAGACACAGAGCCTGCTTGCCCTCTTTTATTGGCTCCTGACTGTCTGCCTCTCCTTGTTTGCCTTTCAGACATTCTAATGGCCTGCAGGGAGATGGGAAAACCAGCAATAAGGGGTAGCTTCAGGTGTTTATTTTGCAGGAAGCACACTCCGCCCGCTGTAAGTGCTGCAAATGCCTGTCAGTGTAACACACCAGGAAAAAACAGCAATAAGGGCTAGCTTCAGGTGTATACTGTGCAGGAGGCTTAGCAACAATGACACTGACACTGTCCCCTGCCTATCCTTCTCTCTCCCTGCACACAAGGTTTAGCAAAGAATAGGACACTGACACTGTCGACTGCCTATCCTTGTCTGTCCCTACACACAAGGTTTAGCAATATGGTTCAGCACACTAGGTTTAGCAAAGAATATGACACTGACACTCTCGACTGCCTATCTTTGTCTGTCCCTACACACAAGGTTTAGCAATATGGTTCAGCGCACTAGGTTTAGCAAAGATTATGACACTGACACTCTCGACTGCCTATCCTTGTCTGTCCCTACACACAAGGTTTAGCAATATGGTTCAGCACACTAGGTTTAGCAAAAATTATGACACTGACACTCTCGACTGCCTATCCTTGTCTGTCCCTACACACAAGGTTTAGCAATATGGTTCAGCGCACTAGGTTTAGCCAAGATTATGACACTGACACTCTCGACTGCCTATCCTTGTCTGTCCCTACACACAAGGTTTAGCAATATGGTTCAGCACACTAGGTTTAGCAAAGATTATGACACTGACACTCTTGACTGCCTATCCTTGTCTGTCCCTACACACAAGGTTTAGCAATATGGTTCAGCGCACTAAGTTTAGCAAAGATTATAACACTGACACTCTCGACTGCCTAGCCTTGTCTGTCCCTACACACAAGGTTTAGCAATATGGTTCAGCACACTAGGTTTAGCAAAGATTATGACACTGACACTCTCGACTGCCTATCCTTGTCTGTCCCTACACACAAGGTTTAGCAATATGGTTCAGCATACTAGGTTTAGCAAAGATTATGACACTGACACTCTCTCTGCCTATCCTTCTCTGTCCCTACAAACAAGGTTTAGCAAAGAATATGACACTGACACTCTCCCTACCTATCCTTGTCTGTCCCTACACACAAGGTTTAGCAATATGGTTCAGCACACAAGGTTTAGCAAAGAATATGACACTGACACTCTCCCTGCCTATCCTTGTCTGTCCCTACACACAAGGTTTAGCAATATGGTTCAGCACACAAGGTTTAGCAAAGAATATGAAACTGACACTCTCCCTGCCTATCCTTCTCTGTCCCTACAAACAAGGTTTAGCAAAGAATATGACACTGACACTCTCCCTACCTATCCTTCTCTGTCCCTACACACAAGGTTTAGCAAAGAAAAAATATGACACTGTCCCTGCCTATCCTTCTCTTTCCCTGCGCCGGAACACACTACACGAGGCCGCCGCGCTGGCGGCCTTTTATAGTGTGAGGCGTGTACTAAACCCCCTCAGCAATAATTGGCCACAGGCATCCTGCCTGTGGCCAATCATTGCTCTCCTCTCCTCGCTGCCGGCGCTGTGATTGGCAAAGCATGCAGGGTCACAGTGCATGCTTGGCCAATCACAGCGCCGGGATTACACTGCGATGGAGCAGTGTATTGTGGGCCGTTCGCGTCACTCGAATTTGGCGCGAACGGCCCAAAAAGGTGCATGCAGCATTTTAACTACCTCGCGCCCGCCGTACGAGTATATACGGCCGGCGGCGCGCACATGTGCCCGGCGCGTCACTGCAATGCCGATGCGCGTGCCTGGCGGCCGCGATGTCCGCCATGCACCCGCGATCGGCTGTTACAGGGGCAGGACATGGATCTCTGTGTGTAAACACAGAGATCCATGTCCTGTCAGGGAGAGGGGACTGATGCTGTGTCCCTTGTACATAGGGACACAGATTGGTCACCTCCCCCAGTCAGTCCCCTCCCCCACACAGTAACAATCACTCCAGGGCACACATTTAACCCTTCCTCGCCCCCTAGTGTTAACCCCTTCCCTGCCAGTCACATTTATACAGTAATCAGTGCATATTTATAGCACTGTTCGCTGTATAAATGTGAATGGTCCCAAAATAGTGTCAAAAGTGTCCGATGTGTCCGCCATAATGTCGCAGTCACAAAAAAAATCACTGATCGCCGCCATTACTAATAAAAAAAAAAAAAATTATAAAAATGCCATAAAACTACCCCCTATTTTGTAAACGCTATAACTTTTGCGCAAACCAATCAATAAACGGCGATTGCGATTTTTTTTTACCAAAAATATGTAGAAGAATACGTATCGGCCTAAAGTGAGGAAAATTATTATTTTTTTTTAAATTGGGATATTTATTATAGCAAAAATCAAAAAATATTGCTTTTTTTCAAAATTGCCGCTCTATTTTTGTTTATAGTGCAAAAAATAAAAACCGCCGAGGTGATCAAATACCACCAAAAGAAAGCTCTATTTGTGCGAAAAAAGGACGTCAATTTTGTTTGGGAGCCACGTCGCACGACCACGCAATTGTCATTCAAAGCGTGACAGTGCTGAAAGCTGAAATTTCGCCTGGGCAGGAAGGGGGTATATGTGCCCAGTAAGGAAGGGGTTAAAAATGCAGTTGCCTTGAAATCTATTCTGCTTTTGCACCGTGCAACTTACCTGCAGTTCCTGCACACACAAATGCACTGCGTTTTTAAAATAGTGACCTAAACATCTAAAAATGCAGCAAGTTTGCCGGTGCAGGAACTGCAGATAAGTCACATGGTGCTAAAGCAGAATGGACAGACAGTGCTGTATTTCATTGCTTGATGGGCAGAGGTGTGCCGTGTGCGCAGCCTATCACATGATGCATGCACTTTTTTTTTTTTGCAGGAACGCAGGCATGGCAGCCCATTCAAATGAATGGGCTGCTGTGCCTGAGCAAATGTGGGCCACCAAAACACATACATGTGAACCAGCCAGGCCCAAAATAAGCCCATCAAGCAGTTAAATAGACAGTAATGCCATGTGCTGTAAATTATGCCGTGTCCTCTGAGGTCTCACTCAGCCTGGACTGCAGGTCTGGTCGGTGTTTTAAAAAGTTCCTCTATTTTACACATGGCATGGCATGTGTAAAATAGAAGAACTTTTTAAAACACTGACCAGACCGCATGCCATGTGTAAAATACAGACATCCCAACCTGCAAAAACTCGTTTCAGGGAGGTGGCAAACTCATTTAAGGGAGGTGACGCTCCACGCCGGCGCCGACAACCCCCTCCCAATTAAATGCAGCCTGATCAGCGGCAATTAAAGGGTTTGTAAAAATAAAAAAAAAACAACAAACATGTCATACTTACCTCCACCGTGCAGCTCGTTTTGCACAGAGTGGCCCCGAACCTGGTCTTCTGGGGTCCCTCGGCGGCTGTCTCGGCTCCTGCCCGCAATAACTCACCACCTATATGCGAGCGAGCATGGTGGTAAGTGATTGCGAGCGCGTTCCAGTGATACAGCCAGTGGCTATTGCCGCTCACTGTATCACTCAGCCCTGCCCCCCGGCGCGCCGCGTCATAGGATGTGATTGACAGCAGCGCCAGCCAATGGCTGCGCTGCTTTCAATCTATCCACTGTAGCCAATCAACGGCCAGGCTGAACGGCAAAGGAGGATGTCGGGGGCGAGCGCAGGACTTTCGAGGGCTCAGGTAAGTAAAACGGGGGCTCGGGGGGGGGGGGGTATTGTCGGATATTTGTTCACCTTAATGCATAGGATGCATTAAGGTGAAAAAAACTTTTTCCTTTACAACCCCTTTAATGTTTGCAGTTTTTGAAATACATAGGCATTCTGTGTCTCTTATTTTTATTTTATTTTTTACTAGTAAATGTTTTTTGAATGAGTACTGTCTGCTTCAGAGAAAAGGGAGAGTGCAAAACTGTAAGGCCTCGTACACACGGCCGAGATTCTCATCGAAAAAAACATGTCGTTTTTTTCGACGAGATTCCTGGACAAGAAAATTGTCACGGCCAAGTGTACACACGCTCGTTTCACATTCACATTCGATGCCGTCGCCGCCATCTTGGTATACCCTACATATGCCTAGGAAGCTACCGCGCATGCGTCAAATTCATTTCGAACATGCGCGGGCTTCACGGCGGACAGGTAAGTGTACACACACTCACTTTTCTCGTCGAGAAACAGGCTGACGAGAATCTCGACGAGAAAATAGAGAGCAGGTTCTCTATTTTCTCGTCGAGGTTACTTGTCGGTTTTCTCGACGAGAAACCCGATAGCCGCGTACACACGACCGATTTACTCGGCAAGACATCTCTGCCAGCAAGTTTCTTGCTGGTTCTTGCCGAGAAAATCGGTCGTGTGTACGAGGCCTAAGTGCTGGAACATGGAAACTTCAAGTTAAATTTGCAATAAAATGTACAGTATAATGTCCTATTATGGCAAGTTCTCCTGCCATATCCCCAGCACTCAGCTCTTCACAGAGGAATATGCTAGGACTGCCATTGTAACATCAAATATTATAAAGACTTTAGAAAAACTCTACTGAAAACTTCTATTTGCAACATACATTAGCAAACGGTGGCATACCTTGGGGTGTAGGACATGAAGAAGAAGTCAGCCTCGGGTACAGCAAGCTGGGGATGCTCTGAAATCACATTCTAATTCACCTTTATATACAAGCAGCACCCAGTGGCAGGAAGGGAGAAGTGCACGTCTAGAGGGAAGCCAGGGGTGCTGTACATTTTATAACACTGGGAAGGGAAGCAGTACTGACACGCAGGCTTAACGGGCGGCTCTGCTTTGGGCCCCTTACAGTGACAGGGCCCTGGGCAGCTGCCCCCATTTGCCCTGCGGTAACCAGGTCAATGGGAAAGGTCCGGATAAGCATATACTGTAACAACTTGCTACGTATATTTTTAAGCAGAAACTCTGTTAATAGTTATACAGTCTCTGGAATTTTCCAAAGCAGCTGTGGCTGGATACTGTGACAGATGGCAAAAGGGCCTCATGCAGATAAATAAGGTCCCAAGACGTGAAGATAATCAGCGCTACCTCTGCAAAATTCTGAGATCCACACCAGCAACGCTCACATTACAAGATGGGGCCCATCACTTCAGTGAGCCGTATCTCCGCCATGACTCTGTAGCCATGTCAGGAACATCATGTGAAAGGTCATGCCAGTCATAAGGCTCAAGGACATTTGTTCACACATACATGCATAGGAACGTGCACATAGCAGTGAGCAGCTGGATGCACATGCACATCCACCACAGGTACTAGCACTGACAGTGATATTTAAACACGAGTCCTGCATGAGATCGTTGCTAAATAGTCGTTCGGCTCGAGTTTCTATTAACCATGATCTTGACCCTGCTTGATTTATTGACCCGGCTTTCGTCTAACCTGCCTCTGGATATTCCCCACCTGTCTATGTTTGGACCAACCTCAGCCTGGACTCTTGACCAAGATTTTACCTACTGATTCTACACCAAGCTGCCCACATGTTGCCAACCTCTGCTCGTCCTTGACCTTAACCCTTTCATGCCTATTTCTGACATTTGGTGTTTACAAGTTAAAATCCGTATTTTTTGCTAGAAAATTACTTAGAACCCCCAAACATTATGTATATATATATATATATATATATATTAGCAGAGACCCTAGAGAATAAAATGGCGATTGTTGCAATATTTTATGTCACACGGTATTCATGCAGCGGTGTTTTAAAAGCAACTTTTTGGGAAAAATTACACTTTCATGAATTTAAAAAAAACAAAACAGTAAAGTTAGCCCAATTTTTTTGTATAATGTGAAAGATGATGTTATGCCGAATAAATAGATACCAAACATGTCACGCTTTAAAATTGTACACACTCGTGGAATGGCGACAAACGATGGTACCTAAAAATCTCCATAGGCGACGCTTTAAATTTATTTTACAGTTACCAGGTTAGAGTTACAGAGGAGGTCTAGTGCTAGAATTATTGCTCTCGCTCTGACGATCGCGGCGATACCTCACATGTGTGATTTGAACACCGTTTACATATACAGGCGCGTTTTCTTTCCTGCTCAAGCTCGCGGGGACGGGGGCGCTTTAAAAATGATTTTTTTCTTATTTATTTTTATATTATTAAATTGTGTTTTAAAAAAAAAAAAAATTATCACTTTTATTGCTGTCACAAGGAATGTAAACATCCCCTGTGACAGTAATAGGTGGTGACAGGTACTTTTTTTGGAGGGATCGGGGGTCTTAAAGACCCTCAATCCCTCCTTTGCACTTCAAAGTATTCAGATCGCCGAAAACGACGATTCTGAATACTGTATATTTTTTAAAATCCGGCGCCATTGGCAGCCGAGTAAACCGGAAGTGATGTCGTGACGTTGCTTCCGTGTTTACATTCAGTCTGTGGCTAGACGCCGGAAATGCCGGATCGAGGATCGGGTCTCGCGGTGGGACGGGAGGCCCGGTCAGAGCGGCGGGAGGGGGGGGGGGGGGAATGTCCCCTCCCGCCCCTCCGGGATAACAATCGAGCAGCTTTTAGCCGCATCGGTTGTTATCCCTGGAAAGCCGATCGCCCGCTTTAAAAAACGGTACTGCAGCTGCGGGCATCATCCCGGTATAACCCTCGAAAGCCGAGGACGCATATCTGCGTACGCTCGGCGGGAAGGGGTTAATTCTGCTTACAATTTGGTGCCTTTCTGCTCAACTGTTAAGCCTTGTACACACGATCGTATTTCCTATGGATTTTTCCATCGGAAATCCGATGAAGCTGACTTCCATCAGTCTTGCCTACACACCATCAGTCAAAAATCCGACCGTCCCAAACGCCGTGACGTAAAACTCTCAGACGAGCCAAGAAAAATTAAGTTCTATGCTTCTGAGCATGCGTCAACTTGATTCTGAGCATGCGTGGGTTTTTTATCCGATGGAGTTCCCCACAGACGATCGGAATTTGCTATAGTTTTTTTTTTCCATCGGATAAATTTAAAACATGTCCTATTTTTTAACACCGATGGAAAAAAGACCGATGGGGCCCACACATGATCGGTTTGTCCGATGAAAAAAGTCCATCGGGCTGTTTTCATCGGTAAAACTGATTGTGTGTACAGGGCTTTACCGTACTCAACTTGTGACCCGGCTTTATGCTCTGCTGGACTTGGTGAACTTTTTTGGTGCCCTCATCACCTGTGGTTAGTTGACACCCACGCTCCCAAGTTCAAGTCTTGGGTTCCAACTTCTTGGCACCTGTGCCGTTCCATTGCTCTTGCTATTGCAGTCCCTGTTCCGACTTTGAGAGACGTTCGGACAGGAACTGTGTGAGAGGTCACCCTCGTCATCTCAAGCTCCTCATACAGATACACTCCTTACCTATCCATTACACCCAGGACTGCAGAGACGCTATTCTCTCCTATGGATAGGCTATCTCCCGCTGGCGTCTATTGTCGCCATGGAAACTACTACAGCGTGGGTGTCATTGGTTGCTTTTCATGGTCTTATTCTTTTCAGGCCAGTGTGCTTTGTCAGATAACGTGTTCTCTTATGTTACAAAATGAAAACACATTGCCAAGGATACAGTAGAATTGCTATGGCTACGGGTATCTCCGAAAAATCAACAGCTCTAGTTATAGGAAAATAGGAAGAAGAGAGGGAAGGAGGGGTAATGGAGAGGTACCACCAAAGAGAACCTTTATTAAAATAAACATGAATTTTGGATCTTCTGTCCTTCCCTTCTGAAAATGCAGATTGGTGTCATGGTGATCCGGTGGGTTGCCTTGATCAGCAATAAAAGAGTTTGGATTACCCCAATAATCCACACAATATATGACTTTATTTCCTATGTTCAACATATACTATATGCCCAGACATATGTGGACCCCCTCTAAATGATGGAGCGTCCCTTTATTTTCACCTGATGATCCTGCCAGTAACACACTTCCAGTCCTAAGTTTTTCTCACTCTGGATGGAGTGGCAACGAAGACACACTTGGACAGCAGCATTGTCAATCTATTGTGTTCTAGAAGATTTAGGTGGACTCAGGGGTGGACTGACCATTAGGGCACTGCCCGAGGGCCCGGTGGGCAAGCAGGGGGCCCCATGAGAGTCCCCCTGTCTGTCCCAATCTCTGTTTATCCCAGAGCCCAGTGCTGGAACAAGTCCCAGCACTGAGCTCCGGTAACTAGGCTGACAGGGGCTCGCTAGTGTCGGGCAGTGAGTCAGGATATCTTCTGTGCCCGGGCTCCCTCCCGCAGCGATTACCCTCTGTGGCAGCTGAGCCGACATCTCTCCCTCCTGAGCCTACACACAGCTCACTGAGGATCCTCCTCCTCGGCTCTGAGGTACAAAGACAGGAGGAGGAGGAGTCGGAGAGAAGAGATCTTACACTGCAGGAGCCACGCTGATTCTGAGGTCTGTGTATAGTTTGTGGACAGGGGAGGGGGTTGGGGGCAGGTAACACATGAAGAAGTGATGGGAGAGGGGGGTATAAGAAAAAATGTCCTGGGGGGGGTCTTTGAGGGAAGAGGACATGTGCTAGTAGGGGGGGGGGTTCGAATCTGACCCCCCCTTCCCCAAAGCAAAGAGTTGCCACTTTCCCCTCTCTGCCCCCATCCCAGGGGATCCCCTCTGCTCCCCATCCCAGGGGATCCCCTCTTCTCCCCATCCCAGGGCTCCCTCTCTGCTCCCATCCCAGGGGTCCCTCTCTGCTCCCATCCCAGGGGTCCCTCTCTGCCCCCATCCCAGGGGTCCCTCTCTGCCCCCATCCCAGGGGTCTCTCTCTGCTCCCATCCCAGGGGTCCCTCTCTGCCCCCATCCCAGGGGTCCCTCTCTGCTCCCATCCCAGGGGTCCTTCTCTGCTCCCATCCCAGGGATCCCTCTCTGCCCCCATCCCAGGGGTCCCTCTCTGCCCCCATCCCAGGGGTCCCTCTCTGCCCCCATCCCAGGGATCCCTCTCTGCCCCCATCCCAAGGATCTCTCTCTGCCCCTATCCCAGGGGTCCCTCTCTGCCCACATGCCGGGGTCCAGTGGTGTACACATGTTGCAGCCTCAGCAGAATTATATACCCTGTCACGCTTGGCATGGGGCTGCTCTGTAAAGGCCTTGCAACCTTGTGCAGTACAGTGACCAAGTGGTTAAAGCAGGCGATAAGGAAGCGTTGTATTGCCTCATCACATGACCTGCTTTAGCCCCTTGGATCCGTAGAGATCAATGCATGTAATGTGGGCAGTGTGGCAGGGATACAGGGGGGGGGGGGGCATGATCTCCTATTGCCCGGGGGCCCCATGAGTTGTCAGTCCACCCCTGGGTGGAACACTTTGGAAGCAGTTACAGAAACAGTCTCCTTTTTCCCTATTGGGATAAAGGATAAAAGGATTAATCTAAAGGTTTTAGATTAATAAATAAAAGCTGACCATTGTAAGCACCCTGTCAGTTGTAAATGGGTTGTCTCAACCCTCTCACACTTTCTCCGGACAGCTTGGCTGTTAAAGTAAGTTGAAAAATAGCAGACTTACTTGCAGGATCACCGGGTGAAAATAGATTAAAAAAAAAACTAAAAAATAAAACTAATGCAGCCGCCAGATTTAAAAGCAGGTAAGCTGCAATATATTAAATTTTTTGTTTTGAGTATAGATACAGTTTAATACTGCAGCATTAAAAGACACTGTAGAGAATTGTGTTCTTCCAACCTTATGGTAACAGCTTGGGGAAAACCCTTTTCTCTTCCAGCATGACTGTGCCCCTGTGTACAAAGCTATAAAGACATATTATAAACAGTTTGGTGTGGAGGAACTTGTGTCCTGCACAGAGCCCTGACCTCAACCGTACAAAACACCTTTGGGCTATAACTCCACTCAACATCTTTGGACCTCAACCCTACTCAACGCCTTTGGGCAGGGATGGACTGGCCATCGGGACTACCGGGAGTTTCCGATTTTTTTTTTTTGTGGGCCGTTTTTTTATGCAGAGTTCAGTGGCAGCAAACAGCGGCGGGGATTCGGGGGGAAAAAACGGCCGACAAAAAAATAATATTTTTTTTTTTGTGGGCCGTTTTTTTATGCAGAGTTTGGCGGCAGCGGGAGCGTGGCAGCAACAGCGGCGGGGATTCGGGGAAGGTGGCCAGCGAGGAGGGCAGTTGGATGTAAAAGCTGAGGAGGGAGAAGAGCTCCACCCCCTCCCTGACCACCGAAGAGGCGGACAGTAGCGAGCGCGGCCACCCCATCGCTCCCAGAACCTCGATTCCTCCACCTCCTCTCTGCTCCAGGAACCATGCGGCCTGGGCCAGAGGGCAGGCTGACTGGGAGCCCGGAGGAAGAGAACATGCACCGCTGTAAGGAGCAGAGCAGCGTGAGCACCCCCCGGATCAAGAGGGAGACTCGGCGATGCCGCTGCTGGCCATCAGGTACCTGGCATCCTACACAAACATGCCAGAACACTGAGACAGCGGGGGGTGAGCAGAGGCAGAGGAGAGACTGCAGAAAGGGACAGTGCTATGTGGTCTGTCTCAGCCCTCCCCTCTGTCTCTCTGCCCCCTCTGTCTCTCAGTCCCCCCCTCTGTCTCTCAGTCCCCCCCTCTTTCAGCCCCCTCCTCTGTTGTCTCTCAGCCCCCCCACTGTCCTCCTCTGTTGTCTCTCAGCCCCCCCCACTGTCTCTCAGACCCCTCTGTCTCTCAGACCCTTCCTCTGTCTCAGACCCCTCCTCTGTCTCTCAGACCCCTCTGTCTCTCTGCTCTCCTCCTCTATCTGTTAGCTCTCCTCCTCTGTCGCTCTCAGCTCCCCCCTCTAGTCTCTGTCAGCTCCCCCCTCTGTCTCTCAGCTCCCCCCTGTCTCTCAGCCCCCCTCTGTCTCTCAGCCCCCCTCTGTCTCTCAGCTCCCCCCTCTGTCTCTCAGCTCCCCCCTCTGTCTCTCAGTCCCCCCCTCTTTTAGCCCCTCCTCTGTCTCTCAGCTCCCCTCTATCTCTCAGACCCCCCTCTGTCTCTCAGACCCCTCCTCTGTCTCTCAGACCACTCCTCTGTCTCTAAGCTCCCCCTATCTCTCAGCCCCCCTCTGTCTCTCAGCTCCCCCCTCTGTCTCTCAGCTCCCCCTCTGTCTCTCAGCTCCCCCCTCTGTCTCTCAGCTCCCCCCCTCTGTCTCTCAGCTCCCCTCCTCTGTCTCTAAGCTCCCTCTGTCTCTCAGCCCCCCTCTGTCTCTCAGCTCCCCCCCTCTGTCTCTCAGCTCCCCCCCTCTGTCTCTCAGCTCCCCCCCTCTGTCTCTCAGCTCCCCCTATCTCTCAGCTCCCCCCTCTGTCTCTCAGCTCCCCCCTCTGTCTCTCAGCTCCCCCCTCTGTCTCTCAGCTCCCCCCTCTGTCTCTCAGCTCCCCCCTCTGTCTCTCAGCTCCCCCCCTCTGTCTCTCAGCTCCCCCCCTCTGTCTCTCAGCTCCCCCCTCTGTCTCTCAGCTCCCCCCTCTGTCTCTCAGCTCCCCCCTCTGTCTCTCAGCTCCCCCCTCTGTCTCTCAGCTCCCCCCTCTGTCTCATTCACTCCCTGACTCTTATGCCGCGTACACACGGACGTTTTTCCCGTCGAAAAAAACGACATTTTTCCCATTCGACGAGAAAAACGATAGTCTGTGGGCTTTCTGTCGTTTTTTTCGACGAGAAAAATTAGAACATGTTCTAATTTTTCGACATGTTTTCCGCGGCAGTGTTTCCCATAGGGAAACACTGCCGCGGAGCCCACACACGGTCGTTTTTTTCGACCAAAAAAAAAATTACATTTAAAACGGCCGTGTGTGAGGGGAACAAGCTGTTCCTCGTTTTTAACGTCGATTTTTTTCGACAGTGTTTTCACCGTCGAAAAAATCGATCGTGTGTACGCGGCATTAGGCTGCTTTCACACTGGGGTGGGCATTGACGGTAAAACGCTGCTAAAACTTTACTGTTTTAGCTGCACTATTCGGCTTCTAGCAGGCGCTTTTAACCCCCGCTAGCAGCTGAATTAAAGGTTAAATGCGCCCATGTAGCGCTGCTGCCGAAGTGCTTTGCAGGCGCTTCAGCAGCAGTGGCCATTAATTTCACCGCTCCTCCACCACCCCAAAGATGCTGCTTGAAGGACTTTCTTTAACACCCTGGCAGCGCCCCAGTGTAAAAGCACTCGGGCTTTCACACTGAGACTGCAGCGGAGGCGTTTTTCAGGCGCTATTTTTAGCCCAAAAGCACCTGAAAAACGCCTCAGTGTGAAAGGGGTCCTACACTCACCCCCTCTCTTTTACACTCACTCCCTCTCTCTTACACTCATCCCCCTCTCTCACCCCCTTTCCCTCAACCCTCCCTCTCTCTCTCTCTCACACCCTCTCATGATATTACAATAATGGATGTAGGGGCCTTTTGGTGGGCGTGATTTTTTGGGGGGGTGGGGGGGCAGCAGTTTATTGAATTAAAGTGGGCTGGTCTGGATGAAGTCCAGGGCCAAATTTTTGTCCCAGTCCAGCCCTGCCTTTGGGCCTCAACCCTACTCAAGGCCTTTTGGCCTCAACCCTACTCAACGCCTTTGGGCCTCAACTCTACTCAACGCCTTTGGGCCTCAACTCTACTCAACGCCTTTGGGCCTCAACTCTACTCAACGCCTTTGGGCCTCAACTCTACTCAACGCCTTTGGGCCTCAACTCTACTCAACGCCTTTGGGCCTCAACTCTACTCAACGCCTTTGGGCCTCAACCCTGCTCCACGCCTTTGGACCTCAACCCTGCTCCACGCCTTTGGACCTCAACCCTACTCCACGCCTTTGGACCTCAACCCTACTCAACGCCTGTGGACCTTAACCCTACTCAAACGCCTTTGGGCCTCAACCCTACTCAATGTCTTTGGACCTCAACCCTACTCAATGCCTTTGGACCTCAACCCTACTCAACGTCTTTGGACCTCAACCCTACTCAACGCCTTTGGACCTTAACCCCACTCAACGCCCCTGGACCTCAACCCCACTCAACGCCCCTGGACCTCAACCCTACTCAATGCACCTAGACCCCTACCCCACTCAACACCTTTGGATCCCACTCCTACTAAACACCTTTGGACCCCTCTCCTACTAAACATCTTTGAACCCCACTCCTACTAAACACCTTTGGACCCCACTCCTACTAAACACCTTTGGACATCACTCCTACTAAACACCTTTGGACATCACTCCTACTGAATACCTTTGGACATCACTCCTACTGAATACCTTTGGATCCTAACCCTACTGAGCACCTGTGGACCTTAACCCCACTGAAAACCTTAAGACCTCAACCCCACTAAAAACCTTTGGATCTCAACCCCACTGAGCATCTCTGGACCTCAACCCTACTAAACACCTTTGGGATGAATTAGATTGCAGTTTGTGAGCTAGGTCTTCTCATGCAACAAATGGGTGCAAATTCCCACAGACCCACTCCAAAATCTCCTGGAAAACCTTCCTAAAAGAGTAGAGCCATAAATACGGGTCAGTCCCATTTTAATACCCATTTTTTGGAATGGGATGTCCAACACCAACAAGTTTATGTACATGTGATGGTCAAGAAGGTTATATAGTGCAGCAATTACCAGATAGATGGGAAAGGTCCCAGACAACCATATAACATTTGCAGAAACTCTATTAATAGTTATACAGTCAGCTATCTCTGGAATTTTCCAAAGCAGCTGTGGCTGAATAGTGTGACAGATGGAGGAAGGGCCGGATACAGATAAAGTCCCAAGATGTGAAGATAATCAGAAGAAGATAGCGGCAGAAAGATAAGAAACACTGGCACATGTCTTGCTCAGGGACTGGACGGTCTCCCTGATGACACACTGCTAATTTCCATCTTGTTACCAGAAAATAGAGCACTGAAAAGATTTGGGAATTCGGTTAGCAGCAAGCCAAGCCAAGGCACTCAATGCCAAGCAGTGGATGGAAAAGCAAATACAATCCTGGGATGTAAAACATGATATGAATATACAGTGGAACCTTGGATTACGAGCATAATCCGTTGCAGGAGAATGCTCGTAATCCAAAGTACTCGCATATCAAAGCGAGTTTCCCCATTGAAGTCAATGTAAATGAAAATAATTAGTTCCGCATTGACTTCAATGGCATGCAATACCGCATGCGGCCAGAGGCGGGGGGGCACCGGAGAGCCTCGTAAACACTTGGAAGGGGCCGAGTACACCTCGGCTGAACTCGGAAAACCTTGGAAAGGCTCTGGAACGCCGCGATTTTCCTAAAATGTACAAACGGCTCCGAACAGCGCCGTTCGGCTCTGCTCGGCTCCGGCGCTGCCCCACCTCAGGCCAAACGCAGTATTGCACACCGCTTTGGCTTGAATCCTGCTCGTTTTCCAAAACAACACTCGCAAACCGAGTCAGGTGTTTTTAACCACTTCAATACAGGGGCTTTTATACCACTTCCATACCGGGCCTATTCTGGCACTTCTCTCCTACATGTACAAATCATCATTCTTTTGCTAGAAAATTACTCAGAACCCCCAAACATTATATATTTTTTTTAGCAGACACCATAGGGAATAAAATGACGGCCATTGCAACTTTTTTTCTTGCACGGTATTTGCGCAATAATTTTTCAAACGCCTTTTTTTGGGGAAAAAAAATGGTTTCATGAATTAAAAAATAACAAAACAGTAAAGTTAGCCCAATTTTTTTGTAAAATATGAAAGATGATGTTACGCTGAGTAAATAGATACCTAACATGTCACGCTTTAAAATTGCGCAAACTCATGGAATGGCGCCAAACTTCGGTACTTAAAAATCTCCATAGGCGACGCTTTGAAAATTTTTACAGGTTACCAGGTTAGAGTTACAGAGGAGGTCTAGTGCTAGAATTGTTGCACGTGCTCTAACGCACGCGGCGATACCTTACATATGTGGTCGGGACTTACGTGTGCGTTCGCTTCTGATCGCGACTTACCGGGGACAGGGGCATTTTAATTAATTTATTTATTTTATTTATTTATTTACTTATTTTTTTTGGTCATTTTTATTCCTATTACAAGGAATGTAAACATCCCTTGTAATAGGAATGTGTGTGACAGGTCCTCTTTATGGAGAGATGTGGGGTCAATAAGACCCCACATCTCTCCTCCAGGCTGGAAAGCATGAGATCGGGAAAAAAATTCACCGATCTCATGCTTACTAGCCGCAATGGCGGCTTTGTTTACTTCTGAGGACCCGGGCGTGACGTCATCACATTGCGCCCGGGCCTTCGACGGTCATAGAGATGAGTGGTGACCATCTGGTCACCAGTCATCTTTATGCTTCCCATCCGGCGATGGACGGTTCATTCTCCGGGCCCCCGATGGCACGGGAGAGCCCGGAGAAGCACCGGGTGGCGGCGGGAGGGGGGGTGTCGCCTCCCGCCGCCTATAAGAACGATCAAGCGGCGGAACTGCCGCTATGATCGTTCTTATTGTGCGCAGAATCGCCGGCAGAAGAGAAGGATATCTGAATGATGCCTCTAGCTGCAGACATCATTCAGATATCCCCCCACAAAGCCCAGGGCGTCATATGACGCCCACCCAGGATGGGAGATCCCATCTGTGGACGTCATATGACTATGGGCGGTATTGAAGTGGTTAAACTACAGTGCGCATATTGCAAAACGCTCGTTAACCGCGTTACTCGCAATCCGAGGTTCCACTGTACTGTAAACTAGAATTTCACAATCTTTTTCCCTTATAACATGGAGGAACCCTTGATCTGACTTGCTGGGCTCAAGGAAACCCCTAGCAACCCCTGGAAGAACCCTAGGGTTCCACGGAGCCTCTGGACTAAAATGCTGGAGTGGATGGAAAGCTAGCCTCTAGACTAAAATGCTGGAGTGGATGGAAGGCTAGCCTCTAGACTAAAATGCTGTAGCGTATGAAAAGCTAGCCTCTAGACTAAAATGCTGGAGTGGATGGAAGACTAGCCTCTGGACTAAAATGCTGAAGTGGATGAAAAGCTAGCCTCTAGACTAAAATGCTGGAGCGTATGGAAGGCTAGCCTCTGGACTAAAATGCTGAAGTGGATGGAAGGCTAGCCTCTAGACTAAAATGCTGGAGCGTATGGAAGGCTAGCCTCTAGACTAAAATGCTGGAGCGTATGGAAGGCTAGCCTCTAGACTAAAATGCTGGAGCGTATGGAAGGCTAGCCACTGGACTAAAATGCTGAAGTGGATGGAAGGCTAGCCTCTAGACTAAAATGCTGGAGCGTATGGAAGGCTAGCCTCTAGACTAAAATGCTGGAGCGTATGGAAGGCTAGCCACTGGACTAAAATGCTGAAGTGGATGGAAGGCTAGCCTCTAGACTAAAATGCTGGAGCGTATGGAAGGCTAGCCTCTAGACTAAAATGCTGGAGCGTATGGAAGGCTAGCCTCTAGACTAAAATGCTGGAGCGTATGGAAGGCTAGCCACTGGACTAAAATGCTGGAGCGTATAGAAGGCTAGCCTCTAGACTAAAATGCTGGAGCGTATGGAAGGCTAGCACACCTCAGATCAGCACTGGACAGCTCCCTGTATTGTTGCATTGTATGCACACCCTTCATATTGTATCACACCTCAGATCAGCACTGGACAGCTCCCATTATTGTAGCTACAGTGCCTTGAAAAAGTATTCATACCCCTTAAAATTTCCCATATTTTGTCATGTTACAACCAAAAACGTAAATGGATTTTATTGGGTTTTTATGTGATAGACCAACACAAAGTGGCACATAATTGTGAAGTGGAAGGAAAATGATAAATGGTTTTCAATTCTTTTTTATACAAATATGTGAAAAGTGTGGGGGGTACATTTGTATTCAGTCCCCTTTACTCTGATACCCCTAACTAAACTCTAGTGGAACCAATTGCCTTCAGTAGTTACCGAATTAGTGAATAGAGTCCACCTGTGTGTAATTTAATCTCAGTAAAAAATACAGCTGTTCTGTGAAGCCCTCAGAGGTTTGTTAGAGAACCTAAGTGAACAAAGAGCATCATGAAGGCCAAGGAACACACCAGAGAGGTCAGGGATAAGGTTGTGGAGAAGTTTAAAGCAGGGTTAGGTTATAAAAGAATATCCCAAGCTTTGATCATCTCATTGAGCTCTGTTCAATCCATTATACAAAGAAAAAGAGGCGCTTCTCCAGGTTTATGATAATAACCTGAGGGGGAATGTCTCGTAGAGGTGCCAGCCCCGGCCCACCTCCATGGGAAACTTGTAAGAAAAGAAATGGCTGCACATCCAGGAATTCCGATGGCTCTTTATTGTTCAAAGTGATAACACCAAAGACACTAACACGAGGTCACGTAGACGCGTTTCACACAAACAAGATGTTTGTGTGAAACGCGTCTACGTGACCTTGTGTTGGTGTGTTTGGTGTTATCACTTTGAACAATAAAGGGCCATCGGAATTCCTGGATGTGCAGTCATTTATTTTCTTACTGTTCAATCCATCATCGGAAAATGGAATGAGTATGGCACAACTGTAAACTGACCGGGCCGGGCAAGGAGAGCATTCATCAGAGAAGCAGCCAAGAGGCCCATGGTAACTCTGGAGGAGCTGCAGAGATCCACAGCTCAGGTGGGAGAATCTGTCCACAGGACAACTATTAGTCGTGCTCTCCACAGATCTGACCTTGATGGAAGAGTGACAAGAAGAAAACCATTGTTGAATAGAAAGCCATAAGAAGTCCTGTTTTCAGTTTGTGAGAAGCCATGTGTGGGACACAGCAAACATGTGGAAGAAGGTGCTCTGGTCAGATGAGAAGAAAAAATTTACTTTTTGGCCGAAAAGCAAAACACTATGTGTGGTGGAAAACTAACACTGCACATCACCCTGAACACGCCATCCACACTGTGAAACATGGTGGTGGCAGCATCATGTTGTGGGGATGCTTTTCTTCAGCAGGGACAGTGAAGCTGGTCAGAGTTGATGGGAAGATGGATGGAGCCAAATACAGGACAATCTTAGAAGAAATAACAATAAAGAGGGGGGGGTGAGGGGGGCGCTTACTATAAAAATATTTAAAAATATATAAAATAGCGTGCATAAAACATCAAATATTGATCATTGCAAAACACATCCATCAATGACTCTTCATAAAAGGCGAAATAATAAAAATACCATTGTGAAAAATAATTAAAAAGTGCAACAATACAGTGCAGAAATCACCTGTGTAAAAAAAAATATACAAATGTAATCCTGTGTATGCAAAATACATACACTAGGAAAGACTATATAAAATTGTGCAGAAAAAACAATAAAAAAACAAAAACAAAAAACAAAAAAATAATGCAAGTCTTTGTGCTGGAAAATCTCTAAGCCACACTCCACAGCAATGTGCAAAATAAATCCAAAAAGTGCAGATGAAAAACAATTGTCTCTTAATTTGGAGTGCTATCCAATAAAGTGCAGGTGCTTCCATCCAGTGTTACGTGCCAAACGCTTCCCCCAGCCTCTCACCTTAAGAGGCTAAATAAAAAGCACGCTATTTTATATCGTTTAAAATATTTTTATAGTAAGCGCCACCTCACCCCCCCCCCTTTTTATTGTTATACCTTTCAGTGTGTGAACACTTTTTAGGTGGCTGCTACTTTTTTTAGTTTTTAGTATATTTTATCCCTTATTATGTCAATCTTAAAAGAAAACCTGTTAGAGTCTGCAAAAGGCTTGAGACTGGGACGGAGGTTCACCTTCCAGCAGGACAACGACCCTAAACATACAGCCAGAGCTACAATGGAAAGGTTTAGATCAGTGGTATCCAAACTGCGGCCCGAGGGCCGGATGCGGCCCTTTGCTTGCCTTTATCCGGCCCTTGGAGCACCATCCCTCCCAATGATACGAGACACTATTCTGCCATCTGACACCGACAATGGAGCACCATTTCTCCCACGGACACCGCTAATGGGGCACTATTCCTCCCTATGATACTAGCAATGGGGCACTATTCCTCCCCCTAATACCAGATGTTTACTCTCACTGATGGCAGGAAAAATTTCACTCCTTCTGGCCAAAGTTCGGCCCTCCAAGAGCCTGAAGGACAATAAACCGGCCCTTTGATTAGAATGTTTGGAGACCCCTGGTTTAGATCAAAGCATATTCATGTGTTAGAATGGCCCAGCCAAAGCCCAGACCTAAATCCCATTGAGAATCTGTTGCAAGACTTGAAAATTGCTGTTCACAGATCCTCTCCATCCAATCTGACAGAGCTTGGGGGACCCAGGGGGGGGGGGGGCTGAATAAAAAATGTACCCCACACTTTTCATATATTTATTTGTAAAAAAAAATTAAAACCATTTATCATTTTCCTTCCACTTCACAATTAGGTGCCACTTTGTGTTGGTCTATCCCATAAAATCCCAATAAAATACATTGATGTTTTTGGTTGTAACATGACAAAATGTGGAAAACGTCAAGGGGTATGAATACTTTTTCAAGGCACTGTCATATTGTATCAGACCTCTGCACTGGACAGCTCCCAGTATTGTTACATTGTATCTACACCCTTCATATTGTATCAGATCTGAGATCAGTATAGAGCAGTTGAGTAGTGATGAGCCGAACACCCCCGGGTTCAGTTCGCACCAGAACCCGCGAACAGACCGAAAGTTCGCACGAACTTTAGAACCCTATTAAATACAATGGATGCGAACGTTCGAAATCTAAAGTGCTAATTATAACGACTATTATGCATGTTATTGTCCTCAAAAGGGTTTGGGAACCCGGGTTCTGCACCAGGGGACATGTATCAATGCAAAAAGAAGTTTTAAAAACAGACGTTTTTCCGGGAGCAGTCATTTTAATGATGCATAAAGTGAAAAAAAAAGTCAAATATTCCTTTAAATATCATACCTGGGGGGTGTCTAAAGTATGCCTGTGAAGTGCCACGTGTTTCCCGTGTTTAGAACTGTCCCTCCACAAAATGACATTTCTAAAGGAAAAAAAAGCCATTTAAAACTGCTTGCGGCTTTAATGTAATGTCTGGTCCCGGTAATATGGATGAAAATCTTTAAGAAGAATGGCATAGCTACCCCATCACACCCCCCCCCCCACCCCAGCCCATTACCAGCCCCTTTGGGTCTTGTATGGATATTAAGGGGAACCCCGCACACAAAATAAAAAAGGCCCTATATACTCTGAACAGCCGTATACAGGCGGTGCATACAAGACAGGGACTGTAGGTTTGTTCTTATGTAGAATCTGTTTGTAATTTTGAACAGGTACATTGTTTAAGTGTAGCTCCAGCCAAAAAATCTATTTTTAAGATTTTTGGAAAACATAGGGAAGGGTTATCACCCCTGTAACATTTGTTTTGCTGTCTGTGCAGTGTGCACCTGTTCAGAACAGTTCACCTCACTTTCCGTCCTAATGACAAATGTTTTTTGAAAATTTGGGGTTTTTATTGAAACAAGAATTGGTGATAAAGCATCAGTGGAGAGGAGACACTTTTTCCCATATTAACTCTTACAGGAGAGAATTCCCCTTCCTAGGGGTAGATTTCCTCTCACTTCCTGTTGTACCCTTCCGTTTGCAAGGAGGAGTCGTTTGTAAGTTGGATGTTTGAAAGTAGGGGCCTGCCGTATATACTCAGCTGAAATTTGCCCCTTACATGTTGGTGTTGCCACAACACTGTGAGCCCTCACAGTTACTCTTGGTGGGCGCATGAATGGGCCCTGCTGTGAATTATTAGATCAAGAATTGTAATTGCATGCCCCTGTTGAACAGGGGCTGAAAAATTGGGCCTTTGGTGGTGGTGCCACAACACTGCAACGCCTCACAGATACTGTACTTGGAGCACAGCAATGAGCCCTGTTGCAAAGTATTGCATCAAAAATTGTAGCCTTAGGCACTGGTGCTGGTGCCACGACACTACAACCTCTCCAAGATACTCTAGTTGGAGTGCAGGAATGATCCCTGCTGCAAAGCATTGCATAAAAAATTTTAATAACACGCCCCTGTTAAACAGGGGCTGAAAAATTGGGCCTTAGCCACTGGTGGCGGCACCCAGAAACAAAAATGTTCTTCCAAGCTATCATCATCAATCGGATCATTGAGGGAGGAGGAGGATAGTCAGTCAACATAACAGGACAGTCTCTCAGCATCAGCATCAGTCTTGAAGGGATGTGACATTTGAAAATAAATTAGTCTGTTATATCAGCTTCAGGTGTTTGGTAGCTGGTGGTGATCCAAGACTGGTTCATCTTTATGAAGGTCAGTCGATCAACCGAGTCGGTGGACAGGCGCACCCTGTGATCCGTGACAAATCCTCCAGCAGCACTGAATGTGCTATCTGAAAGAACGCTGGATGCAGGACAGGCCAGTAGCTCAATTGCATACTGTGCAAGCTCTGGCCAGTGATCCATCCTCAAGACCCAGTAAGCCAGAGGATTTTCGGTGGGGAAGGTGTCCAAGTCTGACCTTGCCCCTAGGTATTCCTGCACCATGTATATCAGACGCTGGCGATGGTTGCTGGAACCGATCATACCTTGGGGCTGCGGACTAAAGAATTGTCTGAACGCATCGGTTAGACGGCCACCTTCCCCACCGCTCCTTCTTTGACTGGCCGAAGCCTCAGCATGTCGTTGTCCAGGACCAGGAGTTTGTAACCTCCCAGTCTCTGGGAACGCGTTGCACAGACCTTTCTGCAAGGCCTCCCGGAGTTGTCTCATCCTCTGCTCCCTCTGCGACGGTAAGATAAGGTCCGCAACCTTACCCTTGTACCGTGGATCAAGGAGAGTGGCCAGCCAGTAATGGTTCCTCTCCTTGATCCGAAGAATATGAGGATCCTTCCGCAGACTTTGCAGGATCAGGGAGGCCATGCAGAGTAGGTTAGCTGAGGCATTCGGTCCGGAGTCCTCTGGGTCACTAAGGACGACATGATCCGCAGCCACCTCCTCCCAGCCACGTACAAGTCCACTGGTTTCTTGGGACTGTAAATCATCCCTAAAAGACTGCTGCTGATGATGCTGAGTGCCAGGCTCCACCTCCATGCTGACACAATCCTCCTCCTCCTCCTCCTCTTCCTGTGCGATGGGTGGGACAGAAGGAACACTGTCTGGGTAAAGGGGGCCTTGAGAGGCAAGGAAGTCCTCCTCTTCCTGCCTCTGTTCTGCCTCAAGTGCCCTGTCCATTATTCCACGCAGCGTATGTTCCAACAGGTGGACAAGAGGTACAGTGTCACTGATGCATGCACTGTCACTGCTCACCATCCTCGTGGCCTCCTCAAATGGTGCCAGGACAGTGCATGCATCCCTGATCATGCCCCACTGGCGTGGTGAAAAAAACCCAAGCTCCCCTGACCCTGTCCTGGTGCCGTAGTCGCACAGGTACTCATTGATGGCCCTCTGCTGCGTGTGCAGCCGCTGCAGCATGGCCAACGTTGAGTTCCACCTGGTGGGCATGTCACATATAAGGCGGTTCTTGGGCAGGTTCAACTCCTTTTGCAGCTCAGCCAGGCGAGCACTGGCATTATAAGATCTGCGGAAATGCACACAGACTTTCCTGGCCTGCCTCAGGACATCCTGTAAGCCTGGGTACCTGCCCAAGAACCGCTGCACCACCAGGTTAAGGACGTTAGCCACACAGGGCACATGGGTCAGTTGTCCCTGTCGGAGGGCGGAGAGGAGGTTGGTGCCATTGTCGCAAACCACCATTCCTGGCTTAAGCTGGCGTGGCGTCAACCACCTCTCGGCCTGCCCCTGCAGAGCAGACAGAACCTCTGCCCCAGTGTGGCTCCTGTCCCCCAAACACACCAGCGCAAGCACGGCATGGCATATTTTTGCCTGCGTACTTGCGTAGCCCCTTGAACGCCTACGGAGCACCGCTGGTTCCGAGGACAAACCACAGGAAGAGGCCATGGAGGAAGAAGAAGAGGAGGGGGTGGAGGAGAGAGGTGTGTCACAACCAGTAGTAGCATTTTGGAGGCGTGGCGGTGGAACAACCTCCAACACTACTGCACCTTGTCCTGCATCCTTCCCAGCTGCCAAAAGAGTGACCCAATGGGCCGTGAAAGAAAGGTAACGTCCCTGTCCATGCCTGCTGGACCATGAGTCAGCGGTAATATGCACCTTACCGCTGACCGCCCTGTCCAGCGAGGCCAAGACATTGCCTTCCACATGCCGGTGGAGAGCCGGAATCGCCTTCCGTGAGAAAAAGTGGCATTTGGGAACCTGCCACTGAGGAACCGCACATTGCACAAACTCACGGAAGGGGGCCGAGTCTACCAACTGAAAAGGCAGCAGTTGAAGTGCTAGCAATTTAGCCAAGCTAGCATTCAACCGCTGGGCATGTGGATGGCTGGGAGTGAACTTCTTTAGACGGTCCAGCAGCTGGGGCAGGGAAATTTGCCTGCTAGAATTGGACGTCGGTGTACTGCTAGCAGAGTGCCCGCAAGTACTTGGCTGTGACACACCTAATTCTACACTTTCATTCCTCTCAGTGCAGGTTTCAGAGAGGACTGAAGGTATAGTGGGGTTGGAGAGCCCAGCTGATGCGGTGCAAGGAGAGGTCCGCTTTGTTCTTTGGTGTGGGTCTTTAAGGTAGGCTTGCCAACGAGCTGCATGGCGGGTCAACATATGTCTGGTCAAGCATGTGGTGCCCAAGCGGGTGATGTTTTGGCCACGCGATATACGCTTGAGACATATGTTGCAAACAGCAGCTGTGCGATCTGATGCACTCGACTCAAAAAAGGCCCACACCAAAGAACTTTTTGAATAACGGGCAGAGGCAGCGCCCTGCACAGGCGGAGCTCTGCGGTGTGATTCCGTCAGTGTGCTGCCCTTACGCTGGCCCCCTGAGGGCATCCTGCCTCGTTGGAGATGTGCCTCCTCCTCATCCTCCTCCTCCTCTCTCCTATTAGGCACCCACGTGGAGTCAGTGACCTCATCATCCCCTCCCTCCTCATCACTGGAGCCAATCTGGCAGTATGCTGCAGCTGCTGGAACATGACAGCCAGATTGGTGTCCTTCTTGAGCATTTCCTCTCTCTGCTCTCACGCTACTGTCTTCCTCTAGCTGGGTATCATCATCAGACCCTTCGAAACGCTGGGCATCCTCCTGGAGCATGTACCCAACACTGTGCTCAAACAGTTCGGGGGACTCCTCAGGAGGACATGGTCGGTCTAGGGAAGGAGTGACTGATGATGACATTGATACCAGGGAAGAGGACGCTTTGGCAGCTGCTTTGCCAGTACCCTGAGCCTGGGTGAGAGAGGATGAGGAGGATGAGGAGGGCTTGGTCATCCACTCTACCAAGTCTTCGGCATGATGCGGCTCAACACGTCCAGCTGCCGAAAAGAAGGACAAGCGTGTCCCATGGCCATGTGCTGATGGCGATGCACCGCGCCCACGACCAGCACTGTTGTCTCTAGACACAGAGCCTGCTTGCCCTCTTTTATTGGCTCCTGACTGTCTGCCTCTCCTTGTTTGCCTTCCAGACATTCTAATGGCCTGCAGGGAAATGGGAAAACCAGCAATAAGGCCTAGCTTCAGGAGAATATTTTGCAGGAATCACACTACGCCTGCTGTAAGTGCTGCAAATGCCTGTTGGTGTAACACACCAGGAAAACACAGCAATATGGGCTAACTTCAGGTGTATAATGTGCAGGAGGCACACTCCGCCCGCTGTAAGTGCTGCAAATGCCTGTTGGTGTAACACACCAGGAAAACACAGCAATACGGGCTAACTTCAGGTGTATAATGTGCAGGAGGCACACTCCGCCCGCTGTAAGTGCTGCAAATGCCTGTTGGTGTAACACACCAGGAAAACTTAGCAATACGGGCTAACTTCAGGTGTATAATGTGTAGGAGGCACACTCCGCCCGCTGTAAGTGCTGCAAATGCCTGTTGGTGTAACACACCAGGAAAACACAGCAATACGGGCTAACTTCAGGTGTATAATGTGCAGGAGGCACACTCCACCCGCTGTAAGTGCTGCAAATGCCTGTTGGTGTAACACACCAGGAAAACACAGCAATACGGGCTAACTTCAGGTGTATAATGTGCAGGAGGCACACTCCACCCGCTGTAAGTGCTGCAAATGCCTGTTGGTGTAACACACCAGGAAAACACAGCAATACGGGCTAACTTCAGGTGTATAATGTGCAGGAGGCACACTCCGCTCGCTGTAAGTGCTGCAAATGCCTGTTGGTGTAACACACTAGGAAAACACAGCAATAAGGGCTAGCTTCAGGTGTATACTGTGCAGGAGGCTTAGCAACAATGACACTGACACTGTCCCCTGCCTATCCTTCTCTCTCCCTGCACACAAGGTTTAGCAAAGAATATGACACTGACACTGTCCCCTGCCTATCCTTCTCTCTCCCTGCACACAAGGTTTAGCAAAGAATATGACACTGACACTGTCCCCTGCCTATCCTTCTCTCTCCCTGCACACAAGGTTTAGCAAAGAATATGACACTGACACTCTCCCTGCCTATCCTTCTCTCTCCCTGCACACAAGAATAGCACAAAGAATATCAACACTGTCCCTGCCTATCCTTCTCTTTCCCTGCGCCGGAACACACTACACAAGGCCGCCGCGCTGGCGGCCTTTTATAGTGTGGGGCGTGTGCTAAACCCCCTGAGCTATAATTGGCCACAGGCAACCTGCCTGTGGCCAATTATGGCTCTCCTAGCTGCCGGCGCTGTGATTGGCCAAGCATGCGGGGTCACAGTGCATGCTTGGCCAATCACAGCGCCGGGATTGCACTGCGATGGCGCAGTGTATTGTGGGCCGTTTGCGTCATTCGAATTTGGCGCGAACGGCCCAAATCGTTCGATGTTCGCCGAACGGTTGAACAGCCGATGTTCAAGTCGAACGTATGTTCGACTCGAACACCGAGCTCATCCCTACAGTTGAGAAGTATTATGCCTTGTTTCCACTGAGCGGATCGGTTCGGTACGGTGCGCTATTTTGGGTGTTTCCATTATGAAAGCGTGCCATAAAACCGAACCGTACCGCACCATTCTGGGTCCTGCTTCAGATGTGGGGCCATAGAAAATGGTACGGTTCGGTTAGGGCGGAGCCACAATACATTCCACTGATTGGCGGACACACTAGGCATTTTTTTCGAAACCCTGTATGGCCCCCGACGGTCCGACTTGCAGTGGAAACGCTCACCAGAATAGACCGGACCATTCAAACCGTTCCAAACTGTACCGATCAGAACTGATCCGCTCAGTGGAAACGAGGCATAAGATATACAACCAAGAACATGCCCTGGTACAGCGGGTTTCAGCTGATGGTACACGGATCCCAAGAGTCACTTCTTCAAATGTTGGCAAATTAACAACATTTTACAAAACATTTCAATGCTGGATTTACTAATCTGTTCAAGAGGAAGAGGGCTAAATCTTAAGAGCCAAGAAACAAAGTATAGAGATCAGAGACATCTGTCCACTTTTCAGGTCGGTGTGATGGTTCCTCTTCTTTTATTTCTACAATCAGGAGAGCGATCGGTGATCTGTGACCTTCGATGAAGACACATACACACACACTCATACAGACACACACACACACACACTCATACAGACACACACACTCATACAGACACACACTCATACAGACACACACACACGCATACAGACACACACACGCATACAGACACACACACGCATACAGACACACACACGCATACAGACACACACTCATACACACACTCATACAGACACACACTCATACACACGCACACACTCATACAGACACACACACTCATACAGACACACACACACTCATACAGACACACACACTCATACAGACACACACACTCATACAGACACACACACTCATACAGACACACACTCATACACACGCACACACTCATACACACGCACACACTCATACACACGCACACACTCATACAGACGCACACACTCATACAGACGCACACACTCATACAGACACACACACTCATACAGGCACACACACACTCATACAGACACACACACACACTCATACAGACACACTCATACAGACACACTCATACAGACACAAACTCATACACACACACTCATAGTATGAGTGTGTGTGTATGAGTTTGTGTCTGTATGAGTGTGTGTGTCTGTATGAGTCTCATACAGACACACACACTCATACAGACACACACTCATACATACACACAAACACACACACACTCATACAGACACACACACTCATAAAGACACAAACACTCATACACACACACTCATACACACAGATTAGTAAATTCAGCATGGAAATGTTTTGTAAAATGTTGTTAATTTGCCAACATTTACCATCAGCTGAAACACGCTGTACCAGGGCATGTTCTTGGTTGTTATGCAGCGCTAAATAGGTGAACATAGGACCAGTTAACCTAATCTAGTCCAAACAATGATAAACAAAAGTGAATAAGTGACCAAAAATCACTAAAAACACACCGTGAAGTGATACTATGAAGATTACCAAACAAGGTAAATAAAATAAAAGTGATGCTGTATGTAATTAGTGAAATGAACACAATAACTAAAACATCATAAACAGAAAAAAGTCCCAAAAAAATAAATGACAAAATAAAAAGGTGAATGGCTAGAAAAGCTTCTTCCCAATAGAGCTGTGCAGACTGGCAAACGTGACACCCAGGTGTGTGGCGGTCCTGCTTACCGGATAGCCGTGACTGTATCCACAGTCTCACCCAACACAGGGAATAAGGCTTCCCCAACAGCCCAACGATATCCTGAACAGTATCTCACCAGCCAGAAAGTTATTCCAAATGGGAGAGAAAACAGAGAAACTCCATGGTGTAGTATGTAAAAATCCGGTTTAATGATATAGTAAGGGTTACACTTACAATTAGTAGATGGTCAGTCAGCGATAAAAAGCAGAAAATGTGCAGCAATGACAGCGGTACATACGGCAGCGTTGGTTCAAATCTTTCCCGGGCTCCTGTGCTCCGCGGATACTTCCTCGTGTGTACTCAATGCGTGATGATGTCACCGGCCCCCTACGCGTTTCGTCACCAAGGGACATCAACTGGGGATTGGCCGAGTCCCCAGTTGATGTCCCTTGGTGACGAAACGCGTAGGGGGCCGGTGACATCATCACACATTGAGTACACAAGGCCAATCCCCAATACTCACGCATTGAGTACCTCGGCCAATCCCCAGTTGATGTCCCTTGGTGACGAAACGCGTAGGGGGCGGTGACGTCATCACGCATTGAGTACACACGAGGAAGTATCCGCGGGGAGCACAGGAGCCCGGGAAAGATTTGAACCAACGCTGCCGTATGTACCGCTGTCATTGCTGCACATTTTCTGCTTTTTATCGCTGACTGACCATCTACTAATTGTAAGTGTAACCCTTACTATATCATTAAACCGGATTTTTACATACTACACCATGGAGTTTCTCTGTTTTCTCTCCCATTTGGAATAATTTCTGGCTGGTGAGATACTGTTCAGGATATCGTTGGGCTGTTGGGGAAGCCTTATTCCCTGTGTTGGGTGAGACTGTGGATACAGTCACGGCTATCCGGTAAGCAGGACCACCACACACCTGGGTGTCACGTTTGCCAGTCTGCACAGCTCTATTGGGAAGAAGCTTTTCTAGCCATTCACCTTTTTATTTTGTCATTTATTTTTTGGGGACTTTTTTCTGTTTATGATGTTTTAGTTATTGTGTTCATTTCACTAATTACATACAGCATCACTTTTATTTTATTTACCTTGTTTGGTAATCTTCATAGTATCACTTCACGGTGTGTTTTTAGTGATTTTTGGTCACTTATTCACTTTTGTTTATCATTGTTTGGACTAGATTAGGTTAACTGGTCCTATGTTCACCTATTTAGCGCTGCATATTTTATTTTTATTTTTTCTGTTATTTGGTCTTTTTTGTATAGGACTTTTTATGCTAGCTGCCTGTAGGTGTTAATTTTCATCATTTGTCATATCATTCTTTTACTCATTATCACTTATTATCATTAGCGCAACGTTAGCCCTTTGGGCTTCCCCTCCTTTTTTATGTTCTTGGTTGTACACAGTCATACTCACACTCATACAGACACACACTCATACACTCACACACACACACACACACACTCATACAGACACATATAGAGATACTGTACACATAACAAACACACAATGAGACACAGACACACACAGTCTCTATACACAGAACAATCACACACTGCTATTGTATGTTTTGTTTTTCCTCCATAAACACAACTCTTCCACATCCTTTACTGATAGATGAATCCCCTAAATAGACAACACAACAATTTCCAGGGATCTCCCCGCCACTCATCCTGGAAATGAGGAGATTGTATGGGGATGAGCGGGATATTATCTGCGGGTCTGATCTGGGATTATCCTGACATGGAGCACATTGTTGTGTCTATGTTTATTGTATGATAATGAGGAAAGATTGTATCCTCTGCTATTACTACACCGAGGAAGTGTCATCTCTTCATTACATAGACACACCTTATAGAATTCACATACACACACATAATGGAATACACTCTAACATTGGAATACACATATACATATAATTAAATATACACACACATGTCATGGAATACACAGACATACACACACGTCATGAAATACACACACACACACACACACACATGTCATGGAATATACACACACATACACACGTCATGGAATATACACACATGTCATGGAATAAACACACACACGTCATGAAATACACATAAACACACATGTCATGGAATACACACACACACACACGTCATTAAATACAGATACACACACGTCATGGAATACACACGTCATGGAATACACACAAACACGTCATGGAATACACACACACTTCATGGAATACACACACGTCATTAAATACACATACACACACGTCATGGAATACACACGTCATGGAATACACTCAAACACATCATGGAAAACACACACACAAACACGTCATGGAATACACACACACACATCATGGAATACACACACACACACACACACACACATCATGGAATACACACACACAAACACGTCATGGAATACACACACACACACACACACACACACACACACATCATGGAATATACACACGCACGTCATAGAATACAAACACACACACATCATGGAATATACACACACACGTCATGAAATACAAACACACACACACACACACACACATCATGGAATATACACACACACACGTCATGAAATACAAACACACACACACATCATGGAATATACACACATACATACATGTCATAGAATACACACAGTCACACACACACATCATGGAATACACACACAGACACACAGACATACATACACACGTCATAGAATACACACAGACATACACACTGGAATACACACACAATGGAGCATGCACAGACACACACGTAATGGAATACACACAATTGAATATACACACATACACATACACTGCAATAGACATACACACACACACATAATTTATTACACACATGTAATGTAACACACACACATAATTTATTACACACACACACACACTGGAATACACACATGTAATGTAACACACACATAATTTATTACACACACACACACACACACTGGAATACACACATGTAATGTAACACACACATAATTTATTACACACACACACTGGAATACACACATGTAATGTAACACACACATAATTTATTACACACACACACACACACACTGGAATACACACATGTAATGTAACACACACATAATTTATTACACACACACACACACACATTGGAATACACACATGTAATGTAACACACACATAATTTATTACACACACACACTGGAATACACACATGTAATGTAACACACACATAATTTATCACACACACACACACACACACACACACACTGGAATACACACATGTAATGTAACACACACACACACACATAATTAATTACACACACACACTGGAATACACACATGTAATGTAACACACACATAATTTATTACACACACACACACTGGAATACACACATGTAATGTAACACACACACACACACATAATTAATTACACACACACACTAGAATACACACATGTAATGTAACACACACACACACACACACACACACACACACACACACTGGAATACACACATGTAATGTAACACACACATAATTTATTACACACACACACACACACACTGGAATACACACATGTAATGTAACACACACATAATTTATTACACACACACACTGGAATACACACATGTAATGTAACACACACATAATTTATTACACACACACACACACACACACACACACACACACACTGGAATACACACATGTAATGTAACACACACACACACACATAATTAATTACACACACACACTGGAATACACACATGTAATGTAACACACACATAATTTATTACACACACACACACTGGAATACACACATGTAATGTAACACACACACACACATAATTAATTACACACACACACTAGAATACACACATGTAATGTAACACACACACACACACACACATAATTAATTACACACACACACACTAGAATACACACATGTAATGTAACACACACACACACATAATTAATTACACACACACACTAGAATACACACATGTAATGTAACACACACACACACACACATAATTAATTACACACACACACACTAGAATACACACATGTAATGTAACACACACACACACATAATTAATTACACACACACACTAGAATACACACATGTAATGTAACACACACACATAATTAATTACACACACACACACACACTAGAATACACACATGTAATGTAACACACACACACACATAATTAATTACACACACACACTAGAATACACACATGTAATGTAACACACACACACACACACATAATTAATTACACACACACACACTAGAATACACACATGTAATGTAACACACACACACACACACATAATTAATTACACACACACACACACACTAGAATACACACATGTAATGTAACACACACACACACACTGGAACGATGAGTGTCCAGGCAGTGTGGAGCCTCCTTCCATATAGTGGGGGTGTACAGGGATGTACAGAGGGTAGTACAGATGTTTTCTGGGCAGTACAAGCCGCAGGCCTGGAGATCAAATGCAAATCTCTAACAGCTGTGTGTACATCCTGCACTGTGCACAACAAGACCATCAGATCATACACAAGCAGACAATACACCAACCTCTATGCCGGCCCCTTCTATAGAGCCTGTGATGTATGTAGAGGCCGCTCTACATTCCTATAGATACATGTCCAGAGGGGAATGCAGTATAATCACACATTGTCCATGGATGGGAGGTATGCAGTATAATCACACATTGTCCATAGGATGGGAGGTAGGCTGTAGCTGTACTCACCCTGTGATGTTGCAGTGATTTCACCTTTTGGGGGTCACACCACCCCCAGATTCTGCATCACCGGTGAGGATCAGACAGCTGACATGCTAAGTGGAGGGGGAGGGGGCTGCAGAGATCCCAGGTGCAGTGATGCAGTGTGAGGAGGAGGAGGAGGAGAAGGATGAGGATGAGGAGGATGAGGATGATGGTGCAATGATGGAGAGAGATCAGGCTGCAGTGTACTGTGTATGATCATCTCTGTATGTCTGATGTCACTACCTGAGGAGGCGGGGCCAACCCAAATCCTACAACCCTTCAACTGCCAGACCCCTCATCATTATCCATAACCCTTTAACTGCCAGACCCCTCATCAACATGTAACCCTTCAACTGCCAGACCCCTTATCATTATCCATAACCCTTCAACTGCCAGACCCCTCACCAGCATGTAACCCTTTTATTGTCAGACCCCTTAAATTTCTTTAACCCTTCATCTGCCAGACCCCTGCCTATCCTGTAACCGTTCAACTGCCAGTATTCTGTAATCCTTTAACTGCCAGACCCCTTATTATCCTGTAATTCCTCAGCTGCCAGATCCTTCATAATCCTGTAACCCTTCAACAACTGAAAGCCTCATTCTCCTGCAACCCATCAATTGCTGGATCCTTCTTTATCATGTTACCCTTCAACTGCCAAATTCCTTGTTATCCTTCTACAGATTGATCCCTCATTACAATGTAACCATTCAACTGCAGGATCCTTTTATTTCCACCAATCAACTGCAAACTTTCTCATAGACTTCCTGCCAAATTCCTCATTATCCTGTAACCCTCTAACGGTCAGATCCTTCATAATACTGTAACCCATCAACTACCAGATCCTTCATAATACTGTAACCCATCAACTGCCAGATCCTTCATAATACTGTAACCCATCAACTGCCAGATCCTTCATAATATTGTAACCCATCAACTGCGAGATCCTTCATAATACTGTATCCCATCAACTACCAAATCCTTCATAATACTATAACCCATCAACTGCCAGATCCTTCATAATACTGTAACCCATCAACTAACAGATCCTTAATAATACTGTAACCCATCAACTACCAGATTGTCAGGGCTGGGCTCAGCCCTTCCTTCTCTGAGCTGGCCGCTCAGCTGTCGCTAATTGCCAGCTCCTATCTCTCCACAGTGACTCACCTGTTGATGATCCTACTCCTCAGTCCTGCCTACTTAAGCCGTCCAGCTCAGTTGTTCTCTGCCTTCGCCTTGGTCAACATCACAGAGACTATCTCCTGTGTTCCTGTTGAAGACTTGCTTGGCTGACGTTCCTTCTGGCTCCAGATCCTGCTTGCTGTTCTACTACGTTTATCTCTGGCTCTTTGACATTTGGCTTTGGCTGACTATCCGAACCGATTCCTGAACTCTGGCTATGTTTTGACTATGCTTACTCTGTTTATCTTTTTATTATTATTATTATTAAACAAGTGTGATTTAACTGTACCTCTGTCTCGGTCTGATATATGGTTTCTGACACAGATCCTTCATAATATTGTAACCCATCAACTATCAGATCCTTCATATAATTGTAACCCATCAACTACCAGATCCTTCATAATACTGTAACCCATCAACTGCCAGATCCTTCATAATACTGTAACCCATCAACTGCCAGATCCTTCATAATACTGTAACCCATCAACTACCAGATCCTTCATAATACTGTAACCCATCAACTACCAGATTGTCAGGGCTGGGCTCAGCCCTTCCTTCTCTGAGCTGGCCGCTCAGCTGTCGGCTAATTGCCAGCTCCTATCTCTCCACAGTGACTCACCTGTTGATGATCCTACTCGTCAGTCCTGCCTACCTAAGCCGTCCAGCTCAGTTGTTCTCTGCCTTCGCCTTGGTCAACATCACAGAGACTATCTCCTGTGTTCCTGTTGAAGACTTGCTTGGCTGATGTTCCTTCTTGCTCCAGATCCTGCTTGCTGTTCTACTACGTTTATCTCTGGCTCTTTGACATTTGGCTTTGGCTGACTATCCGATCCGATTCCTGAACTCTGGCTATGTTTTGACTATGCTTACTCTGTTTATCTTTTTATTATTATTATTAAACAAGTGTGATTTAACTGTACTTCTGTCTCGGTCTGATTCATGGTTTCTAACACAGATCCTTCATAATACTGTAACCCATCAACTACCAGATCCTTCATAATACTGTAACCCATTAATTACCAGATCCTTCATGATACTGTAATCCATCAACTGCCAGATCCTTCATAATACTGTAACCCATCAACTATCAGATCCTTCATAATATTGTAACCCATCAACTACCAGATCCTTTATAATACTGTAACCCATCAACTGTCAGATCCTTCCTAATACTGTAACACATCAACTGCCTGATCCTTCATTATACTGTAACCCATCAACTACCAGATCCTTCATAATACTGTAACCCATCAACTACCAGATTGTCAGGGCTGGGATCAGCCCTTCCTTCTCTGAGCTGGCCGCTCAGCTGTCGGCTAATTGCCAGCTCCTATCTCTCCACAGTGACTCACCTGTTGATGATCCTACTCGTCAGTCCTGCCTACCTAAGCCGTCAAGCTCAGTTGTTCTCTGCCTTTGCCTTGGTCAACATCACAGAGACTATCTCCTGTGTTCCTGTTGAAGACTTGCTTGGCTGACGCTCCTTCTGGCTCCAGATCCTGCTTGCTGTTCTACTACGTTTATCTCTGGCTCCTTGACATTTGGCTTTGGCTGACTATCCGATGCGGTTCCTGAGCTCTGGCTATGTTTTGACTATGCTTACTCTGTTTATCTTTTTATTATCATTATTATTAATAAACAAGTGTGATTTAACTGTACTTCTGTCTCGGTCTGATTCATGGTTTCTGACACAGATCCTTCATAATACTGTAACCCTTCAACTACCAGATCCTTCATAATACTGTAACCCTTCAACTGACAGATCTTTCATGATATTGTAACCCCTCAAATACCAGATCCTTCATGATACTGTAACCCTTCAACTGACAGATCTTTCATGATATTGTAACCCATCAACTACCAGATCCTTCATAATACTGTAACCCATCAACTGACAGATCTTTCATGATATTGTAACCCATAATCCTATAACCAATCTAGCATTGGATCCTTTATTATCCTACAACCCCTCATCTGTTGGACTGTGCCTGATTCTATAACCCCCCAAATTCTGGATCCCTCATAATGATTGAGCCCAGAATCTTATTTAGTCCTGGAATTATAAAAGGACAGCACTCACATTGCCACATCCGTAAATAATAATATTTAAAAAAAGGGGGGAGGGAACCCGAGGGTAATCCCAGATCGGGCTTTAACGGCACAGTAAACAATAAAGATGTAAAAAGATAATTTTCAATAGAAAAATAGACACAAACATGGTATACAAAGGGACATACAATCTATTTAAAAATCATACACATAAAATACATAGTATATGATGTGAGCCCGAGTGCATCAACGTGTTTCACTGTTAGGCTTCTTCAGGACGCATTCAGGATTCAATAATTGCAAGAGCAAGGAAAAGGGTCTCACTATCTAAAAACAGAAAAACATATTTCTAATTGAGATCATAACACACATTTTTTTTTATTTAGTCCTGCAACCCTTCCTTTGCTGGATCCCTAACACTACTGTAATCACTGCTGGATCCCCAATAATCCTGTAATCCCTTAATAGGCAAATTTTTCATAATTCTGTAACTCATCACTTGATGGATCTTTCATACTTCTGTTATTCTTTGACTATTGGATCAACGGAATTTACAATCATGTGACACTTCATCCGCTGAATCCCTCATGATCCTATAAATTGTCATCTGGTGGATCCTCTAAAAATCCGGTAACCCCCCTACTTTCCTCTAGACTTTGTTCTGTCTTTATTACATCTCTGTGACCTGACCAGATGATGGATCCTCAGATCCTTTGCTATTATAGGCTCCTCTGGTTTATGTGCTTTATTGCGCTGACCTGAGGCAACGTCTACCAGTCAGGACAGAAATGTTTGGCTGATGCCCCATTATCCTCCAGGCCAGCAGGGCACAGAGGCCTATATGTGTGTATATAGAGTGTGTGGGATGAATGTGTGCAATGTCACCGGCCGTCCGATCACAGATGATAAATGATCTCAGCCAATAGAGTTATTGATCTGCTGGGCGTATTAAATGAATTCTTCTCACACCAATCATTGTAAATACTGAGCGGTAATTATGGCCCAGTGAAGGTCTGGTAGAAGAATTAATAGGGGAACACTGGCAGCCCTAGGAGGGTTGAGGGGGTTCTATTGGTTGCTGGTCCCTGCAGGGAAGAAAGCGTGAAGCTATTAATATTATTATTATTGGTGGAGGAATACAATCGTAACAATGTAATATATAGATAATCAATTAATCATCAGGATGTGAGCGGGCCACATCCCTGCAAGGATTTTTTTCTTAATTTTTTTTTTGTCTCAGTATAGACCTTTGTTTGAATCCACTTACTGTTGACTGACTCACTACCTCTGCTGAAAGTCTGTTCCAAGCATCGTGAAAAAAGAAAAAATAGTGCGCTTGTCTGGAGTAAAAAACTGAAAAAATGAGCTGCTACACAAGAATGTGACTAAAATTCAAAAGTGATAGGAAGTGGAAATGTAGCGCTAGGTTACAAAATAAATATTGCTATCTCACTGGGTGAGGTGTACCCCACTGGGTAAAACAGTTGAAAAAATGTATATGGACTAGTAAGTCCATATACAATAAACACAGAAAAAAACATAAAAATGTCCATCAAACTGAAGTGAAGAGTGACGGTGAGGATGAACGTGTAACCGTGTAGATCATCACATGGAACTTTCTTTCAGGTGAGTAACAAAAGACTGAATACGCTTACCGGAAACAGGTGGATCTACCTGTCAGCGACAGCAGATCATTCAGGCATATGGAATCCCAACGGCAAGTAGGCTCAGCTTGTCTGAAGACTCTAGGTGATAGGAACCACAAACGTTGCCCTTGGACACGACAGTCCGCGGCTAGGGACCCTTGGTAGTTGGTATCCTGGGCTTGCGGAAGGCTCAGAGCTCACAGGGTGTCCACCACTCCCCATATTGCTTTTTATTCTGTTACCTGTGATCACTTTTAATGTTTGTTGGTTTTATTACATTAAAACACACATTTTTTGACCTGCACCATTGGAGCATAGTTTTTCTTTCTCCTTCCATGTTCTGGCGGATTAAGTTTTTTTGAGTTGTTCCATTGTGCCCTCCATTGATCTCGCAGGGGGTTGTCCCATCCCAAGCTGTCTCAACATCCTCGGAAAACAGGGTGAGCTCTTAGCCTTCCGCAAGCCCAGGACACCAACTACCAAGGGTCCCTATCCGCAGATTGTCATGTCCAGGGGCAACGTTTGTGGTTCCTATTACCTAGAGTCTTCAGACAAGCTGAGCCTACTTGCCGTTGGGATTCCATATGCCTGAATGATCTGCTGTTGCTGGCAGGTAGATCCACCTGTTTCCGGTAAGCGTATTCAGTCTTTTGTTACTCACCTGAAAGAAAGTTCCATGCAATGATCTACACGGTTAGGGCCCTTTCAATACGGAACGGATCTGTGAAGATCCGCCACGTGAATATCCGCTTGCTCAGCGGAGATCGCTCCGATGATCCCTGCTGAGCCGGCGGATGACAGGGCGGTCCCTGCTCACTGTGCAGGGACCGCCCTGTCAGATCTCCGCTCTCCCCTATGGGGGGGGATCGGATGAATACGAACTGTCTGTCCGTGTTCATCCAATCTGCTCTGCAGACAGATGGAAAAACAGGATTTTCCTCTGTCTGCAGAAACAGAGAATTGCGGACCCGGATGAGATCGGATGGATGAAAAAGCGGACATACGGTCCGTATGTGTGAAAGGGGCCTAACACGTTCATTCTCACCGTCACTCTTCACTTCAGTTTGATGGACATTTTTATGTTTTTTCTGTGTTTATTGTATATGGACTTACTAGTACATATACATTGTTTCACTGTTTTACCCAGTGGGGTACACCTCACCCAGTGAGATAGCAATATTTCTTCTGGAACCTAGCGCTACATTTCCACTTCCTGTTCCAAGCATCAACTACTCTTTCCGTAAAACAAAATTATACATTTTTTAATGTTAGTAAGAATATTTTAGAGGAATATTTAGGTGTTTATGTTATGATTTTCCTCATTTTACATCCTATTGTGTGTGTGTAGAGGAATGCTGAATATAGATAGTTTTCCAGGCAGTCCATTCACTCTGTACACATGGCATGTAAGTCCTCAAATATTCCTATTAAAGGGTCACTCCAACTAGAAATTATATCTTAGTGTCTGGTAGGTGATCAAACCTATTGGTGAGTTCCTGTACACCTGCTGTGCCCATTATGAGGGGTTCCCATCCATCCCTGTGCCAAGTTCCCGGGTCTGTACACCTGCTATGCCCATTATAAGGGGTTCCCACCATCCCTGAGTTGAGCTCCCAGGTCTGCATCCCTGCTGTGCCCATTATGAGAAGTTCACACCATCCCTGTGCCGAGTTCCTGGGTCTGTACACCTTCTGTGCCCATTATGAGAGGTTCCCACCATCCCTGTGCTGAGTTCCTGGGTCTGTAACCTGCTGTGCCCATTATGAGAGGTTCCCACCATCCCTGTGCTGAGTTCCCAGGTCTATACACCTGCTGTGCCCATTATGAGAGGTTCCCACCATCCCTGTGCTGAGTTCCTGGGTCTGTACACCTGCTGTGCCCATTATGAGAGGTTCCCACCATCCCTGTGCTGAGTTCCCGGGTCTATACACCTGCTGTGCCCATTATGAGAGGTTCCCACCATCCCTGTGCTGAGTTTACGGGTCTGTACACCTGATGTGCCCATTATGAGGGGTTCCCACCATCCCTGCGCTGAGTTCCCGGGTCTGTACACCTGCTGTGCCCATTATGAGGGGTTCTCACCATCCCTGTGCTGAGTTCCGGGGCCTGTACACCTGCTGTGTCCATTATGAGGGGTTCCCACCATCCCTGTGCTGAGTTCCGGGGCCTGTACACCTGCTGTGCCCATTATGAGGGGTTTCTACCATCCCTGTGTTGAGTTTCCAGGTCTGTACACCTGCTGTGCCTATTATGAGGGGTTCCTACCATCCCTGTGCTGAGTTCCCGGGTCTGTACACCTGCTGTGCCCATTATGAGGGGTTCCCACCATCCCTGTGCTGAGTTCCGGGGCCTGTACACCTGCTGTGCCCATTATGAGGGGTTTCTACCATTCCTGTGTTGAGTTTCCAGGTCTGTACACCTGCTGTGCCCATTATGAGGGGTTCCTACCATCCCTGTGCTGAGTTCCCGGGTCTGTACACCTGCCGTGTGCATTATGAGGGGTTCCTACCATCCCTGTGCTGAGTTCCCGGGTCTGTACACCTGCCGTGTGCACTATGAGAGGTTCCTACCATCCCTGAGTTGAGCTCCTGAGTCTGCACCACCCTTGTTAGGATTGCAGGGGTGCATTGTTGCAAGATAAAGCATTAGCTATGTAGTACGTCTTAAGCCTCGTACACACGACCGGTTTTCTCCGTTCGTGTGTATGCTTTCTTGTCGAGAAAACTGCCGGGAATCTCAACGAGAAAAATAGAGAACCTGCTCTCTATTTTCTCATCGGCATTCTCATCGGCCTGTTTCCCGACGAGAAAACCGGTCGTGTGTATGCTCTTCCGAGTCTTAAAAAACCGTGCATGGTCAGAATCAAGTATGAGATGGGAGTGCTCCTTCTGGTAAAACTAGCGTTCGTAATGGAGATAGCACATTCGTCGCGCTGTAACGGACTGAAAGCATGAAGACTGAAAAGCGCGAATCGTCTCTCACTAAGCTTTTACTAACACGCGGTAACACAAGATCAGCAAAAGCAGCCCAAGGGGTGGCGCCATTGGAATAGAACTTCCCCTTCATACTGCCGTCGTACGTGTTGTACGTTACCGCGCTTTACAGCGACGGGATTTTTAATTGACAGTGTGTATGCAAGGAATTCCGTCGAGAAAACCGATGGTTTTGTTTTTTTACAACGGGATTCTCGGCCGTGTTTACGAGGCTTTAGACTTGGTTTCCTATGGTAACCGAATCCACCTAGAAAAAAGGTATTTTAAATTCATCTCCCCACCACTAATGCCGCGTACACACGATAATTTTTCCCGTCGGGAAAAATTTAAATTTTTTTTTTTAACAAGAAAAACGACCGTGTGTGGGCTTTTTGTCATTTTTCCCGACGGGAAAAACGTCATTAATCATGACGAGAAAAATTAGAACATGCTCTAATTTTTCTCGTCGTGATTCCCGTCATTTTTTTCCGCGGCAGTTTTCCCATAGGGAAACACTGCCACGGAGCCCACACACGGTCGTTTTTCTCGACCAGGAGAAAAAAAATATACAAAAAATGTAGCGCTATGCATAAAAAATAACATAAACATATGACACCCAAGTGTGGTGCTCAAGATAAATGAGTCTTAAAAAGTCTAAATAAATGAATGAAATAAGTGTTGAAAGAGTCTCTGATGACAATTCAAAAATATTGGTGAAGCTCCCGAAATAGTGACTTTCAAAAAACCTAGTGACTGTGACGTGACCACCACCACAAGAAAGGGAGGCTTACCCAATGGAGTGGACCCAATAAACGTACGTCTACAGGGTCAACTGAGGCTTGATGTGTATATATATCCGTGGGTATAGGGTCCCAGCTGGTGTCACACCCCAGACGATGCAAGGTATTGCGAAACGCGTCGGGAAACTCCACTGCTGCCACTGAGTGTATTTGCAAAGCGCTTTTTCTACAGATTTAATGTAAGTGTATCTACCTACATTTAATAAATTTTGTTTACTGGATTACGCTATGTGCCCTCTCCTTCTTTCCTCTATTATGGTCCCATTGTGAGCCATTCAACCATCCAATTGGGCTGGGAGATTTGGTGTTTATTCGATCCTGGATCTTGGATATATATATGTGTGCAACGCCAGCTGGGACCCTATACCCACGGATGTATATACACATCAAGCCTCAGTTGACCCTGTAGACGTACGTTTATTGGGTCCACTCCATTGGGTAAGCCTCCCTTTCTTGTGGTGGTGGTCACGTCACAGTCACTTGGTTTTTTGAAAGTCACTATTTTGGGAGCTTCACCAATATTTTTGAATTGTCATCAGAGACTCTTTCAACACTTATTTCATTCATTTATATAGACTTTTTAAGACTCATTTATCTTGAGCACCACACTTGGGTGTCATATGTTTGTTATTTTTTATGCATAGCGCTACATTTTTTGTATATTGTTTGTTTCTGCTTTTCTTCACAGGCATCGTAGCTGCTTATATGTGTTAGTAGCGCGAATATTGTTTGTATATAGGAGAAAAAAAATTTCGGGAAAAATGGCTGTGTGTAGGGAACAAAGCCGTTCCCTCGTTTTTCCCGTCGATTTTCTTGACGGTGTTTTCACCGTCAAGAAAATCGATCGTGTGTACGCGGCATTAGCTAGGAATATGCAGAAGGCCGAAATGATACAAATTTCCGCTATTGCTGTGATATCTGTCCTGGCATATGCAGTTATACTGTTTGATTTTAATGGCTTTTTACTCTCTGCTAAGTTCCTAAAGGTTCCAGCAGAATAATGTGGAGCGGAGCACGACAGACATTTTAATAATACATGTTCAACACACATCAGTACAAAATGAAATAACAGTCAGTCTAATGTGCACAAGGTACTTAATGGCTTCATTACAGCTCTGCGGAAAACAATGCATATTTCTTATGTTTTCTACATATTACTGCCTTTCTTTTTTTTCTTTTTTTCATTAAAAAAACCCACAAAAAACACTTATAAGTCGCCACAGAATGCTATGTAATGATCCATGAGTTCTCATATTCATATTCTGTTCTCCTACATTGCTACCTCCCTCCACGTACTGTGAGATTTGTGTCTTTGTAGCTCTAGATTTTATATTTTCTTTATGCTTTGTTTTATTTTTGTGCTTTCTTCTTTCACTACTTTTACATTGTTTTTCATCCTAAATTTTCTTTTGGAACCCTATAACCTCAATCTCTGTACTCGTGGTGGCCATACACAAAGGGGTGAACTGGTATAAAAAAGTTATTAGGATCATTATCATATAAACATTATTATTATAATGACTACATTATTAGTATTATAATATCTATCTATCTATCTATCTATCTATCTATCTATCTATCTATCTATCTATCTATCTATCTATCTATCTATCTATCTATCTATCTATCTGTAGCGGGGTCTCTAAATTTAGGTAGGACATTCAGGTGTGTAGGTATGGGAGTAATGACCATTTGTATTCGTGGAGGATTGGGCGGTGTAATAATCTCCTTGGCCTGTGGATGGCGGGGTGCCCGCAGGCTCAAGGTAGATTCACTGCCATAGTGCTGTCCTTTTTGTCCCTTCTCTGAGATGGTACGGCGAGGGCGGGGAACCTGCCGTGGCGTCATTGGAGGGGATAAAAAGGAGGAGACGCCCTGGTCACGAGGTCTTGCTCTGCTGGAGGTTCTTCATCACGCGCCCAGGCACCTTAGGCCTGTGTGCGGGCGGATCCGGATTCTGGCTCAGGTGCTCTAGGCCTGACCGGAAAGGAGTTGGAGTCCATCCCAGGCACCTTCAGCCTGGGGTGAGGTACTAAACCAGGAGGCCTGGGGCCCAGTGACTTCGACTGGGTCCCGCAAGGGTGGAGACGTCTGAGGGTCCCTGAGGTGGATGGGGCCCATGTCTGAGGTGAGGAGGCCGGGGAGGTTACCCATTCGGAGGGTCTGGAGCACCATCAACCCAGTGACGGATGGGCCTCTGGTAACTCTCTTGGAGGGACATCTTCCCCTGACAGGGGCCGCAGCGCAGCGAAGGTACTCCTATCTATGTTCTCTTGAGTCGCTGGTAGAGACTCTCAAGTTCTAAGTCCTTTCTAGCTATGGCTATAGTAACCGCTGGCGAGATCGCAGTGGTTTAGCTGATAACCAGGATAGTGCCTCGACCTGCTCATTCCCCGCATCAAAATGTTATCAAGTCGCAACCATTTGGCTACTGAAGCACTGTTTATTGTGAGATATGCAATAAAACAAGAGTTGGACTGTGATCGGTGTGTGGAACTCTGGTTAATGGGAGCAGAGGGAAGTGTTGGCGCAGCAGGACTTAATTCTAGACAGAAGCACACAGGCCCGAGGAAATATCTGGTACTGGCCTTCACCTCACCCACAGTTATGGGGAGGACATGGGCCGTAGCGCATCTCACCCTGTCGTGTGACATACCCCTAGACAAAAGAGATGGGGTGAGGCCGCTACATATCTATCTATCTATCTATCTATCTATCTATCTATCTATCTATCTATCTATATATACATACACACATATATATATCAATATGGATATATATATATATTTTTTTTTTATTATTATTATTATAGTTATATAAATAGATATACATTTAATATTATTATATGAACATTATAGCATCAATGTATTTGTATAAAAATGTGCAGGGCAATTCGTCCTGTGAAACTGCATGTACATTTGTTATCTGCGAATGGAGGCAAAATGGAATCTTATAACATCAATCTCCATAGTAGTGGTGGCCATACACAAAGGGGTGAATTTATATTAAAACTTTATTATGATTATTATTATATGAACATTATTATTATTAGTATGTAGCGATACCTTCAACTAAGGAGGCCGCAGAATTTGATTTGGGCCCTGAGTGCAGCTCCGCCAACCCCCGGCAATAGGCTCTACCCCCTTCTGGCACAGCTAGTACTAACAATCAATGATATGTCCTATGCAATAGAATAACTAAGCAAGGACACAGTAATGAATTGTAATAGATAGAGTGTTTTACTCATTAATTCTCAATATGAATAAAGGGGGTAACAATAATCACAGTTCTAGACAATCACTCCTAAGGGCAGCGTCCTGCCACTCTAACACACTATATAGTAACACATGCTACAGGTGCGCCATACGGGCGACCGTTAACTAAGTGCCCTATGGCGCAGTAATCAAACACGCTAGAATCCCCACCAGGCCTGGTTCTAATATTTAGCTTAGTCCTTCTTTCTTCACCGGCAGGTCTGTAATGGTGGTGCACTTTAAACAGAGTATAACTTTGTAATCCAAGGGGTATGAAAATAACTTGTAGGCCACGGCAGTCTATAGGCCTATACACAGCAACAGTATCTTAGCTGGGCTTATGCCCTCTCACCCGCCGGACTACGGATCCAGTCCGGGAAAACCTCCACCGGCCGTGTCACACACACTCGATCTCTCCAACGATCGGGCCCCCGATCCGACAAGGCTGTAGCTCACAAAGTCAGATGCCACCCAGGCTCGCAGAGGGGAGGATGGAAGGCTCTTTGGTGCAGAGCAAGGCCTCAGGCTTCAGGCCTTGCCCCTCCGACACATCCGCACAGGAGGATCCGTCTGTGAAGTCTCGTGTCCCCAAAGAGAAAGAGCTAGGCCTCGCCCCCTCCTTATATACCTTCCCCCATGAGTCTCCTCTCTCTCGAATTTCCTGTCTCTGATTAAAGGGGAACACCCCGCTACACACTCCCCCCACTAAAACTCTTTGGTCCCCAAAGATAAACAATTTAACAACAATTCTGAACCAAGTTACTGAATGCGGAGTATGGTGTGGGTACAGGGAATTTCCACCAAAACTCAGAGGTACCACAGGTCACACTAGCATGGGTGGCCTGTCTAACTGTGCCAGAGAGTGAGCTGGGGTTGCCTTCCACCAAATGAACAGTGGAAGGATCTGAGCACTCAGTACTTCTTCTGGCAGTGGCAACAGAGTCCTCTGAGCTTTTTCCCAATTGAGGGTAGGTCAATTTCCTGGGAGGCCTCACGACTCTGTAAGTTCTTTGCTCCCTTGGGACTTCAGGCTCAGGTACCACAGGTTCTGCGTCAGGAACACTTTCTGACATCATCACTGATTCTGGGGCCTCCTCCTCTTCTGCTTCTGAGTAAAGGCCCGGAATATCTTCCCAGCATTCAGGCACATCCCTAGATGGGATGAACTCTGTAGCCTCTGGGTTCAGGGTCCCATCCTGTGTATCTTCAGTGGGTGGAAGGTCTATGGCGGAACTCCCTGGAGTTGAGGAGGGCCATAGCCACTCAAGTTCTCCCCTCCCATCTTCACTTGGCTGGGAAGCCTGTCCATCCCTAGCTCGGAGGGTCTGAGACCGAGTGTTGGGTCTGGGGGTATCCAAGATGGAAACAGATTCCGGCAGGTTCTTTACTGAAGGTATCCTGACTGCCTCTTTAAGTGGGAGTAAGTGATTTCTGTGCCAGGTTTTCAAGGGTCCCACTCTCCCCTCTGGCCTTAACTTATACACCGGTAGTCCAGGAAGTTTTCTACAAATGACATAAGGCTCGGACCTCCATCGGACCTCCATCTATCAGCAAGTTTATGCTTCCCTGGGATCCCTAGGTTGCGTAGCAGAACACGGTCTCCAGGCTGCAGGTCTTGCACTCGAACCTTCAAATCATAGTTCCTTTTATTTCGGGCCCCTCTCTGGTCTGAGGCCGCTTGGGCTTGTTCATAGGCCGCTTTCAAATTATACCTAAGTCTGTCTACATATCCTTTGTGGGAGGTAGCAGAGGTATAGTCTAGAGAAATGCCAAAGGCCAGATCCACTGGCAATCTTGCTTCTCTCCCAAACATGAGGCGGTAGGGAGAGTAACCCGTCACATCACTGGTGGTGCAATTGTAGGCATGCACCAAAGTGGATATGTGTTGACTCCAATGCTGCTTCTTCTCTGTCTCCAGAGTCCCCAGCATGTTTAACAAAGTCCGATTAAACCTCTCAGGCTGGGCATCTCCTTGTGGATGATAAGGGGTAGTCCTGGTCTTTTCCACTCCCAGGGAGTCCAGTAGGTTCCGGATCAGGCGACTCTCAAAGTCCCTTCCTTGGTCGGAGTGGATTCTCTGTGGTAATCCATAGTGGACGAAGTATTTTTCTAGAAGCACCTTAGCTACAGTGGAAGCCTTCTGGTCTCTGGTGGGGAACGCCTGTGCATAACGGGTGAAATGATCGGTTACCACCAGAACATTTCCCAATCCACTCAAATCGGGTTCGAGGCAGAGAAAGTCAATGCATACTAGATCCATTGGGCCTTGACTCTGTAGGTGGCCCATTGGGGCAGCTTGATGGGGTAGAGTCTTCCTCTGGATGCATCGTGCACAGGAGTGGCAATATTCCTCCACTTCAGCCCTCATACAGGGCCAATAGAACCGGCTTCTGACAAGTTGGAAGGTTCTTTCAGCTCCCAGGTGACCATGCTGGTCATGTAAGGCAACCAGCACAGTCTCTCGGTGCTTCTCTGGGAGAAACAACTGCCATTTATCCTCGGAGTCATCAGAGGGGCCCCTTCGGTAGACCACTCCCTGATTGACCTGTAGCTTGTCTAGCTCTCTCCTTAGCAGACGAGCCTCCTTGGAGGGGTGATGTCGAAGTTTCTCTGGACTCTTGTTTTCCAATGCTTCAAAGACCAATCTCCCCATGGGGTCTTCCAATTGGTCGCACCTCAGTTCCTTTTTAGACAGCTTCGGTAAGCATTCCTCTTCAAGTTGAGTCACCCCGCAGTAGTGTTTTGGGACTCCCACTGTGGTAACTCCTATCTCCTCGGCTCTGGAGCCTCCTCGGGCTTGGAATTCAGCTCCTTGACAAAGGGCCCGCACCCCGTCCGGTGCTATCTGAGTCCAGTCCTCCCAGTCATCAGCCATGGCATGAGATCTTCGGGACAGGGCATCTGCATCCCTATTTCCAGCCCCTGGTCTGTACTTCAGACTGAAGTTGAACCCAGATAATGCAGCTAGCCACCTGTGTCCTGTGGCATCCAACTTGGCAGTGGTGAACAGGTAGGTCAGGGGGTTGTTATCTGTTTTCACTGTAAACTCTGCTCCATAAAGGTAGTCTCTTAGTTTGTCCACAACTGCCCATTTGAGGGCCAAGAACTCCAACTTATGGGTGGGGTAGTTTTTCTCCGAGGGGGTCAGACTTCGACTCACATAAGCCACTGGTCGCATTTGCTCTTCATGTTCCTGGTAGAGCACTCCCCCTAGGCCTTCATGACTAGCATCAACATGTAACTCGTAGGGCCTGGTGGGATCAGCATAGGCCAATACTGGGGCTGTGGTGAGGCTCCTCTTCAAGGTTCTGAAGGCCTCTTCACACCTGGGGGTCCACTGATCTTGAACCGACTCCCCAGGTCTTCTAGGGCCCAAGCCATCCTCTTCCCCTTCAGTCCGGAGCAGTTCATTTAAGGGCTTGGCAATACGGGCAAACCCATCCACAAACCTCCTGTAATAGGAGCAGAACCCCAGGAAAGATCTAAGTTCGGTGACTGTTGTGGGTCTTGGCCAGGAGGTAACTGCCTCCAACTTCTCAGGATCAGTCGCCACCCCTTTTTCAGACACTACGTGTCCCAGATAATTCACCGAAGACTGGTAGAACCGACACTTCTCGGGGGAAAGCTTCAACCCCTCTTCACTAAGTCTCCTCAACACTTTCTCCAATCGGGCCTCATGTTCCTCCAGAGTTCTCCCGAAAACAATGACATCGTCCAGGTACACTAGGACTTCTATGAGGTTCATGTCTCCAACAGTCTTCTCCATGAGTCGTTGGAAAGTAGCTGGGGCTCCAGATAGGCCCTGGGGCATTCTGTTAAACTCAAAGAATCCCACAGGAGTTATGAAAGCGGTCTTTTCCCTATCCTCTGGGTGCATGGGAATTTGATAGTACCCGCTCTTGAGGTCCATCACGCTGAACCACTTAGCTCCAGACAAACTCTGTAAGGCGTCCTCTATCCTTGGCGTGGTGTACTGATCAGGGGTGGTCCTCCTGTTGAGAGTTCTGTAGTCAATGCAGAGCCTCAGCGACCCATTCTTCTTCCTGACCACCACTATTGGAGAGGCATAAGGGCTCCTGGACTCTCGAATCACCCCAGTCTTTTTCAGTTCTGCAAGCTGCTCCCTCAGATCCTCCAGATCTGCCAGCGGAACCCGCCTGACTCTCTCCCTGAACGGTTTGTCTTCTTGCAGGCGGATGCGGTGGGTAGCACTCCTTGCACACCCCACATCGAACTCATCTTTGGAGAAAATCTTCTCCCATCTAGTCAGCTGGGCCTTGGCTCTCTCTTTCCAGGCTCCAGGTAAATTCGGGTTCTCCATGGAAAGTTTTTTCCAAACATCTCCTTCTTCACCCGTCCCCTTTACTTCTGACCAGCTGACTGGGACAGCAGGACTCACCTGTCCCAACAGCATCCGGGCAGGGATCTCTATGGCCCTTTCTGTAGAGTTCCTCACACTCACCGGGACTCTTCCCCTGGCTTTCTTCAGGGCCTTGATTGGAATCACTTCCGGTATCACTTCCAGGCCTGAGTGATCTTCCCTTGGGTCGGATTCCAGCATGACAAAGGGACCAGGCTGCTCCCAGGTGAGCTTCACAGTGGCCCTGAGGCAAGCCACCTGTCCGGGCTGCAGCACCACTCCTTCTCTCCCCAGTCTCCACACCTTCCCTATCCCCTCTCCTGGGGTCTTCTGCTCCAACACTAACCGTTGGTAGGCTGTCTTCAGCATGGGATGGATGTTTGGATCTTGATGGCTCCTCATCTTCACCAGGGGCGTCAGAAGTCTTCTCACTAGATCCGTATTGGTGCCTATGATGAGTGACATCTTGCTGGCCCCGGGTGGTCTAGGACACACAACTGCCAGGGTGTCGAACACTTCTGTCTTCCCCGCCACAGAGGGGTCGAATGTCAGCTTTATGGGCAGATAACCATCATAGGGGAACCTCTGCGTTCCCAGGCCCCATATCTCCAGCTCTTCTATCTTCTGTATAGGCAAATGGCTTAAGTGCCTATCGTAGAAGTCTCTGTACAACAAAGTCACTTGAGCTCCAGTGTCCAGGAGGGCCTTCGTATATACTCCTTCCACCTGGATAGATACAGTGGGGGACGGGCCGACCAATTCTTCTGGGTACGGCCGGGTTGAGGTCACTTTCTTCTGAGGACTTGTCTTCATCCAGTTTGTTTTTGACTTTATTCTCTCTTGAGCCCGGTATGCATTGACCTTCCCCACCCTAATGGGAGTACAAACCCGCTGAGGGATGTTATTGTCTCTTGGTTGTAGGCATTCCTTCTTGGGAGTGCTAAATTTCTTCTGAGGGGTCTTGTCCCCTCTCTCTGGTGTGTATCTTGGTTGAGAGACCCTAGATTCCTTTTGAGGAGTTTTGTTCTCTCTCTTTTGCTTCCTTCCATTCAGTTTGGAGCTCACTGAAAGAGATGGGCACCCGGTTGACTCCCTCACCGGGGCCCTCTGGCGTTTCCCGCCGGCTGGCGATTATCCATTTTCTTCTTCTTAGGACTGGAACACCTACTGGCAAAGTGGCCACTGCCTCCGCAGTTGTAGCATAACATCTCTTCTCGGTCCCGAGTGGGACTCGGTATTGACGTATCTGGGAACAACTCCTTTCTGGGGCTTGGTTTCTCTGCTCCACCTTGAACTTTCGCCATTATAGCAGTCATCATCTCCATCATCTGGGACATCTGCAACTTCAAAGTGTCCACCTCCGCTCCCCTATCGGGAGTCATGACCGGTGTAACTATTGCTACCGGCTGTTTGACGGGCTCTATCAGGCGTTCTTTTTTTTTTTCTTCCAATATAGCCTCTTCCTCTCTAATCATTCGGATGAGGTCAGGGTACTCCAGATTCTTCCCATCCTGCCGGGCACGCAGTGTCCATGCAATTGGATCCATGGGTTGAGATCCCCTCACTACCTGTTGAGCACGGGCCTCATCTACTTTCCCTGGGCTGATCCCCTTCTTTAGGATCATCCTATGCAGTATTTTGTCCAGGCGTCCCATATAGTCTGATAGTTTTTCACCTTCCTTCTGGTAGCAATGCTCCAGCTGATAAGCAAGCTCCGTGACTTTCTCTGTCCCACCAAACACATTCTGTAACACATCGAGGCACTCTTGTGCAGTACAATCTGCCTTGCTCATCTTCAGGTTGCGTACGGCCTCTAGAGCAGGCCCTTTCAAACTTTCCACAACCCTCTGTTTCTTTCTGCGGTCCGGGACTTCCCATTCCTCTAGTGCCTGAGTTGCGCTATCTAGCCACTCCTCAAATCCCTCTTCTTCCAAGGGTACTGGTTTCCTCCCTGAAAACATCTGGAGTTTCCTGTACCCCGACATCGGGTAATCTGTGGGCTCTTTCTTGCACTGAGCTACAATCTCCCCCAGAACAGCGCATAATTCTGCACTAAGGGTGCCTGGGCTTGTCCTGGGACTCTTTGTGTCTTTCTGTGGGGATGACGGGGAAGATGGCTGCGGTGATAGTGTTATTGTTGTCTGAGGGCTGTCTCTTGTGCGCGGCAGCGCATGCAGCAAATGATAGACCTGATCGTCCTCATCTTGTATGCTGTTGCCTCTAAACTGTTCAGGAATTCCTGCCTGCCATTCCAGTAAGACATGTGAAAGTCCACCACTAGTTTTCACGTCTATCACCCATGGTTTGTGAATCGGTGATAGGGACATTATGAGTTGTATCATTGCTTGTGTCTGCCATATCCCCGGGAGTTCTATAACTGCCGTCCTGGCTGGGTCTACGCCCCATCTCTTGTACCACTGTCCCACCTCTATCGGGTCCATGCCGGTAGCTTCTGGCGGTTTCACCGCTGTCTCAGTAATCCCGGATGTACGAGCCCCCACGTGTAGCTATACCTTCAACTAAGGAGGCCGCAGAATTTGATTTGGGCCCTGAGTGCAGCTCCGCCAACCCCCGGCAATAGGCTCTACCCCCTTCTGGCACAGCTAGTACTAACAATCAATGATATGTCCTATGCAATAGAATAACTAAGCAAGGACACAGTAATGAATTGTAATAGATAGAGTGTTTTACTCATTAATTCTCAATATGAATAAAGGGGGTAACAATAATCACAGTTCTAGACAATCACTCCTAAGGGCAGCGTCCTGCCACTCTAACACACTATATAGTAACACACGCTACAGGTGCGCCATACGGGCGACCGTTAACTAAGTGCCCTATGGCGCAGTAATCAAACACGCTAGAATCCCCACCAGGCCTGGTTCTAATATTTAGCTTAGTCCTTCTTTCTTCACCGGCAGATCTGTAATGGTGGTGCACTTTAAACAGAGTATAACTTTGTAATCCAAGGGGTATGAAAATAACTTGTAGGCCACGGCAGTCTATAGGCCTATACACAGCAACAGTATCTTAGCTGGGCTTATGCCCTCTCACCCGCCGGACTACGGATCCAGTCCGGGAAAACCTCCACCGGCCGTGTCACACACACTCGATCTCTCCAACGATCGGGCCCCCGATCCGACAAGGCTGTAGCTCACAAAGTCAGATGCCACCCAGGCTCGCAGAGGGGAGGATGGAAGGCTCTTTGGTGCAGAGCAAGGCCTCAGGCTTCAGGCCTTGCCCCTCCGACACATCCGCACAGGAGGATCCGTCTGTGAAGTCTCGTGTCCCCAAAGAGAAAGAGCTAGGCCTCGCCCCCTCCTTATATACCTTCCCCCATGAGTCTCCTCTCTCTCGAATTTCCTGTCTCTGATTAAAGGGGAACACCCCGCTACAAGTAGATTTATTTATGTATTTTTTACACATTATTAATACACCACCACTAGTATAGGGTGACCAGACATCCCCGGTTTCAGGGGACAGTCCCCAGATTGAGGACACTGTCCCCAGACCAAGTCTGTCCCCGGTTTTGTCCCCGGATTGGATTTGAACAGGGGCTGGGGCAATTTCAAAGACAGTCTTGGCTCAAGTCCCGGCCAGCCGCCTGCCTATCTCCTTGCCTTCCCTGGTAGGGTGATCTTCCTCCGCTCCCCACCCAGTATTAGCCGGGGCCCGGAGACTTGACAGGCTGTGAGGTGGGGGGCGATGGGCAGAGAGTCGCTGATTGCTGCCATTACTAGTAAAAAAAAATATGTCCCCGAATTTCATTTTAAAAATCTGGTCACCTTACACTAGTACCAATACCAATATTGATGTAATAATGTGTATATCTATATAGATATATCTAAATATCTATATCTAAATCTATATCTATATCTATCTCTATATATATTTATATATATGTAGCACACACCATCCCTATCCTGCTTACCTCCACTTGCAGGACGGGACACACCATGCCACATGCCCAATTTCCTCCATGTTGTAGAGGGTGAGCGGTGTTAACAGTTTTTGGGTCCTGCAGCGAGTTACCTCCTTCCGTTGGTTCTTGTCCCCAGAGTGTAGGGAAAAGTCTATTTTCTCTAATAAGAAGGCCTATGTCCAGACAGTGTTAAACTCCAACAGGCGAGTTTATATTTCTCTGCTCATAACTTGGTAAGGAAAGTTGAAGATAAAGATAAAGTTGAGTAGGGAGGTAGGTTAAGGCACGCAGCACTTACTTACCCTCATCGCCACTCAAGCCCGAGTGGGTCTTGCTCACCCGGGTAGTCCCCTCTCACGGTTCTAGCAGCCGGAATGTAACACGAACAATTACTTTAGATTCGTCCCCTCCAAGGACAGGTTCAGGAGATCAATCGACCATATTCGCCAGCACACCAAGGATCGTTCCAATTACGTCCAAAAAGTTTTTATTGTTTAACCACTTAAGCCCCGGACCATTTCGGGCCATTAGGACCAAGCCTGTTTTTGGGATTCGGCACTGCGCTGCTTTAACTGTAAATTGTGCGGACATGCAATGTTGTACCCAAATGAAATTTGCGTCCTTTTCTTCCCACAAATAGAGCTTTCTTTTAATGGTATTTGATTGCCTCTGCGATTTTTATTTTTTGCGATATAAATGGGAAAAGAACGAAAATTTTGAAAAAAAAAGATATTTTCTACTTTTTGTTATAAGAAAAATCGAATAAACTCAATTTTAGTCATACATTTAGGCCAAAATGTATTCAGCCACATGTCTTTAGTAAAAAAAATGTCAATAAGCGTATATTTATTGGTTTGCGCAAAAGTTATAGCGTTTACAAACTAGGGTACATTTTCTGAAATTTACACAGCTTTAAATTTATGACTGCCTATCTCATTTCTTGAGGTGCTAAAATGGCAGGGCAGTACAAAACCCCCCCAAATGACCCCATTTTGGAAAGTAGACACCCCAAGGAAATTGCTGAGAGGCATGTTGAGCCCATTGAATATTTTTTTTTTGTCCCAAGTGATTGAATAATGAAAAAAAAAAAAAAAAAAAAAAATTACAAAAAGTTGTCACTAAATGATATATTGCTCACACATGCCATGGTTATATGTGGAATTGCACCCCAAAATACATTCTGCTGCTTCTCCTGAGTACGGGGATACCACATGTGTGGGACTTTTTAGGAGCCTAGTCGCGTACGGGACCCCGGAAACCAAGCACCGCCTTCAGGATTTCTAAGGGCGCAAATTTTTGATTTCACTCCTCACTACCTATCACAGTTTCGAAGGCCATAAAATGCCAAAATAGCACAAAACCCCCCCAAATGACCCCATTTTGGAAAGTAGACACCCCAAGCTATTTACTGAGAGGCATGTTCAGTCCATGGAATATTTTATATTCTGCCACAAGTTGCGGGAATATGACAAACTTTTTTTTTTTTGCACAAAGTTGTCACTAAATGATATATTGCTCACACATGCCATGGGCATATGTGAAATTACACCCCAAAATACATTCTGCTGCTTCTCCTGAGTACGGGGATACCACATGTGTGGGACTTTTTGGGAGCCTAGCCGCGTACGGGACCCCAAAATCCAAGCACCGCCTTCAAGGTTTCTAAGGGCATAAATTTTTGATTTCACTCCTCACTACCTATCACAGTTTTGAAGGCCATAAAATGCCAAGATGGCACAAAACCCCCCCAAATGACCCCATTTTGGAAAGTAGACACCCCAAGCTATTTGCTGAGAGGCATGTTGACCCCATTGAATATTTTTTTTTTTTGTCCCAAATGATTGAATAATGACAAAAAGAAAAAAAAAAAATGTACAAAAAGTTGTCACTAAATGATATATTGCTCACACATGCCATGGTTATATGTGGAATTGCACCCCAAAATACATTCTGCTGCTTTTCCTGAGTACGGGGATACCACATGTGTGGGACTTTTTGGGAGCCTAGCCGCGTACAGGGCCCCAAAAACCAAGCACTGCGAACGCTGCAGTTATGTGTGTTGTGTTTGGTAAGTGACAGTGATCGATCGATACTGCACTTGGGTGGGCTGGGCTGGGCTGGGCTGGGCGGAGGGGCTAAACGCAGGCGCTAGCAGGTATCTGGGCTGATCCCGCTAACACTGCGTTTTTGGGAACCCTAAACCGCTGGGGATGCTAGTATAGATCTGATCAGATCTGATCAGATACTATACCACTAAGGGGGGTGTATGCTTTGCGCGTGGGTGTTAGCGTTACTGTCACTAACCTAACACTGCCTGGGGCGACGCAGACCCTCTCTGGCGCTAAAACCTAATTGATCTCACCCGCCGGGCGATCAGGGGGGTTAAACCTTTATTGGGTTATATACGGCGGGTGCCCTGATGCTATAAAAAGCAAACTAATCAACCAGCGTCACCCGTAACCTTTATATGGTGATCACTGGTGAAAGGGTTAACTAGGGGCAATCAGGGGGTTAAAACCTTTATTAGGTTAAATATGGGGGTACCTGACACTATATAAAAACCTGACGGGTAACCTAAATAACTAAATAACTTACTGGCTAACCAGTGACACCAGTGACGCTTATAAGGCGATCACTGGTGAAAGGGTTAACTCTAGGGGCAATCAGGGGGTTAAAATAATATATGGGGGTACCTGACACTAATAAAAACCTGCGGCGAACCTAAAAAAAAAAACTGCCTATCTAAAACACCAGCGACACGAATACAGCGATCGGAAAAACAATCGCTTAGTGACGCTGAAGTTAGGGGGTGAAAGGGTTACCTGGGGGGTGATCAAGGGGTTAAACCTTTATTAGGGGGGGTTAGGGGGCTACCCTGGACCTAAAGGGGCCTAATCCTAACTGCCCTGCAACTTTTTACAATCACAGATGACACTAAATGCAGTGATCAGTAAAATAAATGATCACTGCAATCAGTGACACTGTGATTGGGGGCTTTGGGGTGACCTGGGGGGTGATCTGGGGGTGACTGGGGGGTGATTTGTGTGCCTATGTGTACCTACGTGTCAGTGGACTGTTGGTGCACTAACCTGCTTCTTCTCTGCTCGGCGCCGGGAACGGAAAGACCGCGGCGAGGGAGATGACATCACTTCCTCCAACCTTGTTTACATCACATGGCGGAGGAAGCATTTTCATTGGCCGGGAGCGATCGCGAGGGGGGGGCGGAATCGAGCGCCCCCCCCTCATGCCTGATCGCTCCCGAACACTTAACGGCCGCTCACTGCAGTGAAGGGGGTCCGGATGGACCCCCCAACTGCACAAAGGCGATCACGTAGATCTACGTGATTCTGCCTGTCCGTGCCATTCTGCCGACGTAAATCGGCGGTGAGCGGTCGTTAAGTGGTTAAAAAACATCACAAAAATGTAACGTTTCGGAGCCACGTAGGACCCCTTCATCAGACATTACTTGTCTGATGAAGGGGTCCTACGTGGCTCCGAAACGCTACACTTTTGTGATGTTTTTTAAACAATAAAAACTTTTTGGACGTAATTGGAACGATCCTTGGTGCGCTGGCAAATATGGTCGATTGTGATGTTTCCAGGACCCAGCTGGTAATCGCTGCAGCACCCATTATCTTATAAGAGCCGCTTTTCCAGGAACGTGTGCGAGTGGAATATTGAGTAGGTTCAGGAGATCCTCTGCCACAGAATCCTTTAGTTCCTGAATTCAAAACTCTTTAGCACCTGTAACTTTTGGAGACCATAAGTGCCAATGGGGCACATTACAGGAGCTATCTTGTGACTTACAGAATCCTTTCCTCGGATAGGCAACCAGGCCTCTCCCGGAACAGTGACTTCCTTCACAGGTCCTCCCCTGGTTTCCTCTCTTTCAGAGCGGGCCACCCTCCCACAGGTACCCTGGGATTCCGATGGTCTGATTGTAGACCCAGTTGAAGGTACTGGGCCTACCTGGAATGCTGCAGCCTCAGGCTAAAGGTGCCCGAGACTTCTCGATCAACACATGCACCAATGGCCAGCAGGGCCAAAGGCGCGACTCCACCACCAGGGGTCCCCCCTGGAATTCTCTTCTCTTAATGGCGTCTGCCCCTTATGTACCCCCTCCCGGCATGCACAGCAGCAGACCGCGCCCACCGCACGGCCTGCGGGAGAGGACACCCAATCACGCTACAATGTCACCTGCGGTTCAACCCGAGACCTGGGCAACAATGCCACCTGCAGGTCAAAAGGGGAATTATACACCCAGGCAGCACCACAGCAGAGCAGAGTCCGATTTAAAGAATCAGAAGGCCTGAGCCAAACTATTGCTCAGGCTACCCTCTAAATTTCAGGCATAGCGACCCCAAATTTGGGGGTCCGCTACATATATGTAGCAATACCCCCTAGGCCGCTGATTAGTTTTGGGTTTTGCACGTTACCTCTTCAGCTGCGTTGTCCGGATAGGAAAGTCTGTAGTAATGCAATGTCCACACAGATGTAAAACCTCAAACAGTCAGGCTTTATTTTCTTTTGCAATTAACGTTGAGAAAGCAGAAGGTATAGAAGAGCAGGGGAAGGTTCAGGCACTCGCCACGAAATGTCACAGTGTTAGTGCAAAGTCACTCCCCACTCTCAATGTCAGAGCGGGTATTGGTCACGCGGATAGTCCCCTCTCACAGGGCCTAGCAGCCGGGATGACACACAAATCAACGGCGGGACAACCTCCACCTCAGACCTTTAGAATTAGATGAAGGATTAAATGAAAGGATAGTCCAGGAACCCTCTGCCACAGGATTTCCCCGCCCCAGACTTCCAGCCATACAGTCAATGAGCCTTTAAGCCGTATCGGCAAACTGCAGGGCTTGTAATATAGTGAATCCCTCCTTAATGAAGTTTCCAGGCCTCACCCGAGACAGCAGTAAGTTGTCGATCTCCTCCGATACTCCCCTGGTCTCCTTCACTAAGATGCTTCCTCCCCATTTGGATGGATAGCTTGGGATCCACTTTTCTGGATGTAGGCCCCAGCCAGATTAGCTGGGCCTACTAGACAGCGATGCAGCCTCGGGCTAGAGTGACCCTGAGACCAAAACCACACACACACCTCGAGCCGTGACGGCCACGAGGCGAAGAAGGACCCCAATCAATGGCGTCTGCCCCTTAAGTATCCCTTCCCAGCAGGCACAGCGGGTTAACCACTCCCCCTGTACCGTTGGCGAGAAGGGCCACTCAATGCACCATGGCTTGCCCGTGTTCCAACAGGTGCCTGAGGTGGTAACGCCACCTACAGGCAATAAGGGAAAACTACTATCGGGCAAACCACAGCTAAAGCAGAGGCAAAACAAGTTGTAATTCAAACGTCTGAGCCCAACTACTGGCTCAGATATCCCTTTAAATGTAAATAGCGTCCCAACCATTTGGGATGGGCGCTACATATAGATATGTAGCGATACCCCTAGTTAAGAGGGCTGCCTGTATGATTTTTGGGCCCTGTAGTGCACCGCTGTCAACCCCTGGCAATCGGCTCTAACCTCCCCTGGCACAGCTAGTAGGGGATGATAGGATTGTGAGGCCTGTAACTATGACAAGAACACACAGCAATATTTTAAAACTTCCTTTAACTGTCCCTTCAGCAAAGTAAAAGACACAGACACCAATATACTTAACCCTGGTAGATTTACTTAGACTAGTGGGTAAGCAATAAAACAGGAATGTACATGTCATGTGCAGAGCCCTGCAATAAACAATGTGTTTAAATGAGCAGACAAGTATACAATGCTACACAACTCTAACAGTCCCCTTTGCAGCTATTTCCCCTCGTGGACAAAATGGTGCCAGGAAAGTCTACGCTACCCAGTCAGGCCCGACTGAACTAAGTGGAAGTTCTGTAGGGAAAATCTTCGCTAGCAACGGTGGTGCACTTGAAGAATAGAATTTGTAATCCACCAATGTAACAGGGATACTGTGTCTGTCTATGAGCAAGTGCTCTCTCACCCAACCGGACCAGTCCGCGTCCGTTTCTTCCCCTGCGGTGTCTAAGTACACAGATCCCTCGACATCCGGGTCATCGGTCCTACTGGCAATGGTGCAGTAACAATGGAGAGACGTCCCTCAGGTTCCTCGGTGCGCGCGGAAGGCTCTTTGGAGAAAGGCCCAGGCTTTCGGCCTAAAGTCACAGGAGCTCAAGCAGTAGTTCAACCTGATGGGCAGGCGGTGTCCAAAGAGAGAGACTGGGCTCCGCCTCTCCCTTATAAAGTCCACCCCAGCAGTCCTTGCGCGGGGCAATGTGTACTGGGTAATGTAGTCTCTGAGATATTAAAAGGGCAATACCCCGCTTCACACTATCTATATATAGATATATAGGAAGGCCAGTATGGTGGCCTGAAATTATGGGAGGAGTCTGAGGGGTACTTAAAGAGGGGTTCCACCCGCGATTTCTTTTTTTTTTTTTAAAGTCAGCAGCTACAAACACTGTAGCAGCTGACTTTTAATAAGGACACTTACCTGTCCTACTCGCCTGCGATATCAGCCCCCCCGAGGCCGATCCCTCGATCCTGGCAGCTCCCTGCGCCGCCATCCTCACTAAGGGAAACAGGCAGTGAAGCCGTGTGGCTTCACTGCGCATTTCCTACTGCGCATGCGTGAGTCTCACATTGTTTTCTGAATGGGCGGCTTGCTGTCTGGGATACACACAGTTCCCAGAAGGCAGCGCGCCCCATTCACCAGAAGACAACACTAGGAGGATGTGGAAGAAGACCAGCCGCGGATAAGGAAGAGGCAGATTAGGGACTTCCGCATAGCAACCAGTATTTCTGGTGAGTGAAAAATGTTTTTTTCTATTTTTTTGCAGGTTTTTTGTGAATTTTTTTTTTTTTAGGGTGGAACTCCACTTTAAGCAGACCATCCACGATGGTCAGTGTCGGCTCTAGTGCGCGGTACTACAGGCCACGGGGGCCGACTCTTCCCCACTCACCTCATATTCGTGAGTCTGTGCATTCGATCGCAGGTACATTTTGGCTTTCTTCGTTCGTGGTCTTCATCTGCGGTTCCCGTTCACAGTCGCAGGTAGGTTTCAAACCTTCCGTATCATGTGCAATCTTGCGGTTCGTTATGCTTTCTATCCTGCACCCCTTTCGTAAAAAGCCTGCCTCTGAGTTGTTGTCCCGACATCATTCAGTACAGGCGTAGTACATTCCTTCTGCCAAACATACGATTCATTTGTAGATCCAAGCCTCTGAGCCGCTGTCGGTCGTTGTCCGATATCACTCGACATAGGCTTCACTGGTTATAAGATTCACTGTCCATGGGGTTGCCATCTCATTTATTTGGAGACGAGCATGTATTGTTTGTATGCTACTGTCCATTTTACCTTTACAGTAGCTCCTACTGTCACAATATATATACAGTGGGGCAAAAAAGTATTTAGTCAGCCACCAATTGTGCAAGTTCTCCCACTTAAAAAGATGAGAGAGGCCTGTAATTGTCATCATAGGTAAACCTCAACTATGAGAGACAAAATGTGGAAACAAATCCAGACAATCACATTGTCTGATTTGGAAAGAATTTATTTGCAAATTATGGTGGAAAATAAGTATTTGGTCACCTACAAACAAGCAAGATTTCTGGCTCTCGCAGATCTGTATCTTCTTCTTTAAGAGGCTCATCTGTCCTCCACTCATTAGAGAAAAATAAAGAGGGGAGGGGGGAAGGGATGTTGGGACAGGGCCCAACTGAAGATTATAGGGTGAATCAACCAAAAATCGATTGGTAATGTATCAAAAATAGAAAATACTTTATTGGTTGAATGCTACAATATAGAGAATACACATTTCATCCTAACTATATGACATAAGTCATAGAGGAGAAAGGGGTTTCTCCCAAACCTTAACAAACTAGTTTAGATAATAAAATCAATACCATGAATAAACATACACAATGCACTGCTGAAAAGAAATAAAAATAGAGATGGCCAGAGTGGACCAGGATACCCTGACATTATTAATGTCAAAAAATATGAAAGAAACCTACAATGGGTTTTTTATCATGAGGAATTCAAAACATTCTGTAGCTAGATGCTGATGTAGCAGCTAGAGAAAGGCACTGTCTGAGTCCCATATGAAACATAATGAGTAAACGTTCATCCAGTGGTTGCTGATCAAAACCAAGGATGGATGGTTAGAACAGCACTGATAGATAGATAGTGCTTGTTTCCGATTGGTTCACAAATATTTATTCATACTATATATGCGTATCCCACAGTTGTATATAGGCATGAATATGCTTGGAATAAGTGGTGAGATTGTAGCATTTCCGTGGACAAATTGGATGTAGGCTTGTTATATTACACAGGGAGATGTAACAAAAGATTCCTGTGAGGAAAAACCTGTTGCGTGGAGTCAATTCAGAGAGACTCCACGAGACATGAGAAACCTAGCAGCATTAGCCCACACGGCTTTTTGGTGACGGATGGACTAGGGGATGGATTTCCTGGATGGGTAAGCCAGTAAATTGTTATATGGTTACCCCCTACAACCTATTTCACCGCATCATGCAATGCTTGCACTATGTACTTTCTCCAGTCTCTCTGAATTGACTCCACGCAACAGGTTTTTCCTCACAGGAATCTTTTGTTACATCTCCCTGTGTAATGTAACAAGCCTACATCCAATTTGTCCACGGAAATGCTACAATCTCACCACTTATTCCAAGCATATTCATGCCTATATACAACTGTGGGATACGCATATATAATATGAATAAATATTTGTGAACCAATCGGAAACAAGCACTATCTATCTATCAGTGCTGTTCTAACCATCCATCCTTGGTTTTGATCAGCAACCACTGGATGAACGTTTACTCATTATGTTTCATATGGGACTCAGACAGTGCCTTTCTCTAGCTGCTACATCAGCATCTAGCTACAGAATGTTTTGAATTCCTCATGATAAAAAACCCATTGTAGGTTTCTTTCATATTTTTTGACATTAATAATGTCAGGGTATTCTGTGTTCATTTACTAGCAGGGACGCGAGGTTTAGTTGAGCGGGTGGTCCTGGTCCACTCTGGCCATCTCTATTTTTATTTCTTTTCAGCAGTGCATTGTGTATGTTTATTAGGGATGAGCTTCGTGTTCGAGTCGAACATACGTTCGACTCGAACATCGGCTGTTCGATCGTTCGACGAAGATCGAACGATTTGGGACGTTCGCGCCAAATTCGAGTGACGCGAACGGCCCACAATGCACTACGCCATCGCAGTGTCATCCAGGCGCTGTGATTGGCCAAGCATGCACTGTGACCCCGCATGCTTGGCCAATCACAGCGCCGGCAGCGAGGAGAGCAATGATTGGCCACAGGCAGGATGCCTGTGGCCAATTATTGCTGAGGGGGTTTAGTACACGCCCCACACTATAAAAGGCCGCCAGCACGGCGGCCTAGTGTAGTGTGTTCCGGAGCAGGGAAAGAGAAGCATAGGCAGGGACAGTGTCATTTTTTTTCATTTACTAATCCTGGATTCCTTGTGTTTAGGGACAAATAAGGATAGGTAGGGAGAGTGTCAGTGACAGTGTGTTATTCTGTGCTAAACCTTGTTTGTAGGGACAGAGAGGTACAGTGAGGGAAAGTGTCAGTGTGCTATTCTGTGCTAATCCTTGTTTGTAGGGACAGAGAGGTACAGTGAGGGAAAGTGTCAGGCCTCGTACACACGGCCGAGATTCTCGTTGAAAAAAACATGTCGTTTTTTTCGACGAGATTCTTGGACAAGAAACTTGTCCCGGCCGAGTGTACACACGCTCGTTTCAAAGAACCCGCGGTTCTTTGAATGGAGCGTACGCGGTGACGTCATCGACTACGACGAGCATGCGCTCGTCACATTCGATGCCGTCGCCGCCATCTTGGTATACCCTACGTATGCCTAGGAAGCTACCGCGCATGCGTCAAATTCATTTCGAACATGCGCGGGCTTCCGGGAGGACAGGTAAGTGTACACACACTCACTTTTCTCGTCGAGAAACATGCCGAGGAGAATCTCGACGAGAAAATAGAGAGCAGGTTCTCTATTTTCTCGTCGAGGTTTCTTGTCGGTTTTCTCGACGAGAAACCCGATAGCCGCGTACACACGACCGATTTACTCGGCAAGACCTCTCTGCCAGCAAGTTTCTTGCTAGTTCTTGCTGAGAAAATCGGTCGTGTGTACGAGGCCTCAGTGTGCTATTCTGTTCTAAACCAATTTTGCTGAACCATATTTTCAATCCTTGAGTTGAGGGACAGAGAGGTACAGTGAGTGAAACTGACAGTGTGCTATTCTGTTCTAAACCAATTTTGCTGTTCCATATTTCAAATCCTTGAGTTTAGGGACAGAGAAGGACACTCGTGGAAATTATCAGTGTGCTATTCTGTGCTAAATCTTGTTTGTAGGGAGGGACAGAGTAGGACAGTGAGGGAAAGTGTCAGTGTGCTATTCTGTTCTAAACCAATTTTGCTGTTCCATATTTCAAATCCTTGAGTTTAGGGACAGAGAAGGACACTCGTGGAAATTATCAGTGTGCTATTCTGTGCTAAATCTTGTTTGAAGGGAGGGACAGAGTAGGACAGTGAGGGAAAGTGTCAGTGTGCTATTCTGTTCTAAACCAATTTTGCTGTTCCATATTTCAAATCCTTGAGTTTAGGGACAGAGAAGGACACTCGTGGAAATTATCAGTGAGCTATTCTGTGCTAAATCTTGTTTGTAGGGAGGGACAGAGTAGGACAGTGAGGGAAAGTGTCAGTGTGCTATTCTGTTCTAAACCAATTTTGCTGAACCATATTTTCAATCCTTGAGTTTAGGGACAGAGAGGTACAGTGAGTGAAACTGACAGTGTGCTATTCTGTGCTAAATCTTGTTTGTAGGGAGGGACAGAGTAGGACAGTGAGGGAAAGTGTCAGTGTGCTATTCTGTTCTAAACCAATTTTGCTGTTCCATATTTCAAATCTTTGAGTTTAGGGACAGAGAAGGACACTCGTGGAAATTATCAGTGTGCTATTCTGTGCTAAATCTTGTTTGTAGGGAGGGACAGAGTAGGACAGTGAGGGAAAGTGTCAGTGTGCTATTCTGTTCTAAACCAATTTTGCTGAACCATATTTTCAATCCTTGAGTTTAGGGACAGAGAGGTACAGTGAGTGAAACTGACAGTGTGCTATTCTGTGCTAAATCTTGTTTGTAGGGAGGGACAGAGTAGGACAGTGAGGGAAAGTGTCAGTGTGCTATTCTGTTCTAAACCAATTTTGCTGTTCCATATTTCAAATCTTTGAGTTTAGGGACAGAGAAGGACACTCGTGGAAACTATCAGTGTGCTATTCTGTGCTAAATCTTGTTTGTAGGGAGGGACAGAGTAGGACAGTGAGGGAAAGTGTCAGTGTGCTATTCTGTTCTAAACCAATTTTGCTGAACCATATTTTCAATCCTTGAGTTTAGGGACAGAAAGGTACAGTGAGTGAAACTGACAGTGTGCTATTCTGTGCTAAATCTTGTTTGTAGGGAGGGACAGAGTAGGACAGTGAGGGAAAGTGTCAGTGTGCTATTCTGTTCTAAACCAATTTTGCTGTTCCATATTTTCAATCCTTGAGTTTAGGGACAGAGAAGGACACTCGTGGAAATTATCAGTGTGCTATTCTGTGCTAAATCTTGTTTGTAGGGAGGTCCGAGGGACAGAGTAGGACAGTGAGGGAAAGTGTCAGTGTGCTATTCTGTTCTAAACCAATTTTGCTGTTCCATATTTTCAATCCTTGAGTTTAGGGACAGAGAAGGACACTCGTGGAAATTATCAGTGTGCTATTCTGTGCTAAATCTTGTTTGTAGGGAGGGACAGAGTAGGACAGTGAGGGAAAGTGTCAGTGTGCTATTCTGTTCTAAACCAATGTTGCTGAACCATATTTTCAATCCTTAAGTTTAGGGACAGAGAGGTACAGTGAGTGAAACTGACAGTGTGCTAATCTGTTCTAAACCAATTTTGCTGTTCCATATTTCAAATCCTTGAGTTTAGGGACAGAGAAGGACACTTGTGGAAATTATCAGTGTGCTATTCTGTGCTAAATCTTGTTTGTAGGGAGGGACAGAGTAGGACAGTGAGGGAAAGTGTCAGTGTGCTATTCTGTTCTAAACCAATTTTGCTGTTCCATATTTTCAATCCTTGAGTTTAGGGACAGAGAAGGACACTCGTGGAAATTATCAGTGTGCTATTCTGTGCTAAATCTTGTTTGTAGGGAGGGACAGAGTAGGACAGTGAGGGAAAGTGTCAGTGTGCTATTCTGTTCTAAACCAATTTTGCTGTTCCATATTTCAAATCCTTGAGTTTAGGGACAGAGAAGGACACTCGTGTAAACTATCAGTGTGCTATTCTGTTCTAAACCAATTTTGCTGAACCATATTTTCAATCCTTGAGTTTAGGGACAGAGAGGTACAGTGAGTGAAACTGACAGTGTGCTATTCTGTTCTAAACCAATTTTGCTGTTCCATATTTCAAATCCTTGAGTTTAGGGACAGAGAAGGACACTCGTGGAAATTATCAGTGTGCTATTCTGTGCTAAATCTTGTTTGTAGGGAGGGACAGAGTAGGACAGTGAGGGAAAGTTTCAGTGTGCTATTCTGTTCTAAACCAATTTTGCTGAACCATATTTTCAATCCTTGAGTTTAGGGACAGAGAAGGACACTCGTGGAAATTATCAGTGTGCTATTCTGTGCTAAATCTTGTTTGTAGGGAGGCACAGAGTAGGACAGTGAGGGAAAGTGTCAGTGTGCTATTCTGTTCTAAACCAATTTTGCTGAACCATATTTTCAATCCTTGAGTTTAGGGACAGAGAGGTACAGTGAGTGAAACTGACAGTGTGCTATTCTGTTCTAAACCAATTTTGCTGTTCCATATTTCAAATCCTTGAGTTTAGGGACAGAGAAGGACACTCGTGGAAATTATCAGTGTGCTATTCTGTGCTAAATCTTGTTTGTAGGGAGGGACAGAGTAGGACAGTGAGGGAAAGTGTCAGTGTGCTATTCTGTTCTAAACCAATTTTGCTGTTCCATATTTTCAATCCTTGTGTTTAGGGACAGAGAAGGATAGGCAGGGGACAGTGTCAGTGTCATTGTTGCTAAGCCTCCTGCACAGTATACACCTGAAGGTAGCCCTTATTGCTCTTTTCCCATCTCCCTGCAGGCCATCCATTAAAATGTCTGGAAGGCAAACAAGGAGAGGCAGACAGTCAGGAGGCAAAAAAAGAGGGCAAGCAGGCTCTGTGTCTGGGGGCAACAGTGCTGGTCGTGGACGCGGTGCATTGTCATCAGCACATGGCCATGGGACACGCTTGTCCTTCTTTTCGGCAGCTGGACATGTTGAGCCACATCATGCCAAAGACTTGGTAGAGTGGATGACCAAGCCCACCTCATCCTCCTCATCCTCTCTCACCCAGGCTCAGGGTACTGGCAAAGCAGCTGCCAAAGCGTCCTCTTCTCTGGTATCATTATCTTCATTAGTCAATCCTTCCCTAGACCCACCATGTCCTCCTCCTGAGGAGTCCCCCGAACTGTTTGAGCACAGTGTTGGGTACATGCTCCAGGAGGATGCCCAGCGTTTGGAAGGATCTGATGATGATACCCAGCTAGAGGAAGGCAGCAGCGTGAGAGCAGAGAGAGGGGATGCTCAAGAAGGACACCAATCTGGCAGTCATGCTCCAGCAGCTGCAGCATACTGCCAGATTGGCTCCAGTGATGAGGAGGGAGGGGATGATGAGGTCACTGACTCCACGTGGGTGCCTAATAGGAGAGAGGAGGAGGAGGAGGAGGATGAGGAGGAGGCACATCTCCAACGAGGCAGGATGCCCTTGAGTGGCCAGCGTATGGGCAGCACACCGACGGAATCACACCGCAGAGCTCCGCCTGTGCAGGGCGCTGCCTCTGCCCGTCATTCAAAAAGTTCTTTGGTGTGGGCCTTTTTTGAGGCGAGTGCATCAGATCGCACAGCTGCTGTTTGCAACATATGTCTCAAGCGTATATCACGTGGCCAAAACATCAGCCGCTTGGGCACCACATGCTTGATCAGACATATGTTGACCTGCCATGCAGCTCGTTGGCAAGCCTACCTTAAAGACCCACACCAAAGAACAAAGCTGACCTCTTCTTGCACCGCATCAGCTGGGATCTCCAACCCCACTATACCTTCACTCCTCTCTGAAACCTGCTCTGAGAGGAATGAAGGTGTAGAATTAGGTGTGTCACAGGCAAGTACTTGCGGGCACTCTGCTAGCAGTACACCAACGTCCGATTCTAGCAGGCAAATTTCCCTTCCCCAGCTGCTGGACCATCGAAAGAAGTTCACTCCCAGCCATCCACATGCCCAGCGGTTGAATGCTAGCTTGGCTAAATTGCTAGCGCTTCAACTGCTGCCTTTTCAGTTGGTAGACTCGGCCCCCTTCCGTGAGTTTGTGCAATGTGCGGTTCCTCAGTGGCAGGTTCCCAAACGCCACTTTTTCGCACGGAAGGCGATTCCGGCTCTCTACAGGCATGTGGAAGGCAATGTCTTGGCCTCGCTGGACAGGGCGGTCAGCGGTAAGGTGCATATTACCGCTGACTCATGGTCCAGCAGGCATGGACAGGGACGTTACCTTTCTTTCACGGCCCATTGGGTCACTCTTTTGGCAGCTGGGAAGGATGCAGGACAAGGTGCAGTAGTGTTGGAGGTTGTTCCACCGCCACGCCTCCAAAATGCTACTACTTGTTGTGACACACCTCTCTCCTCCACCCCCTCCTCTTCTTCTTCCTCCATGGCCTCTTCCTGTGGTTTGTCCTCGGAACCAGCGGTGCTCCGTAGGCGTTCAAGGGGCTACGCAAGTACGCAGGCAAAAAGATGCCATGCCGTGCTTGCGCTGGTGTGTTTGGGGGACAGGAGCCACACTGGGGCAGAGGTCCTGTCTGCTCTGCAGGGGCAGGCCGAGAGGTGGTTGACGCCACGCCAGCTTAAGCCAGGAATGGTGGTTTACGACAATGGCACCAACCTCCTCTCCGCCCTCCGACAGGGACAACTGACCCATGTGCCCTGTATGGCTCACGTCCTTAACCTGGTGGTGCAGCGTTTCTTGGGCAGGTACCCGGGCTTACAGGATGTCCTGAGGCAGGCCAGGAAAGTCTGTGTGCATTTCCGCAGATCTTATAATGCCAGTGCTCGCCTGGCTGAGCTGCAAAAGGAGTTGAACCTGCCCAAGAACCGCCTTATATGTGACATGCCCACCAGGTGGAACTCAACGTTGGCCATGCTGCAGCGGCTGCACACGCAGCAGAGGGCCATCAATGAGTACCTGTGCGACTACGGCACCAGGACAGGGTCAGGGGAGCTCGGGTTTTTTTCACCACGCCAGTGGGGCATGATCAGGGATGCATGCACTGTCCTGGCACCATTTGAGGAGGCCACGAGGATGGTGAGCAGTGACAGTGCATGCATCAGTGACACTGTACCTCTTGTCCACCTGTTGGAGCACACGCTGCGTGGAATAATGGACAGGGCACTTGAGGCAGAACAGAGGCAGGAAGAGGAGGACTTCCTTGCCTCTCAAGGCCCCCTTTACCCAGACAGTGTTCCTTCTGTCCCACCCATCGCACAGGAAGAGGAGGAGGAGGAGGAGGAGGAGGATTGTGTCAGCATGGAGGTGGAGGCTGGCACTCAGCATCATCAGCAGCAGTCTTTTAGGGATGATTTACAGTCCCAAGAAACCAGTGGACTTGTACGTGGCTGGGAGGAGGTGGCTGCGGATCATGTTGTCCTTAGTGACCCAGAGGACTCCGGACTGAATGCCTCAGCTAACCTACGCTGCATGGCCTCCCTGATCCTGCAAAGTCTGCGGAAGGATCCTCGTATTCTTCGGATCAAGGAGAGGGACCATTACTGGCTGGCCACTCTCCTTGATCCACGGTACAAGGGTAAGGTTGCGGACCTTATCGTACCGTCGCAGAGGGAGCAGAGGATGAGATAACTCCGGGAGGCCTTGCAGAAAGGTCTGTGCAACGCGTTCCCAGAGACTGGGAGGTTACAAACTCCTGGTCCTGGACAACGAGTTGCTGAGGCTTCGGGCAGTCAAAGAAGGAGCGGTGGGGAAGGTGGCCGTCTGACCGATGCGTTCAGACAATTCTTTAGTCCGCAGCCCCAAAGTATGATCGGTTCCAGCAACCATCGCCAGCGTCTGATATACATGGTCCAGGAATACCTAGGGGCAAGGTCAGACTTGGACACCTTCCCCACCGAAAATCCTCTGGCTTACTGGGTCTTGAGGATGGATCACTGGCCAGTGCTTGCACAGTATGCAATTGAGCTACTGGCCTGTCCTGCATCCAGCGTTCTTTCAGAACGCACATTCAGTGCTGCTGGAGGATTTGTCACGGATCACAGGGTGCGCCTGTCCACCGACTCGGTTGATCGACTGACTTTCATCAAGATGAACCAGTCTTGGATCACCACCAGCTACCACACACCAGATGCTGATATAACAGACTAATTGATTTTAAAATGTCACATCCCTTCAAGACTGATGCTGATGCTGAGTGCCTGTGCTGTTATGTTGACTGGCTATCCTCCTCCTCCTCCTCAATGATACAATTAATGATGATAGCTTGGAAGATCATTTTGGTTTATGGGTGACGCCACCAGTGGCTAAGGCCCAATTTTTCAGCCCCTGTTTAACAGGGGCGTGTAATTAAAATTTTTGATGCAATACTTTGCAACAGGCCTCATTGCTGTGCTCCAAGTACAGTATCTGTGAGGGGTTGCAGTGTTGTGCCACCAGTGCGTAAGGCCCAATTTTTCAGCCCCTGTTCAACAGGGGCATGCAATTATAATTATTGATCTAATAATTCACAGCAGGGCCCATTGCTGCGCCCACCAAGAGTAACTGTCAGGCCTTACAGTGTTGTGGCACCAGCACCACCATCACCACCACCACCACCACCAAAGGCCCAATTTTTCAGCCCCTGTTCAACAGGGGCATGCAATTATAATTATTGATCTAATAATTCACAGCAGGGCCCATTGCTGCGCCCACCAAGAGTAACTGTCAGGCCTTACAGTGTTGTGGCACCAGCACCACCATCAAAGGCCCAATTTTTACTACCACTGATCAACAATTATATGTTATTACAATTCCTGATATAATAGTTGACAGCAGGGCGTTCCAGCACCCACCAAGAATAACTGTGAGTGCTTTCAGTGTTGTGCCAACACCAACACCTAAGGGGCCAATTTCTGCAGAGTATATACGGCAGGTCCCTACTTTCAAACATCCAACTTACAAACTACTACTACTTGCAAACGGAAGAAGACAACAGGAAGTGAGAGGAAATCTACCCCTTGGAAGGGAAATTCTCTCCTGTAAGAGTTAATATGGGAGAAAGGTGTCTCCTCTCTACTGATGCTTTATCACCAATCCTTGTTTCAATAAAAACACCACATTTCAAAAACAGTTGTCATTGGGACGCAAAGTGAGGTGAAATGTTCTGAACAGGGGCACAGACAGCAAAAAAAATTTGACAGGGGTGATAACCGTTCCCTATGTTTTACAAAAAGCTAAAAAAAAGGAATTTGGCATGGAGCTCCACTTAAACAATGCAGCTGTTCAAAATTACAAACAGATTCTACATAAGAACAAACCTACAGTCCCTGTCTTGTATGCACCGCCTGTATACGGCTGTTCAGAGTATATAGGGCCTTTTTTATTTTGTGTGCGGGGTTCCCCTTAATATCCATACAAGACCCAAAGGGGCTGGTAATGGGCTGGGGTGGGGGGGGGGGGGGGGTTGATGGGGTAGCTATGCCATTTTTCCTAAAGATTTTCATCCATATTACCGGGACCAGACATTGCATTAAAGCCGCAAGCAGTTTTAAATGGCTTTTTTTCCTTTAGAAATGTTATTTTGTGCAGGGACAGTTCTAAACACGGGAAACACGTGGCACTTCACAGGCATACTTTAGACACCCCCCAGGTACAATATTTAAAGGAATATTTGACTTTTTTTTTTCACTTTATGCATCATTAAAATGACTGCTCCCGGAAAACGTCCGTTTTTAAAACTTCTTTTTGCATTGATACATGTCCCCTAGTGCAGAACCCGGGTTCCCAAACTCTGTTTCGGACAATAACATGGATAATAGTCGTTATAATTAGCACTTTAGAATCCGAACGTTCGCATCCATTGTATTTAATAGGGTTCTAATGTTCGTGCGAACTTTCGGTCCGTTCGCGGGTTCTGGTGCGAACCGAACCCGGGGGTGTTCGGCTCATCACTAATGTTTATTCATGGTATTGATTTTATTATCTAAACTAGTTTGTTAAGGTTTGGGAGAAACCCCTTTCTCCTCTATGACTTATGTCATATAGTTAGGATGAAATGTGTATTCTCTATATTGTAGCATTCAACCAATAAAGTATTTTCTATTTTTGATACATTACCAATCGATTTGTGGTTGATTCACCCTATAATCTTCAGTTGGGCCCTGTTCCAACATCCCTTCCCCCTCCCCTCTTTATTTTTCTCTAGTGCTATTTGGTTAGGAGGATCCTGTTTTTTGATGTAACGAATCAATCGTTTGGTATTATACATGTATACTGTCTCACTGTGAATCAGGCAATCTTCCTTTTTGTTTTGAATGTCCTCCACTCATTACCTGTATTAATGGGACCTGTTTGAACTTGTTATCAGTATAAAAGACACCTGTCCACAACCTCAAACAGTAATGCCCCGTACACACGATCGTTTTTAATGTCATTTTTTAAACCGACGTTTTTCTCCTCGTTTTTTTTTCATGTTTCCTCTCAAGCCTGCCTTGCGTACACACTATCATTAAAAAAAACGATCAAGCAAAGCGCAGTGACGTTCAACACGTACGACGGCACTATAAAGGGGAAGTTCCGTTCGAATGGCGCCACCCTTCATGTTAGTAAAGTTTGTTGAGCGACGATTCGCGCTTTTCAGTCCGTTACTGTGTAATGAATGTGCTATCTCCATTACGAACGCTAGTTTTACCAGAACGAGCGCTCCCGTCTCATACTTGATTCTGAGCATGCGCGGTTTTTTTCACGTCGTGAAAGCATACACACTATCGTTTTTCACGTCGTTAAAAAAAACGACATGAAAAACGACGTGAAAAAAGAGAGCATGTCCGGAATTTTTAATGGCTGTTTTTCACGTCGTTAAAAATGCTCTGGAGCCTACACACGATCATTTTTAATGGCCATTTTTTAAAATGGCATTTTTAACGGCATGAAAAACGATCGTGTGTATGGGGCATAAGGCCTCGTACACACGGCCGAGATTCTCGTTGAAAAAAACATGTCGTTTTTTTAGACGAGATTCTTGGACAAGAAACTTGTCCCGGCCGAGTGTACACACGCTCGTTTCAAAGAACCCGCGGTTCTTTGAAAGGAGTGTACGCGGTGACGTCATCGACTACGTTGAGCATGCGCTCGTCACATTCGATGCCGTCGCCGCCATCTTGGTATACCTTACGTATGCCTAGGAAGCTACCGCGCATGCGTCAAATTCATTTCGAACATGCGCGGGCTTCCGGGAGGACAGGTAAGTGTACACACACTCACTTTTCTCGTCGAGAAACATGCCGAGGAGAATCTCGACGAGAAAATAGAGAGCAGGTTCTCTATTTTCTCGTCGAGGTTTCTTGTCGGTTTTCTCGACGAGAAACACGCTAGCAGCGTACACACGACCGATTTACTCGGCAAGACCTCTCTGCCAGCAAGTTTCTTGCTGGTTCTTGCCGAGAAAATCGGTTGTGTGTACGAGGCCTCACACTCCAAACTCCACTATGGTGAAGACCAAAGAGCTGTCGAAGGATACCAGAGACAAAATTGTAGACCTGCACCAGGCTGGGAAGACTGAATCTGCAATAGGCAAGCAGCTTGGTGTGAAGAAATCAACTGTGGGAGCAATAATTAGAAAATGGAAGACATACGTGGTTACCTGGCTGGTTTCTCTTGTTGCATTGCATGGCTCATATGAAATATTAAATGTCCTTGTCCTCCCATGAATGAATGCATTCTTAGAAATTGTCTGAGACTCACATTATACTTATTCATGCATTTAATGAACATGGACTGCTCAGGAGAGTGCCCTGCAGCCTCATTACAGATCTCCCTGAGCAGGGACAGAGATACATACAGTGCGTCATGCGTGCCATCAGTACCAGGAATCTGCCAGTCTGGGGTCTTTGGAGAAGAACAGGGACCGTCCTGTCACTGAGGATGGATCACGGGGGGGGGGGGGGAATATTGCTCCGGTGATAGCTCCTCCCACATTTCACAATGGTCATGTCTCCAAAACTTCAGTCGTGTTTAAAAAAATGCTATCATAAATTATCCTTCCGCTGATCATCCCATAACTCATCCACCTGCAACCGCTGGGAACTGACTAAAGAAATCATAAATGTGTGCGGGATTCATTTTGTGCACACCCCTGTCACTACAAATCCCAAAAGCTCTTTTTGTGGTTAGAATTCTGGGCTGGGGGTTGAGCAATAACACGCATCCCCATCCTCCCCTTCCTGAGCACAGACACCTCCCATCCTGATCACTAACACCTCCCCTCCCTTCCCCTCCTGATCACTAACACCTCCCCTCCCTTCCCCTCCTGATCACTAACATCTCCCCTCCCTTCCCCTCCTGATCACTAACATCTCCCCTCCCTTCCTGATCACTAACATCTCCCCTCCCTTCCCCTCCAGATCACTAACATCTCCCCTCCCTTCCTGATCACTAACACCTCCCCTCCCTCCCCCTCCTGATCACTAACATCTCCCCTCCCTCCCCCTCCTGATCACTAACACCTCTCCTCCCTCCCCCTCCTGATCACTAACATCTCCCCTCCCTCCCCCTCCTGATCACTAACACCTCCCCTCCCTTCCCCTCCTGATCACTAACACCTCCCCTCCCCTCCTGATCACTAACACCTCCCCTCCCTCCCCCTCCTGATCACTTACACCTCCCCTCCCTCCCCCTCCTGATCACTAACATCTCCCCTCCCTTCCCCTCCTGATCACTAACATCTCCCCTCCCTTCCCCTCCTGATCACTAACACCTCCCATCCCTTCCCCTCCTGATCACTAACATCTCCCCTCCCTTCCCCTCCTGATCACTAACACCTCCCATACCTTCCCCTCCTGATCACTAACACCTCCCATCCCTTCCCCTCCTGATCACTAACATCTCCCCTCCCTTCCCCTCCTGATCACTAACATCTCCCCTCCCTTCCCCTCCTGATCACTAACACCTCCCATCCCTTCCCCTCCTGATCACTAACACCTCCCCTCCCTCCCCCTCGTGATCACTAACATCTCCCCTTCCTTCCCCTCCTGATCACTAACATCTCCCCTCCCTTCCCCTCCTGATCACTAACATCTCCCCTCCCTTCCCCTCCTGATCACTAACACCTCCCATCCCTTCCCCTCCTGATCACTAACATCTCCCCTCCCTTCCTGATCACTAACACCTCCCCTCCCTTCCCCTCCTGATCACTAACACCTCCCATACCTTCCCCTCCTGATCACTGTCACCTCTCCTCCCTCCTGATCACTAACATCTTCCCTCCCTTCCCCTCCTGATCACTAACACCTCCCCTCCCTTCCCCTCCTGATCACTAACACCTCCCCTCCCTCCCCCTCCTGATCACTAACATCTCCCCTCCCTTCCCCCCTGATTACTAACACCTCCCCTCCCTTCCCCTCCTGATCACTAACACCTCCCCTCCCTCCCCTCCTGATCACTAACATCTCCCCTCCCTTCCCCTCCTGATTACTAACACCTCCCCTCCCTTCCCTCCTGATCACTAACACCTCCCCTTCCTTTCTCTCCTGACCACTAACACCTCCCCTTCCTTTCCCTCCTGACCACTAACACCTGCCCTCCCTTCCCCTCCTGATCACTAACACCTCCCCTCCCTTCCCCTCCTGATCACTAACACCTCCCCTCCCTTCCCCTCCTGATCACTAACACCTCCCCTCCCTTCCCTCTTGATCACTAACACCTCCCCTTCCTTCCCCTCCTGATCACTAACACCTCCCCTCCCTTCCCTCCTGATCACTAACATCTCACCTTCCTTCCCCTCCTGATCACTAACACCTCCCCTCCCTTCCCCTCCTGATCACTAACACCTCCCCTCCCTCCCCCTCCTGATCACTAACATCTCCCCTCCCTTCCCCCCTGATTACTAACACCTCCCCTCCCTTCCCCTCCTGATCACTAACACCTCCCCTCCCTCCCCCTCCTGATCACTAACATCTCCCCTCCCTTCCCCTCCTGATTACTAACACCTCCCCTTCCTTCCCCTCCTGATCTCTATCACCTCCCATCCCTTCCCCTCCTGATCACCAACATCTCCCCTCCCTTCCCCTCCTGATCACTAACATCTCCCCTCCCTTCCCCTCCTGATCACTAACATCTCCCCTCTCTTCACCTCCTGATCACTATCACCTCCCATCCCTTCCCCTCCTGATCACTAACATCTCCCCTCCCTTCCCCTCCTGATCACTAACCCCTCCCCTTCCTCCCCCTCCTGATTAGGGATGCGCTTTGTGTTCGAGTCGAACATACGTTCGACTCGAACATCGGCTGTTCGATCGTTCGACGAAGATCGAACGATTTGGGCCGTTCGCGCCAAATTCGAGTGACGCGAACGGCCCACAATGCACTATGCCATCGCAGTGTCATCCAGGCGCTGTGATTGGCCAAGCATGCACTGTGACCCCGCATGCTTGGCCAATCACAGCGCCGGCAGCGAGGAGAGCAATGATTGGCCACAGGCAGGATGCCTGTGGCCAATTATTGCTGAGGGTGTTTAGTACACGCCCCACACTATAAAAGGCCGCCAGCACGGCGGCCTAGTGTAGTGTGTTCCGGAGCAGGGAAAGACAAGCATAGGCAGGGACAGTGACATTTATTTCTTTCTTGCTTAACCTGGATTCCTTTAGTTTAGGGAAAGAGAAGGATAGGTAGGGAGAGTGTCAGTGTGTTTTACTGTGCGAGTCCTTGTTTCTAGGGACAAAGAAGGAAAGTGAGGGGAATTCTCCTTGTGCTATAGTGTGCTTTAAAAAAAAAAAATTCTAGGGACAGAAAACTCTAGGTAGGGAGAGTGTCAGTTTCTTTCACTGTGCGAGTCCTTGTTTCTAGGGACAAAGAAGGAAAGTGAGGGGAATTCTCCTTGTGCTATAGTGTGCTTTAAAAAAACATTTTTTCTAGGGACAGAAAACTCTAGGTAGGGGGAGTGTCAGTTTCTTTCACTGTGCGAGTCCTTGTTTCTAGGGACAAAGAAGGAAAGTGAGGGGAATTCTCCTTGTGCTATAGTGTGCTTTAAAAAAAAAAAAATTCTAGGGACAGAAAACTCTAGGTAGGGAGAGTGTCAGTTTCTTTCACTGTGCGAGTCCTTGTTTCTAGGGACAAAGAAGGAAAGTGAGGGGAATTCTCCTTGTGCTATAGTGTGCTTTAAAAAAACATTTTTTCAAGGGACAGAAAACTCTAGGTAGGGAGAGTGTCAGTTTCTTTCACTGTGCGAGTCCTTGTTTCTAGGGACAAAGAAGGAAAGTGAGGGGAATTCTCCTTGTGCTATAGTGTGCTTTAAAAAAAAAAAATTTCTAGGGACAGAAAACTCTAGGTAGGGAGAGTGTCAGTTTCTTTCACTGTGCGAGTCCTTGTTTCTAGGGACAAAGAAGGAAAGTGAGGGGAATTCTCCTTGTGCTATAGTGTGCTTTAAAAAAACATTTTTTCTAGGGACAGAAAACTCTAGGTAGGGAGAGTGTCAGTTTCTTTCACTGTGCGAGTCCTTGTTTCTAGGGACAAAGAAGGAAAGTGAGGGGAATTCTCCTTGTGCTATAGTGTGCTTTAAAAAAACATTTTTTCTAGGGACAGAAAACTCTAGGTAGGGAGAGTGTCAGTTTCTTTCACTGTGCGAGTCCTTGTTTCTAGGGACAAAGAAGGAAAGTGAGGGGAATTCTCCTTGTGCTATAGTGTGCTTTAAAAAAAAAAATTTCTAGGGACAGAAAACTCTAGGTAGGGAGAGTGTCAGTTTCTTTCACTGTGCGAGTCCTTGTTTCTAGGGACAAAGAAGGAAAGTGAGGGGAATTCTCCTTGTGCTATAGTGTGCTTTAAAAAAACATTTTTTCTAGGGACAGAAAACTCTAGGTAGGGGGAGTGTCAGTTTCTTTCACTGTGCGAGTCCTTGTTTCTAGGGACAAAGAAGGAAAGTGAGGGGAATTCTCCTTGTGCTATAGTGTGCTTTAAAAAAAAAAAAATTCTAGGGACAGAAAACTCTAGGTAGGGAGAGTGTCAGTTTCTTTCACTGTGCGAGTCCTTGTTTCTAGGGACAAAGAAGGAAAGTGAGGGGAATTCTCCTTGTGCTATAGTGTGCTTTAAAAAAACATTTTTTCAAGGGACAGAAAACTCTAGGTAGGGAGAGTGTCAGTTTCTTTCACTGTGCGAGTCCTTGTTTCTAGGGACAAAGAAGGAAAGTGAGGGGAATTCTCCTTGTGCTATAGTGTGCTTTAAAAAAAAAAAATTTCTAGGGACAGAAAACTCTAGGTAGGGAGAGTGTCAGTTTCTTTCACTGTGCGAGTCCTTGTTTCTAGGGACAAAGAAGGAAAGTGAGGGGAATTCTCCTTGTGCTATAGTGTGCTTTAAAAAAACATTTTTTCTAGGGACAGAAAACTCTAGGTAGGGAGAGTGTCAGTTTCTTTCACTGTGCGAGTCCTTGTTTCTAGGGACAAAGAAGGAAAGTGAGGGGAATTCTCCTTGTGCTATAGTGTGCTTTAAAAAAACATTTTTTCTAGGGACAGAAAACTCTAGGTAGGGAGAGTGTCAGTTTCTTTCACTGTGCGAGTCCTTGTTTCTAGGGACAAAGAAGGAAAGTGAGGGGAATTCTCCTTGTGCTATAGTGTGCTTTAAAAAAACATTTTTTCTAGGGACAGAAAACTCTAGGTAGGGAGAGTGTCAGTTTCTTTCACTGTGCGAGTCCTTGTTTCTAGGGACAAAGAAGGAAAGTGAGGGGAATTCTCCTTGTGCTATAGTGTGCTTTAAAAAAACATTTTTTCTAGGGACAGAAAACTCTAGGTAGGGAGAGTGTCAGTTTCTTTCACTGTGCGAGTCCTTGTTTCTAGGGACAAAGAAGGAAAGTGAGGGGAATTCTCCTTGTGCTATAGTGTGCTTTAAAAAAACATTTTTTCTAGGGACAGAAAACTCTAGGTAGGGAGAGTGTCAGTTTCTTTCACTGTGCGAGTCCTTGTTTCTAGGGACAAAGAAGGAAAGTGAGGGGAATTCTCCTTGTGCTATAGTGTGCTTTAAAAAAACATTTTTTCTAGGGACAGAAAACTCTAGGTAGGGAGAGTGTCAGTTTCTTTCACTGTGCGAGTCCTTGTTTCTAGGGACAAAGAAGGAAAGTGAGGGGAATTCTCCTTGTGCTATAGTGTGCTTTAAAAAAAAAAAAATTCTAGGGACAGAAAACTCTAGGTAGGGAGAGTGTCAGTTTCTTTCACTGTGCGAGTCCTTGTTTCTAGGGACAAAGAAGGAAAGTGAGGGGAATTCTCCTTGTGCTATAGTGTGCTTTAAAAAAAAAAAATTTCTAGGGACAGAAAACTCTAGGTAGGGAGAGTGTCAGTTTCTTTCACTGTGCGAGTCCTTGTTTCTAGGGACAAAGAAGGAAAGTGAGGGGAATTCTCCTTGTGCTATAGTGTGCTTTAAAAAAAAAAATTTCTAGGGACAGAAAACTCTAGGTAGGGAGAGTGTCAGTTTCTTTCACTGTGCGAGTCCTTGTTTCTAGGGACAAAGAAGGAAAGTGAGGGGAATTCTCCTTGTGCTATAGTGTGCTTTAAAAAACATTTTTTCTAGGGACAGAAAACTCTAGGTAGGGAGAGTGTCAGTTTCTTTCACTGTGCGAGTCCTTGTTTCTAGGGACAAAGAAGGAAAGTGAGGGGAATTCTCCTTGTGCTATAGTGTGCTTTAAAAAAAAAAAATTTCTAGGGACAGAAAACTCTAGGTAGGGAGAGTGTCAGTTTCTTTCACTGTGCGAGTCCTTGTTTCTAGGGACAAAGAAGGAAAGTGAGGGGAATTCTCCTTGTGCTATAGTGTGCTTTAAAAAAAAAAAAATTCTAGGGACAGAAAACTCTAGGTAGGGAGAGTGTCAGTTTCTTTCACTGTGCGAGTCCTTGTTTCTAGGGACAAAGAAGGAAAGTGAGGGGAATTCTCCTTGTGCTATAGTGTGCTTTAAAAAAACATTTTTTCTAGGGACAGAAAACTCTAGGTAGGGAGAGTGTCAGTTTCTTTCACTGTGCGAGTCCTTGTTTCTAGGGACAAAGAAGGAAAGTGAGGGGAATTCTCCTTGTGCTATAGTGTGCTTTAAAAAAACATTTTTTCTAGGGACAGAAAACTCTAGGTAGGGAGAGTGTCAGTTTCTTTCACTGTGCGAGTCCTTGTTTCTAGGGACAAAGAAGGAAAGTGAGGGGAATTCTCCTTGTGCTATAGTGTGCTTTAAAAAAACATTTTTTCTAGGGACAGAAAACTCTAGGTAGGGAGAGTGTCAGTTTCTTTCACTGTGCGAGTCCTTGTTTCTAGGGACAAAGAAGGAAAGTGAGGGGAATTCTCCTTGTGCTATAGTGTGCTTTAAAAAAACATTTTTTCTAGGGACAGAAAACTCTAGGTAGGGAGAGTGTCAGTTTCTTTCACTGTGCGAGTCCTTGTTTCTAGGGACAAAGAAGGAAAGTGAGGGGAATTCTCCTTGTGCTATAGTGTGCTTTAAAAAAACATTTTTTCTAGGGACAGAAAACTCTAGGTAGGGAGAGTGTCAGTTTCTTTCACTGTGCGAGTCCTTGTTTCTAGGGACAAAGAAGGAAAGTGAGGGGAATTCTCCTTGTGCTATAGTGTGCTAAAGCATTCCTCATCAACCATCTTTGAAATCCTTGTTTTTTGGACAGTCAGGGAAATTGTCGTTGTGCTATTCTGTGCAAAAGCAATCATCCTCAACCATATTTAGAAATCCTTAAGTAAAGGGACAGAGAAGGACACCTGAAGGTAGCCCTTATTGCTTTTTTCCCATCTCCCTGCAGGCCATCTATTAGAATGTCTGGAAGGCAAACAAGGAGAGGCAGACAGTCAGGAGGCAATAAAAGAGGGCAAGCAGGCTCTGTGTCTGGGGGCAACAGTGCTGGTCGTGGACGCGGTGCATTGTCATCAGCACATGGCCATGGGACACGCTTGTCCTTCTTTTCGGCAGCTGGACATGTTGAGCCACATCATGCCGAAGACTTGGTAGAGTGGATGACCAAGCCCTCCTCCTCCTCCTCATCCTCTCTCACCCAGGCTCAGGGTACTGGCAAAGCAGCTGCCAAAGCGTCCTCTTCCCTGGTATCAATGTCAGACTCATCATCAGTCACTCCTTCCCTAGACCCACCATGTCCTCCTCCTGAGGAGTCCCCCGAACTGTTTGAGCACAGTGTTGGGTACATGCTCCAGGAGGATGCCCAGCGTTTCGAAGGGTCTGATGATGAAACCCAGCTACAGGAAGGCAGTAGCGTGAGAGCAGACAGAGGGGATGCTCAAGAAGGACACCAATCTGGCAGTCATGTTCCAGCAGCTGCAGCATACTGCCAGATTGGCTCCAGTGATGAGGAGGGAGGGGATGATGAGGTCACTGACTCCACGTGGGTTCCTAATAGGAGAGAGGAGGAGGAGGAGGATGAGGAGGAGGCACATCTCCAACGAGGCAGGATGCCCTTTGGTGGCCAGCGTAAGGGCAGTACACCGACGGAATCACACCGCAGAGCTCCGCCTGTGCAGGGCGCTGCCTCTGCCCGTCATTCAAAAAGTTCCTTGGTGTGGGCCTTTTTTGAGGCTAGTGCATCAGATCGCACAGCTGCTGTTTGCAACATATGTCTCAAGCGTATATCGCGTGGCCAAAACATCAGCCGCTTGGGTACCACATGCCTGACCAGACATATGTTGACCTGCCATGCAGCTCGTTGGCAAGCCTACCTCAAAGACCCACACCAAAGAACAAAGCGGACCTCTCCTTGCACCGCATCAGCTGGGATCTCCAACCCCACTATAACTTCAGTCCTCTCTGAAACATGCACTGAGAGGAATGAAGGTGTAGAATTAGGTGTGTCACAGCCAAGTACTTGCGGCCACTCTGCTAGCAGTACACCGACGTCCGATTCTAGCAGGCAAATTTCCCTGCCCCAGCTGCTGGACCGTCGAAAGAAGTTCACTCCCAGCCATCCACATGCCCAGCGGTTGAATGCTAGCTTGGCTAAATTGCTAGCGCTTCAACTGCTGCCTTTTCAGTTGGTAGACTCGGCCCCCTTCCGTGAGTTTGTGCAATGTGCGGTTCCTCAGTGGCAGGTTCCCAAAACGCCACTTTTTCTCACGGAAGGCTATTCCGGCTCTCTACCGGCATGTGGAAGGCAATGTCTTGGCCTCGCTGGACAGGGCGGTCAGCGGTAAGGTGCATATTACCGCTGACTCATGGTCCAGCAGGCATGGACAGGGACGTTACCTTTCTTTCACGGCCCATTGGGTCACTCTTTTGGCAGCTGGGAAGGATGCAGGACAAGGTGCAGTAGTGTTGGAGGTTGTTCCACCGCCACGCCTCCAAAATGCTACTACTGGTTGTGACACACCTCTCTCCTCCACCCCCTCCTCTTCTTCTTCCTCCATGGCCTCTTCCTGTGGTTTGTCCTCGGAACCAGCGGTGCTCCGTAGGCGTTCAAGGGGCTACGCAAGTACGCAGGCAAAAAGATGCCATGCCATGCTTGCGCTGGTGTGTTTGGGGGACAGAAGCCACACTGGGGCAGAGGTCCTGTCTGCTCTGCAGGGCCAGGCCGAGAGGTGGTTGACGCCACGCCAGCTTAAGCCAGGAATGGTGGTTTGCGACAATGGCACCAACCTCCTCTCCGCCCTCCGACAGGGACAACTGACCCATGTGCCCTGTGTGGCTCACGTCCTTAACCTGGTGGTGCAGCGGTTCTTGGGCAGGTACCCGGGCTTACAGGATGTCCTGAGGCAGGCCAGGAAAGTCTGTGTGCATTTCCGCAGATCTTATAATGCCAGTGCTCGCCTGGCTGAGCTGCAAAAGGAGTTGAACCTGCCCAAGAACCGCCTTATATGTGACATGCCCACCAGGTGGAACTCAACGTTGGCCATGCTGCAGCGGCTGCACACGCAGCAGAGGGCCATCAATGAGTACCTGTGCGACTACGGCACCAGGACAGGGTCAGGGGAGCTTGGTTTTTTTTCTCCACGCCAGTGGGGCATGATCAGGGATGCATGCACTGTCCTGGCACCATTTGAGGAGGCCACGAGGATGGTGAGCAGTGACAGTGCATGCATCAGTGACACTGTACCTCTTGTCCACCTGTTGGAGCACACGCTGCGTGGAATAATGGACAGGGCACTTGAGGCAGGAAGAGGAGGACTTCCTTGCCTCTCAAGGCCCCCTTTACCCAGACAGTGTTCCTTCTGTCCCACCCATCGCACAGGAAGAGGAGGAGGAGGAGGAGGAGGAGGATTGTGTCAGCATGGAGGTGGAGGCTGGCACTCAGCATCATCAGCAGCAGTCTTTTAGGGATGATTTACAGTCCCAAGAAACCAGTGGACTTGTACGTGGCTGGGAGGAGGTGGCTGCGGATCATGTCGTCCTTAGCGACCCAGAGGACTCCGGAGCGAATGCCTCAGCAAACCTACGCTGCATGGCCTCCCTGATCCTGCAAAGTCTGCGGAAGGATCCTCGTATTCTTCGGATCAAGGAGAGGGACCATTACTGGCTGGCCACTCTCCTTGATCCACGGTACAAGGGTAAGGTTGCGGACCTTATGTTACCGTCGCAGAGGGAGCAGAGGATGAGACAACTCCGGGAGGCCTTGCAGAAAGGTCTGTGCAACGCGTTCCCAGAGACTGGGAGGTTACAAACTCCTGGTCCTGGACAACGAGTTGCTGAGGCTTCGGCCAGTCAAAGAAGGAGCGGTGGGGAAGGTGGCCGTCTGACCGATGCGTTCAGACAATTCTTTAGTCCGCAGCCCCAAAGTATGATCGGTTCCAGCAACCATCGCCAGCGTCTGATAAACATGGTGCAGGAATATCTAGGGGCAAGGTCAGACTTGGACACCTTCCCCACCGAAAATCCTCTGGCTTACTGGGTCTTGAGGATGGATCACTGGCCAGAGCTTGCACAGTATGCAATTGAGCTACTGGCCTGTCCTGCATCCAGCGTTCTTTCGGAACGCACATTCAGTGCTGCTGGAGGATTTGTCACGGATCACAGGGTGCGCCTGTCCACCGACTCGGTTGATCGACTGACTTTCATCAAGATGAACCAGTCTTGGATCACCACCAGCTACCATACACCTGATGCTGATATAACAGACTAATTGATTTTAACATGTCACATCCCTTCAAGACTGATGCTGATGCTGAGTGCCTGTGCTGTTATGTTGACTGGCTATCCTCCTCCTCCGAGTCCTCAATGATACGATTGATGATGATAGCTTGGAAGATCATTTTTGTTTATGGGTGCCGCCACCAGTGGCTAAGGCCCAATTTTTCAGCCCCTGTTTTACAGGGGCGTGTAATTACAATTTTTTTAGCAATAATTTGCCATAGGGCTCATTGCTGTGCTCCAAGTACAGTATCTGTGAGGGGTTGGAGTGTTGTGGCACCAGTGCCTAAGGCCCAATTTTTCAGCCCCTGTTTAAAAGGGGCGTGTCATTACAATTTTTGAAGCAATACTTTGCAACAGGGCTCATTGCTGTGCTCCAAGTACAGTATCTGTGAGGGGTTGTAGTGTTGTGCCACCAGTGCCTAAGGCCCAATTTTTCAGCCCCTGTTTAACAGGGGCGTGTCATTACAATTTTTGAAGCAATACTTTGCAACAGGGCTCATTGCTGTGCTCCAAGTACAGTATCTGTGAGGGGTTGTAGTGTTGTGCCACCAGTGCCTAAGGCCCAATTTTTCAGCCCCTGTTTAACAGGGGCGTGTCATTACAATTTTTGAAGCAATACTTTGCAACAGGGCTCATTGCTGTGCTCCAAGTACAGTATCTGTGAGGGGTTGTAGTGTTGTGCCACCAGTGCCTAAGGCCCAATTTTTCAGCCCCTGTTCAACAGGGGCATGCAATTACAATTCTTGATCTAATAATTCACAGCAGGGCCCATTGCTGCACCCACCAAGAGTAACTGTCAGGGCTTACAGTGTTGTGGCACCAGCACCACCATCAAAGGCCCAATTTTTACTACCACTGTTCAACAATTATATGTAATTACAATTCCTGATATAATAGTTGACAGCAGGGCGTTCCAGCACCAACCAAGAGTAACTGTGAGTGCTTACAGTGTTGTGCCAACACCAACAACTAAGGGGCCTATTTCTGCAGAGTATATACGGCAGGTCCCTACTTTCAAACATCCAACTTACAAACGACTCCTACTTGCAAACGCAAGAAGACAACAGGAAGTGAGAGGAAATCTACCACTAGGAAGGAAAATTCTCTCCTGTAAGAATAAATATGGGAGAAAGGTGTCTCCTCTGTACTGATGCTTTATCAGCAATCCTTGTTTCAAGAAAAACACCACATTTCAAAAACAGTTGTCATTGGCACGGAAAGTGAGGTGAAATGTTCTGAACAGGGGCACAGACAGCAAAACAAATGTTACAGGGGTGATAACCCTTACCTATGTTTTCCAAAAAGTTTAAAAATAGATTTTTGGGCTGGAGCTACACTTCAACAATGTACCTGTTCAAAATTACAAACACATTCTACATAAGAACAAACCTACAGTCCCTGTCTTGTATGCACCGCCTGTATACGGCTGTTCAGAGTATATAGGGCCTTTTTTATTTTATGTGCGGGGTTCCCCTTAATATCCATACAAGACACAAAGGGGCTGGTAATGGGCTGGGGTAGGGGGGGGGGGGGGTCATGGGGTAGCTATGCCATTTTTCTTAAAGATTTTCATCCATATTACCGGGACCAGACATTACATTAAAGCCGCAAGCAGTTTTAAATGGCTTTTTTTTCCTTTAGAAGTGTCATTTTGTGCAGGGACAGTTCTAAACACGGGAAACACGTGGCACTTCACAGGCATACTTTAGACACCCCCCCAGGTACGATATTTAAAGGAATATTTGACTTTTTTTTTTTCACTTTATGCATCATTAAAATGACTGCTCCCGAAAAACGACCGTTTTTAAAACTTCTTTTTGCATTGATACATGTCCCCTGGTGCAGAACCCGGGTTCCCAAACCCTTTTTAGGACAATAACATGCATAATAGTTGTTATAATTAGCACTTTAGAATTCGAACGTTCGCATCCATTGTATTTAATAGGGTTCTAATGTTCGTACGAACTTTCGGTCCGTTCGCGGGTTCTGGTGCGAACCGAACCCGGGGGTGTACTGTTCGGCTCATCACTACTCCTGATCACTAACATCGCCCTTCCCTTCCCCTCCTGATCACTAACATCTCCCCTCCCTTCCCCTCCTTATCACTAACACCTCCCCTCTCTTCACCTCCTGATCACTATCACCTCCCATCCCTTCCCCTCCTGATCACTAACATCTCCCCTCCCTTCCCCTCCTGATCACTAACATCTCCCCTCCCTTCCCCTCCTGATCACTAACATCTCCCCTCCCTTCCCCTCCTGATCACTAACACCTCCCATCCCTTCCCCTCCTGATCACTAACATCTCCCCTCCCTTCCTGATCACTAACACCTCCCCTCCCTTCCCCTCCTGATCACTAACACCTCCCATACCTTCCCCTCCTGATCACTGTCACCTCCCCTCCCTTCCCCTCCTGATCACTAACACCTCCCATACCTTCCCCTCCTGATCACTGTCACCTCTCCTCCCTCCTGATCACTAACATCTTCCCTCCCTTCCCCTCCTGATCACTAACACCTCCCCTCCCTTCCCCTCCTGATCACTAACACCTCCCCTCCCTCCCCCTCCTGATCACTAACATCTCCCCTCCCTTCCCCCCTGATTACTAACACCTCCCCTCCCTTCCCCTCCTGATCACTAACACCTCCCCTCCCTCCCCCTCCTGATCACTAACATCTCCCCTCCCTTCCCCTCCTGATTACTTTCACCTCCCCTCCCTTCCCTCCTGATCACTAACACCTCCCCTTCCTTTCTCTCCTGACCACTAACACCTCCCCTTCCTTTCCCTCCTGACCACTAACACCTGCCCTCCCTTCCCCTCCTGATCACTAACACCCCCCCTCCCTTCCCCTCCTGATCACTAACACTTCCCCTCCTGATCACTAACACCTCCCCTCCCTTCCCTCTTGATCACTATCACCTCCCCTTCCTTCCCCTCCTGATCACTAACACCTCCCCTCCCTTCCTGATCACTAACATCTCCCCTCCCTTCCCCTCCTGATCACTAACACCTCCCCTCCCTTCCCCTCCTGATCACTAACACCTCCCCTCCCTTCCCCTCCTGATCACTAACACCTCCCCTCCCTCCCCCTCCTGATCACTAACATCTCCCCTCCCTTCCCCCCTGATTACTAACACCTCCCCTCCCTTCCCCTCCTGATCACTAACACCTCCCCTCCCTCCCCCTCCTGATCACTAACATCTCCCCTCCCTTCCCCTCCTGATTACTAACACCTCCCCTTCCTTCCCCTCCTGATCTCTATCACCTCCCATCCCTTCCCCTCCTGATCACCAACATCTCCCCTCCCTTCCCCTCCTGATCACTAACATCTCCCCTCCCTTCCCCTCCTGATCACTAACATCTCCCCTCTCTTCACCTCCTGATCACTATCACCTCTCCTCCTTTCCCCTCCTGATCACTAACATCTCCCCTCCCTTCCCCTCCTGATCACTAACCCCTCCCCTTCCTCCCCCTCATGTGCACTGACACCTCTCCTTCCCTCCTCCTCCTGAGCACTGGCACCTCCCCTTCCCTCCTCCTCCTGAGCACTGCCACCGCCCTTCCTTCCCCTTCCTGATTACTGACACCTCCCTTCCCTCCTCCTCCTGCTCACTCCCCTTACACCAAAGCAGTGACTCCTCCACTCCCTCCCTTTCCAGAACAGTGACTCCTCTCTCTCTCCCTCCTACTCCAAAGCAGTGACCTCTTCATTCTCTCCAACTCCACTACAGGGACTCCTTCCCTTCCTTCAACTCCAGAGCAATGAATAGCTCCTCCTCTCTTCCCACTTGCAACAAATTCTCACTTGCCATCCCCACCAGGACAGTGACTCCTCCACTCCCTTCGACTCCAGCAGTGACTCCTCCCCTCTCTCTCTCTCCCCCCCCCCCCACACTCCAGAACAGTGACTCCTCTCCTCACTCTCCTTACTGAGCAGTAACTCCTCCCCCCTCTAGACAGTAACACTCCCTCCTTTTGTATGGTTTCAATCAGAGACAGAGAGTCTGAAAGGAGGCAACAACTGCCGTGCAGTCTTTGGAAAACCCACAGTGCTCTGGAAATTTAAATCTTGTACTGTATGTTAAAAATCCTTTCATGACTAAAGCCGTGTACACACCATCGGTTTTTCAGATGAAAACAGTCCGATGGACTGTTTTCATTGGACAAACCGATCGTGTATGGGCCCCATCGGTCTTTTTTCCATCTGTGTTTAAAAATAGTACATGTTTTAAATTTATCCGATGGTTAAAAAACCGATAGCAAATTACTATCATCTGTGGGGAACTCCATCGGATAAAAAACCCACGCATGCTCAGAATCAAGTCGACGCATGCTCAGAAGCATTTAACTTCATTTTTCTCGGCTCATCGGAGTGTTTTACGTCACCGCGTTTGAAACGGACGATTTTTGGACTGATGGTGTGTGGGCAAGACTGATGGAAGACAGTTTCATCGGATTTCCGATGGAAAAAACCATCGGATTAGAATCCATAGGATATCCAATCGTGTGTACAGGGCTTAAGGCCCGGTTCTCACAGGGGCGGCACGACTTCGGGGGCGACTCGGCGGCGCGATCTCAAGACGACTTGAGACGCCCACCTGAGGCGATTTGCATAATTACTTCTGTATAGAAGTCAATGCAAGTCGCCCTGAGTCGCCCCCCAAAAGAAGTACAGGAACCTTTTTCTAAGTCAGAGCGACTCGAGTCGCTCCTATTAGAACGGTTCCATAGCACAGAGCGGGACGCGACTCGTCAGGCGACCGAGTCGCCTGACGAGTCGCCCCTATGTGAACCGGCCTAAGCCTATTTCTGACATTTGGTATTTACAAATTAAAATCTGTATTTTTTGCTAGAAAATTACTTTTCCAAACATTATTTATATTTTTTTAGCAGAGAATCTAGACAATAAAATGGCGATTGTTGGAATATTTTATGTCACACGGTATTTGTACAGCAGTCTTTTAAACGCAATTTTTGGGGAAAAATACACTTTTAGGAATTAAGAAAAACAAACAGTAAAGTTAGCCCGACTTTTTTGTATAATGTGAAAGATGATGTTACGCCGAGTAAATAGATACCAAACATGTCAGGCTTTAAAATTGCACACACTCGTGGAATGGCGACAAACTACAGTACCTAAAAATCTCCATAGGCGATGCTTTAAAAAAAATTAACGGTTACCAGGTTAGAGTTACAGAGGAGCTCTAGTGCTAGAATTATTGCTCTCGCTCTGACGATCGCGGCAATATCTCACATGTGTGATTTGAACACCGTTTACATATGCGGGACCGACTTCCATATGCGTTTTCTTTGCTGCGCGAGCTCGCCGGGACCGGTGGCGCTTTAAAAAATATTTTTTCTTATTTATTTCATTTATTTTTATTATTTTACATTGTGTTTAAAAAAATTTAAATAATGTTTGATCACTTTTATTGCTGTCACAAGGAATGTAAACATCCCTTGTGACAGTAATAGGTGGTGACAGGTACTCTTTATGGAGGGATCGAGGATCTAAAAGACCCCAAATCCCTCCTTTGCACTTCAAAGTATTCAGATCGCCGAAAACGGCGATTCTGAATACTGTATATTGTTTTAAAAACCGGCGCCATTGGCAGCCGAGTAAACCGGAAGTGACGTTGTGACGTCGCTTCCGTGTTTACAGAGAGAAGATTGGAACAAAGCTGTTTCCGGCTTCGTGCCAGTCTGTTTTTAGCCGCTGGAAGTGGCGGATCTGGTCTCTCGGTGGCACAGGAGGCCCGGTAAGAGCGGCGGAAGGCGGCGGGAGGGGGGATGTCCCCTCCCACTCCTCCCGGATAACAACCGAGCGGCTTTTAGCCACATCAGTTGTTATCCCTGGAAAGCCGACCGCTGGCTTTAAAAAATGATACCGGGATGATGCCTGCAGCTGAGGGCATCATCCCAGTATAACCCCCTAAAGTCAAGGCTGCATATGTGCGTACGCTCGGCGCGAATGGGTTAATTTGATAGCTAAAGATTGTTTATACATCATTAAAAAATATATAATCACTTTAACCACTTCAGCCCCGGACCATTTTGTTGCTAAAGGACCAGGCCCCTTTTTGTGATTCGGCACTGCGTCGCTTTAACTGGCAATTGCGCGGTCGTGCGACGTGGCTCCCAAACAAAATTGACGTCCTTTTTTTCCCCACAAATAGAGCTTTCTTTTGGTGGTATTTGATCACTTCTGCGTTTTTTTTATTTTTTGCGCTATAAACAAAAATAGAGCGAAAATTTTGAAAACAATGCAATATTTTTTACTTTTTGCTATAATAAATATCCCCAAAAAATATGTATATAAAAAAAAAATATTTTCCTCAGTTTAGGCCGATACGTATTCTTCTACATATTTTTGGTAAAAAAAAATCGCAATAAGTGTTTATTGATTGGTTTGCGCAAAAGTTATAGCGTCTACAAAATAGGGGGTAGTTTTATGGCATTTTTATTAATAATACATTTTTTTACTAGTAATGGCAGCGATCAGCAATTTTTATCGTGACTGCGACATTATGGCGGACACATCGGACATTTTTGACACATTTTTGGGACCATTGTCATTTTTACAGTGATCAGTGCTATAAATATGCACTGATTACTGTGAAAATTACACTGGCATTGAAGGGTTTAACCTCTAGGTGGCACTGTAGGGGTTAAGTGTGACCTAATGAGTGATTCTTACTGTAGGGGGGGGGGGCGTGGCTTGGCATGTGACGTCACTGATCGGCATTCCCTATGACAGGGAACAGACGATCACTGACATGCCACTAGGAAGAAAGGGAAAAGGTTTGTTTACACTTACCTCTCCCCGTTCTTCAGCTCTGTGACCCGATCGCGGGACACCGGCGGCGATCGGGTCCGTGGGTCCCGCGGGCGCGGTCATGGAGCTTTGGACCGGGTCGCGAGCGCGCCGCCGGCGGCGCGCACGCGACCCACGGACGGGTTCTTAAAGGGGACGTACCTGTACGCCCTTGTGCCTGTCTGTGCCATTCTGTCGACGTATATTGGCGTGCGGCGGTCCTTAAGTGGTTAAACAACATTCCCCTGCAGAGCCCTTTAATGTTCTGTGACACCTTCCGGCATACACAGACTGAAGTCCAGTACTTGGAGTTTTATCTGATCTATATAAAGCCAAATTCTTCTTGAAATCTTCTGACAATCTGCTCTGTGTCACCCACCAGACTGCTGCAGATTAATCATCCCCAGTTCATGTGGTCAGCGGGAGATTAAACTGCAGGAGTCCTAGATCTTCAGAAGAACCAAACTACAGACAACTGTCACTCCTTTATTCCGGACTCACTGTACTAATCCCCCCAAGATATCCACACAGCATGACTGCTTCCATATAATGGGAAGTTCCCACTATGAAACATGGGGCCCCATTGCACTCTTCTCACAAAACAGTACACACCATTTTACATTTATATAGCTCTGACATATACCATAGTGCTGTGCAGAGATCACTGAGCCAGTCACATCAGTCTCTGTACCAGAGGAGCTTACACTCCAATGCCCCCCCCCCCACACTCATACACTATTATTATTATTATAATACATTGATATAGCTCTGACATATACCATAGTGCTGTACAGAGAACACTGAGCCAGTCATATTCCTCTCTGCACCAGAGGAGCTTACACTCTAATGTCCCCCCCACAGACACACACACTATTATTATTGTACATTTATATCGCTCTGACGTACCGCAGTGCTGTGCAGAGATCACTGAGCCAGTCACATCAGTCTCTGTGCCAGAAGAGCTTACACTCTAATGTCCTCCTACAGTCACACACTATTATTATACATTTATATAGCTCTGACATATACTATAATGGACTCTTACATCAAAAACAATCATAAAATCACATAAAGGTAAAAAACGAGGCGTTTGTGCGCCTTCTCACTTCACTTCCGGTGTACGTCGGCGTCAGCCTCCGGCCACTCCCTACGCGTTACGTCACAGCACGTGACTTCATCTGCAAGTGACTTCATCAGTAATCTCCTGATGACGTCACGTGCGGCGACGTAACGCGCAGGGAGTGGCCGGAGACTGACATGAACGTACGCCGGAAGGGAAGTGAGAAGGCATACAAACACCTAGTTTTGACCTTTATGCGATTTTATGATTGTTTTTGATGTAAGAGTCCATGTACTTTTATAAAAAAAATACCCCAGTATTTGAACTTATCACACTATGGGAGGCATTTATTTTCCTTTTCCCTTCGATCCTTGTGTCTCATGGAGCCAATAGATCTCCATGGGAGGGGGGAGTGGGGGCAGGACCTGCACCTGATCAACATCTTTGGGCCCCAGACAAAGTGGGACAGGAAATTATTTTGTTGCTTGCCGATAAGTGTGACTGGCCAGACCAGGTCTACGGGTAACTGGCGGAGGCGGGGCCTAAAGCTCTGCTTATCCTCCTCTGCGCAGCATCATCTTCTCCCGGGGTCTGTGACATCACGTGAGGTCGGTGAGGAGGGGAACTGGCTGGAGAAGAGAGAAGACTTGGACAATTGGATGAAGGGGAACCCCCCAGGCAGCAGGTACTACTACCGTACTAAAGTCACAACGATCTTATCATCATCATCATGTGCATGTGTGCCAACTGCCAAGCAACCAAATATAGTGCTTAACCACTTCCCGCCCAAGGATGTCATATGACGTCCTGGACTTTCAGTGGGGATATCTGAATGATGCCTACAGCTACAGGCATCATTCAGATATCCATCTGTTCAGCCGGCGATTCTGCGCACCATAAGAATGATCATAGCGGCAGTTCCGCCGCTTGATCATTCTTATAGGTGACGGGAGGGGATGCCCCCCCTCCCGCCGCCATCCGGTGCTTCTCCGGGCTCTCCCGTGCGATCGGGGACCCGGAGAAACGATCTGCCGGCGCCGGATGGAAGGCATAGAGCTGGCTGGTGACCAAATGGTCACCAGTCATCTCTATGACCGTCGGAGGCCCGGGCGCGATGTGATGACGTCACGCCCGTGTCCTCAAATGTAAACAAAGCCGCCATTGCGGCTGTAAGTATGAGATCAGTGACATTTTTTTCACCAATCTCATGCTTTCTAGCCTGGAGGAGAGATGTGGGGTCTTATTGACCCCGCATCTCTCCATAAAGAGGACCTGTCACACACCATTCCTATTACAAGGGATGTTTACATTCCTTGTAATAGGAATAAGGCTGGGTTCACACTAGTGCGACACGACATCTGTCCTACTTTGGATCCGACTTTGCCCTGCGACATGAAGCCGACATATGTCCGACTTTCAATGAACGGGGATCCGACTTGGATCCCTGCCAATATCAGGCACTGTGTTTGGTATGAATCTTGAAGGGGAACTCCAGGCCAAATTTTTAATTAAAAAAACGTCGCGGGTTCCCCTCCAGGAGCATACCAGGCCCTTGGGTCTGGTCTGGATTTGAACAGGTGCCCCTACGCCGAAAAACGGCGTGGGGTCCCCCCAAAATCCAAACCAGACCCTTATCCGAGCACACAACCTGGCCAGCCGCAGGGGAAAAGGGGGGGACGAGAGCGGCCCCCCCTCCCTCCTGAACCGTACCAGGCCGCATGCCCTCAACATGGGGGGGTTTGGTGCTCTGGGGCAGGGGGGCGACCTGCGGCCCCCCCACCCCAGAGCACCCTGCCCCCATGTTGATGAGGACAGGGCCTCTTCCCGACAACCCTGGCCGTTGGTTGTCGGGGTCTGCGGGCGGGGGGCTTATCGGAATCCGGGAGCCCCCTTCAATAAGGGGGCCCCCGGATCCCGGCCCCCCCACCCTATGTGAATGAGTATGGGGTACATCGTACCCCTACCCATTCACCTGGTGGACAAAAATTGCAATAAAAAAACACTACACAGGTTTTCAAAGTAATTTATTGCACAGCTCCGGGGGTCTTCTTCCGACTTCCGGGGGTCTTCTTCCGACTTCCGGGGGTCTTTTCCGACTTCGAGGGTCTCCGGTGTCGTCTCCCGCTCTCCGGTTCTTTCTTCCGCCGGGCCTCCGCTAACTTCTTTTTAGCTCTCTTGCTAACAGAGGCCCGGTCTTCCCGTTGTCTCGTCCGGCTCTCCGTTGTTCTTCTGCCGGCCCCTCCACTAACTTCTTTTTAGCTCTTTCGCTAGTGGAGGGGCGCGGTCTTCCCGTCGCCGTCGGCTTCTTCTTCCCTCTTCTCCTCCTCGATGTTGACGCGTCGCTTCTTCCCGCTGTAATACTGGCTCTCCGCTCCGCTCCGCATTAATATAGGCTTCTCATGACGTCACAGTGATAAAAGTGATAAAAAAAAAAAAAATAATGTAAAAAAAAAAAGTGTAAAAATAAAAAAAATTAAGTAAAATAAAAAATAAAATAATAAATATTTTTTTTTAAAACGTCCCTGTCACCAGTAGCCCACGCTCAGAAGCGAACACACACGCAAGTCCCGCCCACATATGTAAACGCCGTAAAAAACCACACATGTGAGGTATCGCCGCGTGCGTTCAAGCGCCAGCAACAATTCTAGCACTAGACCTCCTCTGTAACTCTAAACTGGTAGCCTGTAGAAAAAAAATAAGCGATGCCTATGGAGATTTTTAAGTACTGAAGTTTGGCGCCATTCCATGAGTGTGCGCAATTTTAAAGCGTGACATGTTAGGTATCTATTTACTCTGTGTAACATAATCTTTCACATTATACAAAAAAATTGGGCTAACTTTACTGTTTTGTTATTTTTTAATTAATTAGACCGTTTTTTTTCCCAAAAAAAGGCGTTTTAAAAATTATTGCGCAAATACTGTGCGAGATAAAAAGTTGCAATGACCGCCATTTTATTCCCTAGGGTGTCTGCTAAAAAATATATATATATATATATATATATATATATATATATATAGTGTTTGGGGGTTCTGAGTAGTTTTCTACCAAAAAAATTTTGATTTTTGCATGTAGGAGAGGAGTGCCAGAATAGGCCCGGTAAGGAAGTGGTTAATGTGGATTAAATAAATTATAATTATGCATAGCCATAGTTATCATAAATAAAGTGATTTGTGCAAGTAGTACCTGCTGTTGCACAAATCACTTTATTTATGATAACTATGACTATACATAATTGTAGCGGGGTGTTCCCCTTTAATGCAGAGAGACAAGAAGTTCCAGGTGAGAGGTGAGTCGGGAGGAAGTAAAGAGACATTATGGAAGTGAAAGCAGAGGAGAGAGAGACTACATCTCCCAGTACATCTTGCAGCACCCAGGGTGCATTGCTCCAGAACAGAGACTGCTGGGGCAGACTTTATAAAGGGGAGGCGGAGTTTTGGTCGGCCTCTTTGGACACCCCTCTCCTAGCAAGAGGATCTCTGTGCTGAACTGCTGTGTGCACAAGGCCTGAAGCCTGGGCCGTGTGCTCCTTTCCAAAGAGCCCTCTGCCAGCCTAGCAGAGCCTTAGAGACATCTAATCCTCCTTGCTGCAGTACACCAGAAGGATTGAAGACTTGGATGTCGGTGGATTCCTGTTCCCAGACGAATCGATGGAGGAAACGGATTTGGACTTGTCCGGGTGGTGAGAGCTGTTTAAAGACAGATCCTTTATCTTTACTATTCGTTGGGATTACAAAGTTGTTCTTCAAGTGCACCACCGAAAAGATTGCTAGCGAATATTGTTTCACTGAACTTCCATTTAGATCAGTCAGGCCTGACTGCATAGGTAGACATTGCTGGGTGTTAGTCTACCCATGAGGGGAAGTAGCTGTAAAAGGGCAGCGCTAGAGTTGCATAGCAATACTTTATTATTCTGATTACTCTGTTTATCTTTATTACTGTTTATTGCAGGGATCTGCAACTTGTTATACTGTTGTTTATTACTTGCCCATTAGCCTCAGTAAAATATCTGGGTAAAGTACATTTGGTGTCAGTTCCGCTTACTTTAATAGGAGTTTTAAAGTATATTCTGTGTATGTTTGTTATAGGACTGCGTCACCAACAGTTGCGGTCACGCGGTCCTATCCCTCTATCACCAGCTGTGCCACGGGAGGTTAGAGCCGATTGCCGGGGGTTGACAGCGGTGCACTGCAGGGCCCAAATCAATATCAGCGGCTCTCTTAACTGGGGGTAGCGCTACACGTGGGGGCTCGAGTCCGGGATCCTTGTACGTTGCACGCTGCAATCAAGCCGGTCAGAAGTACCAGCATGGACCCGCTGGCAATGTCACAGTGGTGCGCAGCGATTGGCGCCGATCCAACCGCGGCGGTAGTCATTGTACTCCCGGGGGAAAGATGGAAGGAAGAGGAGATAAAACAGCTCGTATTGTTACTGTCTCCGAGCCACAAAGCATGGGTGATGGATTTTAGGCCAGATCCAGTGATCTCGTTTACATACGCACTGGTAGAATGGAAAAACGAAATCCCAGAGCATTTTAAAAGTCAGAGTATACAAGCCATAGATAATCAGATCTATCACTTGATACATACGCTGCCAGTGAAGGAAGAATGGTTTCAGACACCAAAGCCATCACTCCCACAATTATCTCCACCACTATCCCCTAAAGCAGAAAAGCTTAAGGAACTATTAAGCCCGGGATCACCGCTGGCCGCTATAGGGCCTGAATTGTTGAATGCTCTAGGAGACCTTGTAATTAAGTGCCAGAAAAGCAGTACGGTGCATGTGGAGGCCGGTTACCGGAAGCTTAGCACCTTCTCAGGGAAGCTCCCCGTCCCTGCGGGGGAGGAAGATTTTGACACTTGGGTGGAACAGGCATTGCAGGCAGTAGAAGCATGGGAGGTGCCTGAGGCACAGAAGAGACAGCGAGTCTTAGAAAGTCTGAAAGGTGCCGCGGCAGAAGCGGTGAAGAGCTTCCAGTTTGGAAATGAAAACTGTACAGCTCAAGATTGCCTGGCCATGCTGCAGGAAGAGTTTGGTCAGCTGGAGAAGGTGTCAGAGATGATTTATCAAATTGAACACACTCTCCAGCAGCCGAATGAGAAACTGTCAGAATATGTTAGAAGGCTGAACAGGCAGTTATGCAAGATTGTACTGAAGAAGGGAATGCTGCCCAAAGATGCAGATGAAGCACGCATGAAGAAGATCATGAGGGGAGCGCGGCGCTCAGACCCGGTCTGGCTGCACCTGAAAACCTCAGGAGGAGGAATGTCACTAACCTACTCTGATCTAATAAAAATTATTAGGGACGAAGAGGCGCTGCAGGAAGATCAGCAGGTGGCCAAGGCGAATGTCACACCTGTACCAGTGTTGGTCCATTCGGTCAAGAGCCCAGAAAGAGATGCAGAGGTTGACACTCTGAAATCGCAAATGGCCCAAGTGTTGGAGATGCTGACCTCTTTGATGGAGAAAGATCAGAGAAGACGAGAGAAACCAAGCCCAAGAAAGGAGTTGTTCCCGAACACCTCAGCACCGGCCTCCCTACAGGACCGAGAAGAGGTGATTTGCTATAACTGCGGAGGGAGTGGCCACTTTGCTAACGTATGCTCCAGCCCAAAGAAGAAGAGAACAGATAATTGCAAGCCGGCGGGAAACTCCAAAGGGCCCCGGTGAAGGAGTCAACCGGGTGCCCATCATCTTCAGTGCGCTCCAAACTAAAAAAAAAGGCCAAGAATGGAGGAGACAAAACTCCTAGGAGGAGGTATAGTACACCCCCACCAAGATGTACCCCAGAGGGAGGGGGCAAGACCCCTCAGTGGAAGTACAGCACCCCAAAGAAGGAACATCCACCTAAAAGGAACAATAACATCCCTCAGCGGGTTTGTGCCCCCATTGAGAGGGAGAAAGTCAATGCATGCCAGGCTCAGGAAAAATTAAAGTCCAAAAGGAGCAGGGCAAGGGTCGAAAGCAAAAAAAAAGAGGTGACCCCAGTCCGGCCATACCCAAAGGAACTGGTGGGCCCGTCTCCTACTGTGCCCATTCAAGTGGAAGGAGTCTATACTAAAGCTCTTTTGGACACCGGAGCACAGGTGACTTTACTATACCGGGACTTCTATGATAGGCACTTGAGTCATCTGCCTATCCAGAAGATAGAAGAGCTGGAGATATGGGGACTTGGAACCCAGAGTTTCCCTTATGATGGGTACCTGCCCATAAAGATGACTTTCGACCCATCCGTGGCTGGGAAGGCTGAAGTGTTTGACACCCTGGCAGTTGTGTGTCCCCGGCCGCCTGGAGCCAGCAAGATTTCCCTGATCATTGGGACAAACACGGATCTAGTCAGGAGACTCCTGACCCCTCTAGTGAAAGAGAGAAACCATTCAGCCACCAAAATCCATCCCATGCTAAAGACGGCCTACCAACGACTGGTCTTAGAGCAGAAGACCCCGGGAGAGGGGATAGGGAAGGTGTGGAGACTTGGCAGAGAAGGAGTAGTGCTACAGCCCGGAGAAGTAACCTGTCTTAGGGCCACTGTGAAGCTTTCGTGGGAACAACCTGGCCCCTTTGTCATGCGGGAATCAGACCCAAGGGAAGAGTCCTCAGGCCTGGAAGTGATACCAGAAGTGATTCCGTTCAAGGCCCTGAAGAAGGCCCATGGCAGAGTTCCGGTGAGTGTTAGGAACACTACGGGAGGACCCATGGAGATCCCTGCCAGAGTGTTGCTTGGTCAGGTGAGCCCTGCTGCCCCGGTCACTTGGTCCGAAGTCAAGGGGACGGGTGACGGAGGAGATGTTTGGGAGAAACTGTCCGTGGAAAACCCGAACCTACCCAGGGCTTGGAAAGAAAGAGCCAAGGCCCAGCTGACCAGGTGGGAGAAGATCTTTTCCGAAGATGAATTCGATGTGGGGTGTGCAAGAAGTGCCACCCATCGGATCCGCCTCCAAGAAGATAAGCCCTTCCGAGAAAGGGTCAGGCGGGTCCCCCTGGCAGATCTGGAGGATCTGAGGGAACAACTTGTAGAACTAAAGAAGACTGGTGTGATCCGGGAGTCTAGAAGTCCCTATGCCTCCCCAATCGTGGTGGTCAGAAAGAAGAATGGGTCGTTGAGGCTTTGTATCGATTACAGGACTCTCAACAGGAGAACCATCCCTGACCAATACACCACGCCAAGGATAGAAGATGCCCTACAAAGTTTGTCTGGAGCCAAATGGTTCAGTGTGATGGACCTCAAGAGTGGGTACTATCAAATCCCTATGCACCCAGAAGACAGGGAGAAGACAGCCTTCATAACCCCGGTGGGATTCTTCGAATTCAATAGGATGCCTCAGGGTCTGTCTGGAGCTCCTGCTACCTTTCAACGCCTTATGGAGAAGACTGTTGGAGACATGAATCTTATAGAAGTCCTTGTGTACTTGGACGATGTCATTGTCTTTGGAAGAACCTTGGAAGAACATGAAGCCAGGTTGGAGAAAGTATTGAGAAGACTCAGCGAAGAGGGACTTAAGCTTTCCCCCGAGAAGTGTCGGTTCTACCAGTCTTCTGTGAACTATCTGGGGCACATAGTGTCTGAAGAAGGGGTGGCCACAGATCCTGAGAAGTTGGAAGCAGTCACTTCCTGGCCACGACCCACCACAGTAACAGAGCTCAGATCCTTCCTGGGGTTCTGCTCCTATTATAGGAGGTTTGTGGAGGGGTTTGCTCGGATTGCCCGCCCGTTGAATGAATTGCTAAAGGCAGAAGGGGAAGAGGATGACTCAGGGCCCAGGAGGCCTGGTGAGTCAGTTCAAGATCAGTGGAACCCAAGGTGTGAAGAGGCCTTTCATGCTCTGAAGAGGAGCTTAACCACTGCCCCAGTCCTGGCCTACGCCGACCCTACCAGACCTTATGAATTACATGTGGATGCCAGCCATGAGGGTCTAGGTGGTGTACTCTACCAAGAACATGAAGGACAACTGTGACCAGTGGCCTATGTGAGCAGGAGCCTGACCCCCTCAGAAAAGAATTACCCCACTCATAAGCTGGAATTCCTGTCCCTCAAATGGGCGGTAGTAGACAAGCTAAAAGACTACTTGTATGGGGCAGAGTTTACTGTGAAGACAGACAACAACCCCCTGACCTACCTCTTCACCACCGCAAAACTAGATGCCACCGGACACAGGTGGTTGGCCGCATTGTCTGGATTCAACTTCAGTCTGAAGTACAGACCAGGAGCCGGAAATAGGGATGCAGATGCCCTGTCCCGGAGGTCTCATGCCACGACAAATGACTGGGAAGATTGGACCCAAGTGGCACCGGACGGGGTGCGGGCCCTTTGTCAAGGGGCTGAATTCCAAGCCAGAGGAGGCTCCAGAGCAGAAGAAATAGGGGTTACCATGGTAGGAGTCCCCAAACACTATTGTGGGGTAACTCAACTGGAGGAAGACAACCTACCGAGACTGTCCAAGAAGGAGTTGAGGTGTGACCAATTGGAAGACCCCATGGGGAGATTGGTCCTCGAAGCCCTGGAGAATCAGGATCCCAACAAATTCCTACATCACCCCTCAAAGGAGGCTCGCCTGTTGAGGAAGGAATTGGACAGGCTACAGGTACATCAGGGAGTGGTCTACCGAAGGGGCCCCTCTGATGACTCAGAAGATAAGTGGCAGTTATTTCTTCCAGAGAAGCACCGAGAGACTGTACTAATTGCCCTGCATGACCATCATGGTCACCTAGGGGCAGAAAGGACCTTCCAGCTTGTCAGAAATCGGTTCTATTGGCCCTGCATGAGGGCAGAAGTAGAGGAGTATTGCCATTCCTGTGCACGATGCATTCAGAGAAAGACCCTACCCCATCAAGCTGCCCCAATGGGCCACTTACAGAGTCAAGGCCCAATGGATCTGGTATGCATTGACTTTCTCTGCCTCGAACCCGACCTGAGTGGATTGGGGAATGTTCTGGTAATAACCGACCATTTCACCCGCTATGCTCAAGCTTTCCCAACCAAAGACCAGAAGGCATCCACCGTGGCCAAGATACTTATGGAGAAGTATTTTGTCCATTACGGACTACCACAGAGACTCCACTCAGATCAAGGAAGGGACTTTGAGAGTCGGTTGATCCGAAGACTTTTGGATTCATTAGGAATAAAGAAGACCAGAACCACGCCTTACCACCCACAAGGAGATGCTCAGCCGGAGAGATTTAACCGGACCCTGCTCAACATGTTGGGAACCTTAGAAACAGAGAAGAAGCAACACTGGAGTCAGCACATATCAGCCCTAGTACATGCCTATAACTGTACCACAAGTGACGCCACTGGCTACTCCCCTTATCGACTTATGTTTGGGAGAGAAGCAAGGCTACCTGTGGACCTGGCCTTTGGCACTTCTATAGACAATACCTCAGCTACATCCCACAAGGGATACGTGGACAGACTTAGACGTAGCTTGCAGGTGGCCTATGAACAAGCCCAGGCGGCTTCGGATCAAAGGGGGGCCCGCAACAAGAGAAATTTTGATCTGAAGGTTCGAGTGCAAGATCTGCAGCCCGGGGACCGAGTACTGCTACGCAATCTGGGGGTCCCTGGAAAACACAAGCTTGCCGACAGGTGGAGATCTGAGCCCTATGTTGTCTGTAGGAAGTTGCCCGGTTTGCCTGTCTACAAACTAAAGCCAGAAGGAAAGGTGGGTCCACTGAAGACGTGGCATCGGAACCACCTGCTCCCACTTGCTGAGGCAGTCAGAATACCTCCCGTGAGAGACTCCCCTGAACCGGCCTCTATCCTGGATATTCCTAGGCCGAACACTCGGTCCCAGACCTCTCGAGCCAAAGATGGGGAGGCCTCCCAATTGAGTACAGAAGAAGGTGGAGAACTGGACTGGCTGTGGCCTCCCTCGACTCTGGGAACGTCCGCCATAGATCTCCCAAATGGAGGGGATACCCCAGATGCAACGCTGAATCCGGAGGCTACTGAATTCATACCCTTCAGTCCCTCAGCTGATTACTGGGAAGATGTTCCTGACACTTGCGCAGAGGAGGACTCTAGAGATTCCATACGTCAGTCGACTTCTGAATCAGAGGTTCCAGAACCAGCAATGTTACCTGAACTTACTCCTGAAGAAGAGCCTGTGGTGCCAGAGTCAGAAGCACCAAGAGAGCAGAGGGCTCGCAGAGTCGTCAGGCCTCCCAAGAAACTAACTTACCCCCAAATGGGGACGAGCTCAGAGGACTCTGTTGTAACGGCTAGGAGAAGTGTTGAACAACCTGATCCTTCCACCGTCCATTTGGTGGAGGGCAACCCCAGCTCACTCTCTGGCACAGTTAGGCAGGCCACTGATGGTAGTGTGACCTGTGGGCAAGAGAGTTCCATCCCAAAGTTTTGGTGGGAATTCCCTATGCCAACATCATGCTCGACATTGTCCAAAATGGTAAACAGTATTTGTTGAAGTTTATCTTTGGGGACCAAAGAGTACAAGTGGGGGGAGTGTGTAGCGGGGTGTTCCCCTTTAATGCAGAGAGACAAGAAGTTCCAGGTGAGAGGTGAGTCGGGAGGAAGTAAAGAGACATTATGGAAGTGAAAGCAGAGGAGAGAGAGACTACATCTCCCAGTACATCTTGCAGCACCCAGGGTGCATTGCTCCAGAACAGAGACTGCTGGGGCAGACTTTATAAAGGGGAGGCGGAGTTTTGGTCGGCCTCTTTGGACACCCCTCTCCTAGCAAGAGGATCTCTGTGCTGAACTGCTGTGTGCACAAGGCCTGAAGCCTGGGCCGTGTGCTCCTTTCCAAAGAGCCCTCTGCCAGCCTAGCAGAGCCTTAGAGACATCTAATCCTCCTTGCTGCAGTACACCAGAAGGATTGAAGACTTGGATGTCGGTGGATTCCTGTTCCCAGACGAATCGATGGAGGAAACGGATTTGGACTTGTCCGGGTGGTGAGAGCTGTTTAAAGACAGATCCTTTATCTTTACTATTCGTTGGGATTACAAAGTTGTTCTTCAAGTGCACCACCGAAAAGATTGCTAGCGAATATTGTTTCACTGAACTTCCATTTAGATCAGTCAGGCCTGACTGCATAGGTAGACATTGCTGGGTGTTAGTCTACCCATGAGGGGAAGTAGCTGTAAAAGGGCAGCGCTAGAGTTGCATAGCAATACTTTATTATTCTGATTACTCTGTTTATCTTTATTACTGTTTATTGCAGGGATCTGCAACTTGTTATACTGTTGTTTATTACTTGCCCATTAGCCTCAGTAAAATATCTGGGTAAAGTACATTTGGTGTCAGTTCCGCTTACTTTAATAGGAGTTTTAAAGTATATTCTGTGTATGTTTGTTATAGGACTGCGTCACCAACAGTTGCGGTCACGCGGTCCTATCCCTCTATCACCAGCTGTGCCACGGGAGGTTAGAGCCGATTGCCAGGGGTTGACAGCAGTGCACTACAGGGCCCAAATCAATATCAGCGGCTCTCTTAACTGGGGGTAGCGCTACACGATTATAATTTATTTAATCCACATTGAGCACTATATTTGATTGGCTGCTTGCTTCTGCTTTCACACGGTAAAGCGCCGCTATTTTTAGTGCATATTTTACCGTCGTTTTTGCGGCGCTCTTCAGCCGCTAGCAGGGGGGGGGGCAATTTGCATTTTTATTCTCGTGCGTGATTGTGTAGACAGGCCCCCAGTCCACTGTATTGCCCGGGGGCCTATAATGCTCTTAAAATGGCACTGCCTAATCCCATGGAAAATATGTGGAGGGAGCTGAAGGTTCGACTTGCCAAACATCAACCTCAAGACCTTAATAACTTGGAGAGGATTTGCAAAGAGGAGTGGGACAAAATCCCTACTGAGGTGCTGGCGGTGAGGGGGGGTGGGGGGTGAGTTGCTTAGTTGGAGGCAATTCTTGCAGCTACAAGAAACGTCTGACCTCTGTGATTGCCAAAAAAGGTTTTGCCAGCAAGTACCAAATCCATGTTTTGCGAAGGTATCAAATACTTATTTCACTCATTAAAATACAAATCAAATTCATAACTTTTTTGCAATGCGTTTTTCTTGTAGCACATTCCAGCCTTGTGTAGATCTACAATCTTGTCCCTGACATCCTTGGACAGCTCTTTGGTCTTTGCCATGGTGGAGAGATTGGAATCTGATTTGATTGCTTCTGTGGACAGGTGTCTTTTGTACAGGTAACAAGCTGAGATTAGGAGCACTCCGTTTAGGAGAGTGCTCCTAATCTCAGCTTTTTACCTGTATAGAAGACACCTGGGAGCCAGAAATCTTGCTTATTTATAGGGGATCAAATACTTATTTCACTCATGAAAGTGAAAATCAATTTTATAACCTTTTTAAAACGTGTTTTTTCTGGATATTTTTGTTGTTATTCTGTCTCTCACTGTTAAAATAAACCCACCATTAAAATTATAGACTGATCATTTCTTTGTCACTTGGCAAACGTACAAAATCAACACGGGATCCAATCCTTTTATCCCTCAGTGTATATACTGGGCCTGGTCTCTATTGGATGTCTATATACTGGACCTGGTTTCCATTAGCTATCTGTATATTGGGCCAGGGCTGTCTCTGAGACATACAATAAGTATCAGCTAGACTCAAAATCAGTTTACTGAATCATATCAGGCAGCGATTGCGATTGGCTGCCAGAGGTTACAGTGTATCATTACCACTCACTGGCTGCTAGAGGTTACAGCACACATTATGGCTCACTGATTATTTTCTAGAAGTTATAGCACATGACTTCTGCTTGATTGGTTGCTAGAGGTTACTGTACATCTATACCATTTACTGATTGGTTGCTAGAGGTTACTGGACATCCTTACCACTCACTGATTGGCAGGGCCACCATTAGGGGGGGTACAGGCAGTAAACCTGTAAGGGGCCCCCTTTTTTTTGTAAGGGGCCCAGAGGTCCCCAGGGCCCCGGGTGGCAACCCCCCTTTTTTTTGTTCGTCAGCACTCAAAGCCCCCCCCCTCGACCCCAACAATTCGCGGCGGCAGCACCCCCCCGCTTCTCAATGCATGGCACCCCCCCGCTTCACAATAATTCGCGGCAGCACCCCCCCCCCGGTTCTGGTTCTCCTTTGCTCCAGGGGGCCCATGCCTGAAGCTGTGTAAGGGGCCACGAAATTCCTGATTGCGGCCCTGCTGATTGGTTGCAAGAGATTACTGTACATCAATACTGCTCACTGATTGGTTGATAGAGGTTACTGCCAGTCTCCGGCTATTTACATATTAATGGCAACGCTTCTTATATATCAATGCTGCCGATCTGCGGCTATTTGCATATTAATGCCATCTCTATTTACATATCAATGCAGGTTATTTACATGTAAACACAGGGTCTGCAGGTGAGTCATCTGTACAGGGCAATAGGGCAGAGCTGGGCAACATTAGTAACAGACCTTCACACTGAGATATCGGGACACAGCGCAGGACTAAAACTTCAAGGGATAAGGGAATTCAAACTGGGATAGTTGGCAAGTATGAGGCAGCTGCATTGGGCCCCAGAACAATGATAGGCCCAGGGCAGCTGCCCCTTTTGCCCTTCCTTAAAGATGGCCCTGTATTGGGCCTATCCTCCACTGGACATCTATATACTGGAGCCACTGTTCTTTGCTGTTGTGTGCTTTCATCAGCAGCTCTTGCAGATAAAGACGGGATTTGTGCCTTGAGGTTCATTCACAAATTCCTGCCACCCCCTATGTCTGAATCAATTTTATCTCTGCAGTCCACAATACAGACACTGTGGAGAGGATTGGCCAGCAATGAGTATCCAGTTCATGTGAGTTGCGTGCTGAATGCTGTGAATGACTTAATTACATTTGCAGAAATCATTAAGAGACTCCATAATTCAGCACTAACAGAGAGGAGTATGGGTAGTTATGTGAGTTGGCGGCTGCTGGCGCAGATGATGTAAAGTGTCACTCCACTAGCAAAGGATCCTTTAATAGTTTAGAACATCAGAAGGACGCTGGCTCCCAGGAGCTTACATTCTATACTTTGCCTGCCAATTTGCATACCAAGCTTTATGACTCCTCTAAAAGACTAGAGTTTTATAAGCATATTATTCTGTATATATATATTGTGACAGCAGGAAGGTAAAGTCACCTGGTTGCATCCAGGGGGGTAGATATATTTCGCCCAGATTCAGGCTTTACGCCGACTTATACAACTAGGTGGAGAGTTGTATAAGGCTAGTGGGCTCATGGATGACTCATACCTCTAGGGAGAGTGTGGGGCGTCGTGCAGACAGAGATGAGGAGACCAGCTGAACCTTGTCAGCTCATTTAGGCCTCTATAAGAACTCCCAGCTTCATTAGATGTTAGCTCATGCCTGGAACCAGACCTGTGTGGACTGTCTAGGGAGAGTGAACCCCTGTGCGGTGAGAAAAAGCCTGTGTGGCTATTTGCTTGGACATTTAAAACCAGGGACTTAGGGACTAGGACAGCACTAGGCTGATCCCAGTTGTTAGTTAGGAAACCTGTATGTTTAGTCAGAGGTCAAGTTGACCAGGATTTATTTTATTTATGTTTCTTTTGCTTTGCTGTGTTTTGTCACTGTAAATAGAAAATAAACCGCACCTTTTTGATTTTGAAAACCACAACCTCCGTTTGCTGGGCCTGTTTTTGTCTGGGGAGCCCATCCCGGGGGTCACACACACCCGCTGCCGAGCTAACCCCCTCACAATATATATATATATATATATATATATATATATATATATATATATATATATATATATATATATATATACCATCATAGTATACAACACTGTATTGTTTCCCATCTCTGAGCCTTTTTCTCCATTATATTTGAGGACATTTTTCTACATGTTATCTCATGGTGGATACATTTCCCTGAGTGGACCTCTTGACTTGGTGGCCAGTCAATCAAAGTTGAGTTTTTTTCCCTAGTGGACTCTGAGCTCCTTCTGGGGGGTAATTTCTTAGGAAACTCTGAGCTCTTTCTGGGGTTCTACTTCCCGGGGAACTCTGAGCCCTTTCTGGGGTTCTACTTCCCGAAGATCTCTGAGCTCTTTCTGGGGTTCTACTTTCCGGGGGAACTCTGAGCTCTTTCTGGAGTGTTCTTTCTATGGAGACTCTGAGCTCCGTTTTGAGGGGCTCCTCTTCGTGGGGGACCCTGAGGTTTTTCTGGCAGAATTTGTTTTCCTGGTGGACTATGAGATTTCTCAGGGTTGCTTCTTGCTGGAGAATTCTGAGCTCCTTCTACGCTGTTCCTTCTGTGGGGAACTCAGAGCTTCTTCTGGGGTACTACTTCCTAAGAACTGTGAGCTATTTCTAGGGTGCTCCTTCCTTCAGTAACTCTGAGCTTCTTCTGGGGTTCTACTTCCTGAACTCTGAGCTCCTTCTGCGGTGTCCCTTCTGTGGGGAACTCTGAGCTTATTCTGGGGTACTACTTCCTGGGAATTCTAAGTTTCTTCTGGGGTGCTCCTTCCATGAGTAACTCTAAACTTCTTCTGGGGTACTACTTCTTAGGAACTGTGAGCTTCTTCTAGGGTGCTCCTTCCATGAGTAACTCTGAGCTTCTTCTGGGGTTCTACTTCCTGAACTCTGAGCTCCTTCTGCGGTGTTCCTTCTGCGGGGAACTCTGAGCTTTTTCTTGGGTACTACTTCTTAGGAACTGTGAGCTTCTTCTAGGGTGCTCCTTCCATGAGTAACTCTGAGCTTCTTCTGGGGTTCTACTTCCTGAACTCTGAGCTCCTTCTGCGGTGTTCCTTCTGCGGGGAACTCTGAGCTTTTTCTTGGGTACTACTTCCTAGGAACTGTGAGCTTTTTCTAGGGTGCTCCTTCCATTAGTAACTCTGAGCTTATTCTGGGGTTCTACTTCCTGAACTCTGAGCTCCTTCTGCGGTGTTCCTTCTGTGGGGAACTCTGAGCTTCTTCTGGGTAGTGATGAGCCGAACACCCCCGGGTTCGGTTCGCACCAGAACCCGCGAACGGACCGAAAGTTCGTACGAACTTTAGAACCCTATTAAATACAATGGATGCGAACGTTCGAATTCTAAAGTGCTAATTATAACAACTATTATGCATGTTATTGTCCTAAAAAGGGTTTGGGAACCCGGGTTGTGCACCAGGGGACATGTATCAATGCAAAAATAAGTTTTAAAAACGGTCGTTTTTCGGGAGCAGTCATTTTAATGATGCATAAAGTGAAAAAAAAAAGTCAAATATTCCTTTAAATATCGTACCTGGGGGGTGTCTAAAGTATGCCTGTGAAGTGCCACGTGTTTCCCGTGTTTAGAACTGTCCCTGCACAAAATGACACTTCTAAAGGAAAAAAAAGCCATTTAAAACTGCTTGCGGCTTTAATGTAATGTCTGGTCCCGGTAATATGGATGAAAATCTTTAAGAAAAATGGCATAGCTACCCCATGACCCCCCCCCCCTACCCCAGCCCATTACCAGCCCCTTTGGGTCTTGTATGGATATTAAGGGGAACCCCGCACATAAAATAAAAAAGGCCCTATATACTCTGAACAGCCGTATACAGGCGGTGCATACAAGACAGGGACTGTAGGTTTGTTCTTATGTAGAATCTGTTTGTAATTTTGAACAGGTACATTGTTTAAGTGTAGCTCCAGCCCAAAAATCTATTTTTAAACTTTTTGGAAAACATAGGTAAGGGTTATCACCCCTGTAACATTTGTTTTGCTGTCTGTGCCCCTGTTCAGAACATTTCACCTCACTTTCCGTCCCAATGACAACTGTTTTTGAAATGTGGTGTTTTTCTTGAAACAAGGATTGCTGATAAAGCATCAGTAGAGAGGAGACACCTTTCTCCCATATTAATTCTTACAGGAGAGAATTTTCCTTCCAAGGGGTAGATTTCCTCTCACTTCCTGTTGTCTTCTTGCGTTTGCAAGTAGGAGTCGTTTGTAAGTTGGATGTTTGAAAGTAGGGACCTGCCGTATATACTCTGCAGAAATAGGCCCCTTAGTTGTTGATGTTGGCACAACACTGTAAGCACTCACAGTTACTCTTGGTTGGTGCTGGAACGCCCTGCTGTCAACTATTATATCAGGAATTGTAATTACATATAATTGTTGAACAGTGGTAGTAAAAATTGGGCCTTTGATGGTGGTGCTGGTGCCACAACACTGTAAGCCCTGACAGTTACTCTTGGTGGGTGCAGCAATGGGCCCTGCTGTGAATTATTAGATCAAGAATTGTAATTGCATGCCCCTGTTGAACAGGGGCTGAAAAATTGGGCCTTTCGTGGTGGTGGTGGTGGTGGCGTTGCCACAACACTGTAAGCCCTCAGAGTTACTCTTGGTGGGTGCAGGAATGGGCCCTGCTGTGAATTATTAGATCAAGAATTGTAATTACATGCCCCTTTTGAACAGGGGCTGAAAAATTGGGCCTTTCGTGGTGGTGGTGGTGGTGGGGTTGCCACAACACTGTAAGCCCTCAGAGTTACTCTTGGTGGGTGCAGCAATGGGCCCTGCTGTGAATTATTAGATCAAGAATTGTAATTACATGCCCCTGTTGAACAGGGGCTGACAAATTGGGCCTTAGCCACTGGTGGCGGCACCCATAAACAAAAATGATCTTCCAAGCTATCATCATCAATCGTATCATTGAGGACTCGGAGGAGGAGGATAGCCAGTCAACATAACAGCACAGACACTCAGCATCAGCATCAGTCTTGAAGGGATGTGACATGTTAAAATCAATTAGTCTGTTATATCAGCATCAGGTGTGTGGTAGCTGGTGGTGATCCAAGACTGTTTCATCTTGATGAAAGTCAGTCGATCAACCGAGTCGGTGGACAGGCGCACCCTGTGATCCGTGACAAATCCTCCAGCAGCACTGAATGTGCGTTCCGAAAGAACGCTGGATGCAGGACAGGCCAGTAGCTCAATTGCATACTGTGCAAGCTCTGCCCAGTGATCCATCCTCAAGACCCAGTAAGCCAGAGGATTTTCGGTGGGGAAGGTGTCCAAGTCTGACCTTGCCCCTAGATATTCCTGCACCATGTTTATCAGACGCTGGCGATGGTTGCTGGAACCGATCATACTTTGGGGCTGCGGACTAAAGAATTGTCTGAACGCATCGGTCAGACGGCCACCTTCCCCACCGCTCCTTCTTTGACTGGCCGAAGCCTCAGCAACTCGTTGTCCAGGACCAGGAGTTTGTAACCTCCCAGTCTCTGGGAACGCGTTGCACAGACCTTTCTGCAAGGCCTCCCGGAGTTGTCTCATCCTCTGTTCCCTCTGCGACGGTAACATAAGGTCCGCAACCTTACCCTTGTACTGTGGATCAAGGAGAGTGGCCAGCCAGTAATGGTCCCTCTCCTTGATCCGAAGAATACGAGGATCCTTCCGCAGACTTTGCAGGATCAGGGAGGCCATGCAGCGTAGGTTTGCTGAGGCATTAGCTCCGGAGTCCTCTGGGTCACTAAGGACGACATGATCCGCAGCCACCTCCTCCCAGCCACGTACAAGTCCACTGGTTTCTTGGGACTGTAAATCATCCCTAAAAGACTGCTGCTGATGATGCTGAGTGCCAGCCTCCACCTCCATGCTGACACAATCCTCCTCCTCCTCCTCCTCCTCCTCTTCCTGTGCGATGGGTGGGACAGAAGGAACACTGTCTGGGTAAAGGGGGCCTTGAGAGGCAAGGAAGTCCTCCTCTTCCTGCCTCTGTTCTGCCTCAAGTGCCCTGTCCATTATTCCACGCAGCGTGTGCTCCAACAGGTGGACAAGAGGTACAGTGTCACTGATGCATGCACTGTCACTGCTCACCATCCTCGTGGCCTCCTCAAATGGTGCCAGGACAGTGCATGCATCCCTGATCATGCCCCACTGGCGTGGAGAAAAAAAAACAAGCTCCCCTGACCCTGTCCTGGTGCCGTAGTCGCACAGGTACTCATTGATGGCCCTCTGCTGCGTGTGCAGCCGCTGCAGCATGGCCAACGTTGAGTTCCACCTGGTGGGCATGTCACATATAAGGCGGTTCTTGGGCAGGTTCAACTCCTTTTGCAGCTCAGCCAGGCGAGCACTGGCATTATAAGATCTGCGGAAATGCACACAGACTTTCCTGGCCTGCCTCAGGACATCCTGTAAGCCCGGGTACCTGCCCAAGAACCGCTGCACCACCAGGTTAAGGACGTGAGCCACACAGGGCACATGGGTCAATTGTCCCTGTCGGAGGGCGGAGAGGAGGTTGGTGCCATTGTCGCAAACCACCATTCCTGGCTTAAGCTGGCGTGGCGTCAACCACCTCTCGGCCTGGCCCTGCAGAGCAGACAGGACCTCTGCCCCAGTGTGGCTTCTGTCCCCCAAACACACCAGCGCAAGCACGGCATGGCATCTTTTTGCCTGCGTACTTGCGTAGCCCCTTGAACGGCTACGGAGCACCGCTGGTTCAGAGGACAAACCACAGGAAGAGGCCATGGAGGAAGAAGAAGAGGAGGGGGTGGAGGAGAGAGGTGTGTCACAACCAGTAGTAGCATTTTGGAGGCGTGGCGGTGGAACAACCTCCAACACTACTGCACCTTGTCCTGCATCCTTCCCAGCTGCCAAAAGAGTGACCCAATGGGCCGTGAAAGAAAGGTAACGTCCCTGTCCATGCCTGCTGGACCATGAGTCAGCGGTAATATGCACCTTACCGCTGACCGCCCTGTCCAGCGAGGCCAAGACATTGCCTTCCACATGCCGGTAGAGAGCCGGAATAGCCTTCCGTGAGAAAAAGTGGCGTTTGGGAACCTGCCACTGAGGAACCGCACATTGCACAAACTCACGGAAGGGGGCCGAGTCTACCAACTGAAAAGGCCGCAGTTGAAGCGGTAGCAATTTAGCCAAGCTAGCATTCAACCGCTGGGCATGTGGATGGCTGGGAGTGAACTTCTTTCGACGGTCCAGCAGCTGGGGCAGGGAAATTTGCCTGCTAGAATCGGACGTCGGTGTACTGCTAGCAGAGTGGCCGCAAGTACTTGGCTGTGACACACCTAATTCTACACCTTCATTCCTCTCAGTGCATGTTTCAGAGAGGACTGAAGTTATAGTGGGGTTGGAGATCCCAGCTGATGCGGTGCAAGGAGAGGTCCGCTTTGTTCTTTGGTGTGGGTCTTTGAGGTAGGCTTGCCAACGAGCTGCATGGCAGGTCAACATATGTCTGGTCAGGCATGTGGTACCCAAGCGGCTGATGTTTTGGCCACGCGATATACGCTTGAGACATATGTTGCAAACAGCAGCTGTGCGATCTGATGCACTAGCCTCAAAAAAGGCCCACACCAAAGAACTTTTTGAATGACGGGCAGAGGCAGCGCCCTGCACAGGCGGAGCTCTGCGGTGTGATTCCGTCGGTGTACTGCCCTTACGCTGGCCACCAAAGGGCATCCTGCCTCGTTGGAGATGTGCCTCCTCCTCATCCTCCTCCTCCTCCTCTCTCCTATTAGGCACCCACGTGGAGTCAGTGACCTCATCATCCCCTCCCTCCTCATCACTGGAGCCAATCTGGCAGTATGCTGCAGCTGCTGGAACATGACTGCCAGATTGGTGTCCTTCTTGAGCATCCCCTCTGTCTGCTCTCACGCTACTGCCTTCCTGTAGCTGGGTTTCATCATCAGACCCTTCGAAACGCTGGGCATCCTCCTGGAGCATGTACCCAACACTGTGCTCAAACAGTTCGGGGGACTCCTCAGGAGGAGGACATGGTGGGTCTAGGGAAGGAGTGACTGATGATGAGTCTGACATTGATACCAGGGAAGAGGACGCTTTGGCAGCTGCTTTGCCAGTACCCTGAGCCTGGGTGAGAGAGGATGAAGAGGAGGAGGAGGGCTTGGTCATCCACTCTACCAAGTCTTCGGCATGATGTGGCTCAACATGTCCAGCTGCCGAAAAGAAGGACAAGCGTGTCCCATGGCCATGTGCTGATGACAATGCACCGCGTCCACGACCAGCACTGTTGTCCCCAGACACAGAGCCTGCTTGCCCTCTTTTATTGCCTCCTGACTGTCTGCCTCTCCTTGTTTGCCTTCCAGACATTCTAATAGATGGCCTGCAGGGAGATGGGAAAAAAGCAATAAGGGCTACCTTCAGGTGTCCTTCTCTGTCCCTTTACTTAAGGATTTCTAAATATGGTTGAGGATGATTGCTTTTGCACAGAATAGCACAACGACAATTTCCCTGACTGTCCAAAAAACAAGGATTTCAAAGATGGTTGATGAGGAATGCTTTAGCACACTATAGCACAAGGAGAATTTCCCTCACTGTCCTTCCCTGTCCCTAGAAACAAGGATTCGTACAGTAAAACACACTGACACTCTCCCTACCTATAGTTTTCTGTCCCTAGAAAAAATGTTTTTTTAAAGCACACTATAGCACAAGGAGAATTTCCCTCACTGTCCTTCCCTGTCCCTAGAAACAAGGATTCGCACAGTAAAACACACTGACACTCTCCCTACCTATAGTTTTCTGTCCCTAGAAAAAATGTTTTTTTAAAGCACACTATAGCACAAGGAGAATTTCCCTCACTGTCCTTCCCTGTCCCTAGAAACAAGGATTCGTACAGTAAAACACACTGACACTCTCCCTACCTATAGTTTTCTGTCCCTAGAAAAAATGTTTTTTTAAAGCACACTATAGCACAAGGAGAATTTCCCTCACTGTCCTTCCCTGTCCCTAGAAACAAGGATTCGCACAGTAAAACACACTGACACTCTCCCTACCTATAGTTTTCTGTCCCTAGAAAAAATGTTTTTTTAAAGCACACTATAGCACAAGGAGAATTTCCCTCACTGTCCTTCCCTGTCCCTAGAAACAAGGATTCGTACAGTAAAACACACTGACACTCTCCCTACCTATAGTTTTCTGTCCCTAGAAAAAATGTTTTTTTAAAGCACACTATAGCACAAGGAGAATTTCCCTCACTGTCCTTCCCTGTCCCTAGAAACAAGGATTCGTACAGTAAAACACACTGACACTCTCCCTACCTATAGTTTTCTGTCCCTAGAAAAAATGTTTTTTTAAAGCACACTATAGCACAAGGAGAATTTCCCTCACTGTCCTTCCCTGTCCCTAGAAACAAGGATTCGTACAGTAAAACACACTGACACTCTCCCTACCTATAGTTTTCTGTCCCTAGAAAAAATGTTTTTTTAAAGCACACTATAGCACAAGGAGAATTTCCCTCACTGTCCTTCCCTGTCCCTAGAAACAAGGATTCGCACAGTAAAACACACTGACACTCTCCCTACCTATAGTTTTCTGTCCCTAGAAAAAATGTTTTTTTAAAGCACACTATAGCACAAGGAGAATTTCCCTCACTGTCCTTCCCTGTCCCTAGAAACAAGGATTCGTACAGTAAAACACACTGACACTCTCCCTACCTATAGTTTTCTGTCCCTAGAAAAAATGTTTTTTTAAAGCACACTATAGCACAAGGAGAATTTCCCTCACTGTCCTTCCCTGTCCCTAGAAACAAGGATTCGTACAGTAAAACACACTGACACTCTCCCTACCTATAGTTTTCTGTCCCTAGAAAAAATGTTTTTTTAAAGCACACTATAGCACAAGGAGAATTTCCCTCACTGTCCTTCCCTGTCCCTAGAAACAAGGATTCGTACAGTAAAACACACTGACACTCTCCCTACCTATAGTTTTCTGTCCCTAGAAAAAATGTTTTTTTAAAGCACACTATAGCACAAGGAGAATTTCCCTCACTGTCCTTCCCTGTCCCTAGAAACAAGGATTCGTACAGTAAAACACACTGACACTCTCCCTACCTATAGTTTTCTGTCCCTAGAAAAAATGTTTTTTAAAGCACACTATAGCACAAGGAGAATTTCCCTCACTGTCCTTCCCTGTCCCTAGAAACAAGGATTCGTACAGTAAAACACACTGACACTCTCCCTACCTATAGTTTTCTGTCCCTAGAAAAAATGTTTTTTTAAAGCACACTATAGCACAAGGAGAATTTCCCTCACTGTCCTTCCCTGTCCCTAGAAACAAGGATTCGCACAGTAAAACACACTGACACTCTCCCTACCTATAGTTTTCTGTCCCTAGAAATTTTTTTTTTTTAAAGCACACTATAGCACAAGGAGAATTTCCCTCACTGTCCTTCCCTGTCCCTAGAAACAAGGATTCGTACAGTAAAACACACTGACACTCTCCCTACCTATAGTTTTCTGTCCCTAGAAAAAATGTTTTTTTAAAGCACACTATAGCACAAGGAGAATTTCCCTCACTGTCCTTCCCTGTCCCTAGAAACAAGGATTCGTACAGTAAAACACACTGACACTCTCCCTACCTATAGTTTTCTGTCCCTAGAAAAAATGTTTTTTTAAAGCACACTATAGCACAAGGAGAATTTCCCTCACTGTCCTTCCCTGACCCTAGAAACAAGGATTCGTACAGTAAAACACACTGACACTCTCCCTACCTATAGTTTTCTGTCCCTAGAAAAAATGTTTTTTTAAAGCACACTATAGCACAAGGAGAATTTCCCTCACTGTCATTCCCTGTCCCTAGAAACAAGGATTCGCACAGTAAAACACACTGACACTCTCCCTACCTATAGTTTTCTGTCCCTAGAAAAAATGTTTTTTTAAAGCACACTATAGCACAAGGAGAATTTCCCTCACCGTCCTTCCCTGTCCCTAGAAACAAGGATTCGTACAGTAAAACACACTGACACTCTCCCTACCTATAGTTTTCTGTCCCTAGAAAAAATGTTTTTTTAAAGCACACTATAGCACAAGGAGAATTTCCCTCACTGTCCTTCCCTGTCCCTAGAAACAAGGATTCGCACAGTAAAACACACTGACACTCTCCCTACCTATAGTTTTCTGTCCCTAGAAAAAATGTTTTTTTAAAGCACACTATAGCACAAGGAGAATTTCCCTCACTGTCCTTCCCTGTCCCTAGAAACAAGGATTCGTACAGTAAAACACACTGACACTCTCCCTACCTATAGTTTTCTGTCCCTAGAAAAAATGTTTTTTTAAAGCACACTATAGCACAAGGAGAATTTCCCTCACTGTCCTTCCCTGTCCCTAGAAACAAGGATTCGTACAGTAAAACACACTGACACTCTCCCTACCTAGAGTTTTCTGTCCCTAGAAAAAATGTTTTTTTAAAGCACACTATAGCACAAGGAGAATTTCCCTCACTGTCCTTCCCTGTCCCTAGAAACAAGGATTCGCACAGTAAAACACACTGACACTCTCCCTACCTATAGTTTTCTGTCCCTAGAAAAAATTTTTTTTAAAGCACACTATAGCACAAGGAGAATTTCCCTCACTGTCCTTCCCTGTCCCTAGAAACAAGGATTCGTACAGTAAAACACACTGACACTCTCCCTACCTATAGTTTTCTGTCCCTAGAAAAAATGTTTTTTTAAAGCACACTATAGCACAAGGAGAATTTCCCTCACTGTCCTTCCCTGTCCCTAGAAACAAGGATTCGCACAGTAAAACACACTGACACTCTCCCTACCTATAGTTTTCTGTCCCTAGAAAAAATGTTTTTTTAAAGCACACTATAGCACAAGGAGAATTTCCCTCACTGTCCTTCCCTGTCCCTAGAAACAAGGATTCGCACAGTAAAACACACTGACACTCTCCCTACCTATAGTTTTCTGTCCCTAGAAAAAATGTTTTTTTAAAGCACACTATAGCACAAGGAGAATTTCCCTCACTGTCCTTCCCTGTCCCTAGAAACAAGGATTCGTACAGTAAAACACACTGACACTCTCCCTACCTATAGTTTTCTGTCCCTAGAAAAAATGTTTTTTTAAAGCACACTATAGCACAAGGAGAATTTCCCTCACTGTCCTTCCCTGTCCCTAGAAACAAGGATTCGTACAGTAAAACACACTGACACTCTCCCTACCTATAGTTTTCTGTCCCTAGAAAAAATGTTTTTTTAAAGCACACTATAGCACAAGGAGAATTTCCCTCACTGTCCTTCCCTGTCCCTAGAAACAAGGATTCGTACAGTAAAACACACTGACACTCTCCCTACCTATAGTTTTCTGTCCCTAGAAAAAATGTTTTTTTAAAGCACACTATAGCACAAGGAGAATTTCCCTCACTGTCCTTCCCTGTCCCTAGAAACAAGGATTCGCACAGTAAAACACACTGACACTCTCCCTACCTATCCTTCTCTTTCCCTAAACTAAAGGAATCCAGGTTAAGCAAGAAAAAATAAATGTCACTGTCCCTGCCTATGCTTCTCTTTCCCTGCTCCGGAACAGACTACACTAGGCCGCCGTGCTGGCGGCCTTTTATAGTGTGGGGCGTGTACTAAACACCCTCAGCAATAATTGGCCACAGGCATCCTGCCTGTGGCCAATCATTGCTCTCCTCGCTGCCGGCGCTGTGATTGGCCAAGCATGCGGGGTCACAGTGCATGCTTGGCCAATCACAGCGCCTGGATGACACTGCGATGGCGTAGTGCATTGTGGGCCGTTCGCGTCACTCGAATTAGGCGCGAACGGCCCAAATCGTTCGATCTTCGTTGAACGATCGAACAGCCGATGTTCGAGTCGAACGTATGTTCGACTCGAACACCGAGCTCATCCCTACTTCTGGGGTACTACTTCCTGGGAATTCTAAGTTCCTTCTGGGGTGCTCCTTCCATGTGTAACTCTGAGCTTCTTCTTGGGTTCTACTTCCTAAACTCTGAGCTCCTTCTGCGGTGTTCCTTTTGTGGGGAACTCTGAATTTCTTCTGGGGTACTACTTCCTGGGAATTCTACGTTTCTTCTGGGATGCTCATTCCATGAGTAACTCTGAGCTTCTTCTGGGATACTACTTCCTAGGAACTGTGAGCTTCTTCTAGGGTGCTCCTTCCATGAGTAACTCTGAGCTTCTTCTGGGGTTCTACTTCCTGAACTCTGAGCTCCTTCTGCGGTGTTCCTTCTATGGGGAACTCTGAGCTTCTTCTGGGGTACTACTTCCTGGGAATTCTAAGTTCCTTCTGGGGTGCTCATTCCATGAGTAACTCTGAGCTTTTTCTGGGGTTCTACTTCCTGAACTCTGAGCTCCTTCTGCGGTGTTCCTTCTGTTGGTAACTCTGAGCTTCTTTTGAGGTTCTACTTCCTGGGGAACTCTGAGCTTCTTCTGGGGTTCTACTTCCTGGGGAATTCTGAGCACCTTCTGGAGTGTTCCTTTTATGGGGAACTCTGAGCTTATTCTGGGGGTCTATTTCCTGGAGGACTCTGATCTTATTCTGGGGTGCTCCTTCTATGAGGAACTCTGAGCTCCTTCTGGAGTGGTCCTTCTATGGGGAACTCGGAGCTCCTTCTGGAGTGTTACTTCTTTGGGGAACTCTGAGCTTCTTCTGGGGTTCTACTCCCTGGGGAATTCTGAGCACCTTATGGAGTGTTCCTTTTATGGGGAACTCTGAGCTCCTTCTGGAGTATTACTTCTTTTGGGAACTCTGAGCTCCTTCTGGAGTGTTCCCTCTATGGGGAACTCTGAGCTCCTTCTGAGGTTCTACTTCCTGGGGAACTCTGAGCTCCTTCTGGAGTGGTCCTTCCTGGGGAATTCTGAGTACCTTCTGGAGTGTTCTTTTAATGGGGAACTCTGAGCTTCTTCTGCGGTTCTACTTCCTGCGAATGCTGAGCTCCTTTTGGGGTGCTCCTTCTATGGGTAACTCTGAGCTTCTTCTCGGGTTCTATTTCCTGGGAAGCTCTTATCTCCTTCTGGGGTGCTGTGTATGTAAGGACTCTGAGCTACTTTTGGGGAGCTCCTTCCCGAGTTCTTTTTGGAGGTATTTTTTTTTCTTTTTGGTGGGCTCTGAGCTCCTTCCTGGGAACTCTGGACTCTTTCTGGGGTTTATACACACCTCCCAACTTTTTGAGATGGGAATGAGGGACACCTATCAGCAAAAGTATGAAGGAATAGGACACACACCTTGCCACGCCCCCTTAAAGGAGAATTGTACAAAAAAAACAAGATTGGTTAAACCCACAAGTGCTTTTTTTTACCACTACTATTCCTTTATATTGGCTTTTGGAATTTACAAATGCAGCAATTTAGAAATCGGATGAAAGGTTTAGCACTGGGAAACACTTTTTGATAGATAAAAAGTGCATTTTATATACAACTATATGGATCAGACCAAAATGAGGGACAAATGAGGTGGAAAGAGGGACAGAGGGACATTCCCTCGAAATCAGGGACAGTTGGGAGCTATGGGTTTATAGAGGGCTCTAAACTTCCCTTAGGAGTGAGGCACAGCGATATCTGCCTCTTCTGTATCCGGTGACGTATCTGGGGGTTCTCTGAACTTTTTCAGGTCCCTGGAGTGAATTCTAGAGGACACGTCTGCAGTGTTTCTATACAAAGAGATGCTCTCTGATGCAACTTCTGAAAAGCTGGTGGTGCCAGCAGATAATTCCAGTAGCTGATCTCATAATGCGGAGATGTTAAATCTGGTGACACCCGGCCTCCTTCCTGGCAGTGCCAGCTGTAAACAGCCAAGCTACAGCCGTCATTTCTAACCGTCATCCCCCAACCAGAACGAGTACCTCCCCCCCCACCCTCCCCACCCATCACATCTCTATACACCAGCCTCATCCTCTGCATCGGGTTGACTGGCAGTAAAGTGTTAAAGTGCTAATATAAGACTAATAGCACTATGCTAAATGAGGGAAGCTAATATAAATACATAAATAATGTGAATGGTGTATCATTCTATAGGTATGGGGCCTGGAGCCATGTAATAATAATTAGTGCTGCACCTCCTGCAATGTAAATCTACCAGACAAGGCCTGTCAGACTAAGAACAATGGTGGACCTTCTTGCATTAGATATAATAGATAGAAGCAGGTTAAAGGTGAAATTGTAGGATGTCTTTATGGATTGGTGACATTGATCTGAAGTTGGGATTATTGTTACCTCGGTGGAGATAATGAGCAATTTATAAATAGGAGAAGAAATCCAGATTTCCGGGTCACAGAGAGACTCTGAGATCCATCACCACCGTGCGATACAACATTTCCGTACAGATCTGAGACCCCCCCCCCCCCCTCCCGACACTCAGATAATCAGCGGAGGATCCTCTGTAATTAGAAGGAAGTTCTCGTATCTCTCAGTGTATAATCAACCCATCAGACGGGATATACCGCCAACGCCTCCCAACGCCTCGAAATGCCTCCCAACGCCCTCCACACTGCATATGATCCTCATCCAAGATATTAACCCTTTACAGGCGCCACCATTCTTCCACTACTGGGTGACCTACCAGCCTTGCAAGTGTTATTAACCCTTTACTGGCCCCTCTTCAATTCCTCTACATGACATCTCACCATCCGGGCCACTCTTATTAACCCTTTACTGGCCACTCTTCATAGGCGTGCGCAGGGGGGGGGGGGTGCCGGGCACACCCTAATCACCGCCTAAGGTGCAGATTCCCCTTGCTGATATTGCACCAATGCCCCCGAAAAAAATTGTAAAAAATAAAAAGATTAAAATAATACAAATAAAAAGCTACTGACACTGTCCACGGCCCTACTGACACCAACCTCTGCTCTACTGACAAGTCCACTGCTCTATTGACACCGTCCATGTTTTAATACATTTGGGGTGCACACCCTAATGCAATAGGCTGCGCACACCTATGCCCCTCTTCTCCTCCTCTACATGATGTCTCATCATACTGGCCACTGTTATTAACCCTTTACTGGCCCCTCTTCTCCTCCTCTACATGACTTCTCACCATCCCGGCCACTCATGTTAACCCTTTACTGGCCCCTCTTCTTCTCCTCTACATGATGTCTCATCATATAAACCACTGTTATTAACCCTTTACTGGCCCTTCTTCTCCTCTACATGACTTCTCACCATCCTGGCCAATGTTATTCACCCTTTACTGGCCCCTCTTCAACACCTATACATGACATCTCACCATCCAGCCACCATCCCTGTGCTGAGTTCCCGGGTCTGTACACCTGCTGTGCCCATTATGAGGGGTTCCCACCATCCCTGTGCTGAGTTCCCGGGTCTGTACACCTGCTGTGCCCATTATGAGGGGTTCCCATCATTCCTGTGCTGAGTTCCCGGGTCTGTACGCCTGGCTGTGCTCATTATGAAGGGTTCCCACCATCCCTGTGCTGAGTTCCCGGTCTGTACACCTGCTGTGCCCATTATGAGGGGTTCCCACCATTCCTGTGCTGAGTTCCCGGGTCTGTACGCCTGCTGTGCTCATTATGAGGGGTTCCCATCATCCCTGTGCTGAGTTCCCGGTCTGTACACCTGCTGTGCCCATTATGAGGGGTTCCCACCATCCCTGTGCTGAGTTCCTGGGTCTGTACACCTGCTGTGCCCATTATGAGGGGTTCCCACCATCCCTGTGCTGAGTTCCCAGGTCTGTACACCTGCTGTGCCCATTATGGGGGTTTCCCACCATCCCTGTGCTGAGTTCTCGGCTCTGTACACCTGCTGTGCTCATTATGAGGGGTTCCCACCATCCCTGTGCTGAGTTCCCGGTCTGTACACCTGCTGTGCCCATTATGAGGGGTTCCCACCATCCCTGTGCTGAGTTCCTGGGTCTGTACACCTGCTGTGCCCATTATGAGGGGTTCCCACCATCCCTGTGCTGAGTTCCCGGGTCTGTACACCTGCTGTGCCCATTATGAGGGGTTCCCACCATCCCTGTGCTGAGTTCCCGGGTCTGTACACCTGCTGTGCCCATTATGAGGGGTTCCCACCATCCCTGTGCTGAGTTCCCGGGTCTGTACACCTGCTGTGCCCATTATGAGGGGTTCCCACCATCCCTGTGCTGAGTTCCCGGCTCTGTACACCTGCTGTGCTCATTATGAGGGGTTCCCACCATCCCTGTGCTGAGTTCCCAGGTCTGTACACCTGCTTTGCCCATTATGAGGGGTTCCCACCATCCCTGTGCTGAGTTCCCGGGTCTGTACACCTGCTGTGCCCATTATGAGGGGTTCCCACCATCCCTGTGCTGAGTTCCCGGGTCTGTACACCTGCTGTGCCCATTATGAGGGGTTCCCACCATCCCTGTGCTGAGTTCCCGGCTCTGTACACCTGCTGTGCTCATTATGAGGGGTTCCCACCATTCCTGTGCTGAGTTCCCGGGTCTGTGGCCATTATGAGGGGTTCCCATATAAGGGAGATCTCAGTATTGGTGATCTCAGCACATAGAAGACTCAGCCGCTTAGGCTCCACCTATACTAAAATAATATTTTCCGGTGAAGTGACTCTTCCGATAAGAGAACAGAAGGAAATCTTCCATTCTTCATCGCTCTCTTCGATGACGCACATCGGCAGACATGTGATTGTGACACACGTGTGCGCTCCAATCTTTCTGTATGATGTTTTGTGCGGCGTGTCCCCGGAGCCCCCGATGATGTTCTTGGCTGTGAATAGTTCTAGAGGCCCCCCACAGGTTGTAAGCCGGGGCCAGGAGCCCAGGCGCCTATTTTGTGTTTTCTTTCCTCCCACTCTCCCTCGCTCTTTCCATCTGCGTCCTGCCGGGTTTTTATTCCGGCTAATTGTTGGCTGTATTTGTCTGCCGCCCACTCTAATCAGAGCTCTTATATCTCTGAGTGCCTGCCGAGAAAAATCTGAATTATCAACAATTTCACTTTTCTTTACCTCGCCACAACCCAACGTCAACGTCCCACCGACTTCACCGCCATGTCATCTGTCTATTCACTGTCTCACCGACTTCACCACCATGTCATCTGTCTATTCACCGTCTCACCAACTTCACCGCCATCTCATCTGTCTATTCACCGTCTCACCGACTTCACCGCCATCTCATCTGTCTATTCACCGTCTCAACGACTTCACCACCATGTCATCTGTCTATTCACCATCTCACCGACTTCACCGCCATCTCATCTGTCTATTCACCGTCTCACCGACTTCACCGCCATCTCATCTGTCTATTCACCATCTCACCGACTTCATCGCCATCTCATCTGTATATTCACCGTCTCACCGCCATGTCATCTGTCTATTCACCGTCTCACCGACTTCACCACCATGTCATCTGTCTATTCATCGTCTCACCGACTTCATCGCCATCTCATCTGTCTATTCACCGTCTCACCAACTTCACCGCCATCTCATCTGTATATTCACTGTCTCACCGACTTCACCGCCATCTCATCTGTCTATTCACCGTCTCACCGACTTCACCGCCATCTCATCTGTCTATTCACCGTCTCAACGACTTCACCACCATGTCATCTGTCTATTCACCATCTCACCGACTTCACCGCCATCTCATCTGTCTATTCACCGTCTCACCGACTTCACCGCCATCTCATCTGTCTATTCACCATCTCACCGACTTCATCGCCATCTCATCTGTATATTCACCGTCTCACCGCCATGTCATCTGTCTATTCACCGTCTCACCGACTTCACCACCATGTCATCTGTCTATTCATCGTCTCACCGACTTCATCGCCATCTCATCTGTCTATTCACCGTCTCACCAACTTCACCGCCATCTCATCTGTATATTCACTGTCTCACCGACTTCACCGCCATCTCATCTGTCTATTCACCGTCTCACCAACTTCACCGCCATCTCATCTGTCTATTCACCGTCTCACCGACTTCACCGCCATCTCATCTGTCTATTCACCGTCTCACCGACTTCACCGCCATCTCATCTGTCTATTCACCGTCTCACCGACTTCATTGCCATCTCATCTGTATATTCACCATCTCACCGACTTCATCGCCATCTCATCTGTATATTCTCCGTCTCACCGACTTCATCGCCATCTCATCTGTATATTCACTGTCTCACCGCCATGTCATCTGTCTATTCACCGTCTCACCGACTTCACCACCATGTCATCTGTCTATTCATCGTCTCACCGACTTCATCGCCATCTCATCTGTATATTCACTGTCTCATCAACTTCACCGCCATCTCATCTGTATATTCACCGTCTCACCGACTTCACCGCCATCTCATCTGTCTATTCACCGTCTCACCAACTTCACCACCATCTCATCTGTCTATTCACCGTCTCACCGACTTCACCGCCATCTCATCTGTCTATTCATCGTCTCACTGACTTCACCGCCATCTCATCTGTCTATTCACCGTCTCACCGACTTCACCGCCATCTCATCTGTATATTCACCGTCTCACCGACTTCATTGCCATCTCATCTGTATATTCACCTTCTCACCGACTTCACCGCCATCTCATCTGTATATTCACCGTCTCACTGACTTCATCGCCATCTTATCTGTCTATTCACCGTCTCACCAACTTCACCGCCATCTCATCTGTATATTCACCGTCTCACCGACTTCATTGCCATCTCATCTGTATATTCATTGTCTCACTGACTTCATCGCCATCTTATCTGTCTATTCACCATCTCACCGACTTCATCTCCATCTCATCTGTATATTCACCATCTGCCCAACTTCATCGCCATCTCATCTGTATATTCACCGTCTCACCGACTTCATCGCCATCTCATCTGTATATTCACCGTCTCACCAACATCTCATCTGTATATTCACCATCTCACCGACTTCATCGCCATCTCATCTGTATATTCACCGTCTTACCACCATGTCATCTGTCTATTCACCGTCTCACCGACTTCACCACCATGTCATCTGTCTATTCACCGTCTCACCGACTTCACCGCCATCTCATCTGTCTATTCACCGTCTCACTGACTTCACCGCCATCTCATCTGTCTATTCACCATCTCACTGACTTCATCGCCATCTCATCTGTATATTCACCATCTCACCGACTTCATCGCCATCTCATCTGTATATTCACTGTCTCACCGCCATGTCATCTGTCTATTCACCGTCTCACCGACTTCACCACCATGTCATCTGTCTATTCATCGTCTCACCGACTTCATTGCCATCTCATCTGTATATTCACCGTCTCACCGACTTCACCGCCATCTCATCTGTCTATTCACCGTCTCACCAACTTCACCGCCATCTCATCTGTCTATTCACCATCTCACCGACTTCACCGCCATCTCATCTGTCTATTCATCGTCTCACTGACTTCACCGCCATCTCATCTGTCTATTCACCGTCTCACCGACTTCACCGCCATCTCATCTGTATATTAACCGTCTCACCGACTTCATCGCCATCTCATCTGTATATTCACCGTCTCACCGACTTCACCGCCATCTCATCTGTATATTCACCGTCTCATTGACTTTATCGCCATCTCATCTGTATATTCATCGTCTCACTGACTTCACCGCCATCTCATCTGTCTATTCACCGTCTCACCAACTTCACCGCCATCTCATCTGTCTATTCATCGTCTCACTGACTTCACCGCCATCTCATCTGTCTATTCACCGTCTCACCGACTTCACCGCCATCTCATCTGTCTATTCACCGTCTCACCGACTTCACCGCCATCTCATCTGTCTATTCACCGTCTCACCGACTTCACCGCCATCTCATCTGTCTATTCACCATCTCACCGACTTCATCGCCATCTCATCTGTATATTCACCGTCTCACCGCCATGTCATCTGTCTATTCACCGTCTCACCGACTTCACCGCCATCTCATCTGTATATTCACTGTCTCACCAACTTCGCCGCCATCTCATCTGTCTATTCACCGTCTCACCGACTTCACTGCCATCTCATCTGTCTATTCACCGTCTCACCGACTTCACCGCCATCTCATCTGTATATTCACCGTCTCACCGACTTCATCGCCATCTCATCTGTATATTCACTGTCTCACCGACTTCACCGCCATCTCATCTGTCTATTCACCGTCTCACCGACTTCACCGCCATCTCATCTGTCTATTCATCGTCTCACCGACTTCACCGCCATCTCATCCGTCTATTCACCTTCTCACCGACTTCACCGCCATCTCATCTGTCTATTCACCGTCTCACCGACTTCACCGCCATCTCATCTGTATATTCACTAGGCTTGTGCAATTCGTTTCGTAACGAATTGAAATTCGTCCGAATTTAGCAACTTTCGGACATTCGGAAGCATTCGAATTTCCGAACAAAGCAATTACGAATAAGACCGAATCCGAAATAAATTATACCGCAAATAGCGAATGCCCGAATGTCTTCGGCATAATTCGTTATGAAAAAGTTACGAATGTACGAATCCATACGAAGCACAATAACACTCACTCTGCTCTGCTCTCTGCTTCTCCCACACCGTGCTGAACTCCCTCTCAAAATGGTGTACAGGGGCGGAGGTTATAGCCGCATGTAAAAAACGAAAGTAAAATACGAGATTTCGAATCCATTCGAAGCACAATAACACTCTGCTCTGCTCTCTGCTTCTCCCTCACCGTGCTGAACCCTCTCAAAATGGTGTACAGGGGCAGAGGCTATAGCCGCATGTAAAAAACGAAAGTAAAATACGAGATTTCGAATCGTTACAAATAACCGCAATGTATTTAGAAAAGCACAAATCCATTCGAAGCACATTAGGCATAATAGGCAGCGTCGTTGTGAGAGAGACACGGAAAATTACGAATCAACGAACCCAAAAAAAGTTACGAAAGTAGGAGTTGTGTCCAGAATCAACGAAAAACAACGTACTCTACCGAAAGTACGAATTATAAAGCAACAAAAAATTCAACGAAAAATGTCGCTTGCAAAAATACGAATGAGTCCGAACACGAAAAATCCCGTCTAGCAAAATTACGAATGATTACGAATCAACAGGACCGGAAAGAAACGAACCGAAACGGAACGAATTTTTCCGTTGTGCACAAGTCTAATATTCACCGTCTCACCGACTTCATCGCCATCTCATCTGTATATTCACCGTCTCACCAACTTCATTGCCATCTCATCTGTATATTCATCGCCATCTCTTCTGTATATTCATTGTCTCACCGACTTCATCGCCATCTCATCAGTATATTCACAGTTTCACCGACATCTCATCTGTATATTCACCGTCTCACCGACATCTCATCTGTATATTCACCATCTCACCGACTTCATCGCCATCTCATCTGTATATTCACCGTCTTACCACCATGTCATCTGTCTATTCACCGTCTCACCGACTTCACCACCATGTCATCTGTCTATTCATCGTCTCAGCGACTTCATCGCCATCTCATCTGTATATTCACCGTCTCACCAACTTCACCGCCATCTCATCTGTCTATTCACCTTCTCACCGACTTCACCGCCATCTCATCTGTCTATTCACCGTCTCACCGACTTCACCGCCATCTCATCTGTCTATTCACCGTCTCACCGACTTCACTGCCATCTCATCTGTCTATTCACCATCTCACCGACTTCATCGCCATCTCATCTGTATATTCACCGTCTCACCGCCATGTCATCTGTCTATTCACCGTCTCACCGACTTCATCGCCATCTCATCTGTCTATTCACCGTCTCACCGACTTCACCGCCATCTCATCCGTCTATTCACCGTCTCACCGACTTCACCGCCATCTCATCTGTCTATTCACCGTCTCACCGACTTCACCGCCATCTCATCTGTATATTCACCGTCTCACCGACTTCATCGCCATCTCATCTGTATATTCACCGTCTCACCAACTTCATTGCCATCTCATCTGTATATTCATCGCCATCTCTTCTGTATATTCATTGTCTCACCGACTTCATCGCCATCTCATCAGTATATTCACAGTTTCACCGACATCTCATCTGTATATTCACCGTCTCACCGACATCTCATCTGTATATTCACCATCTCACCGACTTCATCGCCATCTCATCTGTATATTCACCGTCTTACCACCATGTCATCTGTCTATTCACCGTCTCACCGACTTCACCACCATGTCATCTGTCTATTCATCGTCTCAGCGACTTCATCGCCATCTCATCTGTATATTCACTGTCTCACCAACTTCACCGCCATCTCATCTGTATATTCACCGTCTCACCGACTTCACCGCCATCTCATCTGTCTATTCACCTTCTCACCGACTTCACCGCCATCTCATCTGTCTATTCACCGTCTCACCGACTTCACCGCCATCTCATCTGTCTATTCACCGTCTCACCGACTTCACCGCCATCTCATCTGTATATTCATCGTCTCACTGACTTCACCGCCATCTCATCTGTCTATTCACCGTCTCACCGACTTCACCGCCATCTCATCTGTCTATTCACCGTCTCACCGACTTCACTGCCATCTCATCTGTCTATTCACCATCTCACCGACTTCATCGCCATCTCATCTGTATATTCACCGTCTCACCGCCATGTCATCTGTCTATTCACCGTCTCACCGACTTCACCGCCATCTCATCTGTATATTCACTGTCTCACCAACTTCGCCGCCATCTCATCTGTCTATTCACCGTCTCACCGACTTCACCGCCATCTCATCTGTCTATTCACCGTCTCACCGACTTCACCGCCATCTCATCCGTCTATTCACCGTCTCACCGACTTCACCGCCATCTCATCTGTCTATTCACCTTCTCACCGACTTCACTGCCATCTCATCTGTCTATTCGCCGTCTCACCGACTTCACCGCCATCTCATCTGTATATTCACTGTCTCACCGACTTCATCGCCATCTCATCTGTCTATTCATCGCCATCTCATCTGTATATTCACCATCTCACCGACTTCACCGCCATCTCATCTGTATATTCACCGTCTCACCGACTTCACCGCCATCTCATCTGTATATTCACTGTCTCACCGACTTCATCGCCATCTCATCTGTCTATTCATCGCCATCTCATCTGTATATTCACTGTCTCACTGACTTCATCGCCATCTCATCTGTCTATTCATCGCCATCTCATCTGTATATTCATCGTCTCACCGACTTCACCGCCATCTCATCTGTATATTCACTGTCTCACCGACTTCATCGCCATCTCATCAGTATATTCACTGTCTCACCGACTTCATCGCCATCTCATCTGTATATTCACCGTCTCACCGACTTCACTGTCATCTCATCTGTCTATTTACCAATGCCACACCGACTTTATCTCCATGTCATATGTCTATTGACCAATGTCTCACCGACTTCACAAAATCTCATCTGTCTATTCACCAATGTTACACTGACTTCACCATCATCTCATCTGTCCATTCACCAACATCTCACCGACTTCACCCCCATTTTATCTGTCTATTTACCAATGTCACACCGACTTCAACAACATGTCATCTGTTTATTCACCATTTCTCCGACCTCACCGCCATCTCATCTGCCTAATCACCAATGTCTCACCGACTTCAATGCCATCTCATCTGTGTCTTCACCAAAGTCTCACCGACTTCACCGCCATCTCATCTGTCTTTTCGTGAACGTCACACTGACTTCATCGCCATCTCATTTGTCCATTCTCCAACTTCTCCGCCATCTTATCTGTCTATTCACCAATGTCACGCTAACTTCATCGACATGTCATCTGTTTATTCACCATCTCACTGACTTCACTGCTGTCTCATCTGTCTATTTACCTTCTCACCGACTTCATCGCCATCTCATCTGTCTATTCATCAATGTCACACGACTTCACCGCCTGCATGACTCAGGACAGACTACTATTTTACAGCAGAGCTCAGAGCAGGGGAGGGAGAAGCCGCACAATGTGCCAAACAAAAGTTTGGCAGTGCAAGGGACGTGCTGATAGGAGCAGAGAGATGGGTTCACCATTCTACTGCTTCTCCTTTCACTGTCCAATCACAGGCACAGGGGGGAGGGGCATAATATGTGGTACTGAATTACAGGAGATTATGATCAGGTCTCCTCCCGTGCCTGACAGGGCTGTGGTGTGTGGCAGAGCTGTGTAAACCTCAGAAATGGATGGATAGCAATATAAATACTTTGTCAGGTAAAATGGCTTATATATATATATATATATATATATATATATATATAAATCTGTGAATTTTGATATAAATATATATTTTACAGTAATATTTAGAACTATAATGGCTTTGATGGAAAATGTTGTTAGAACAGATGGCTCCTTTTGGGACCCTTGGAATGTCTCATAGTGGAACATGGAGACAAGACATGTGCAATTCGTTTAGTTCCGAATTTGGGAATTCGGAAATTCGAAAATCGGAAATTCGAAAATTCCGAATTCAAAAATTCAGAAAGTCTAAAATCTGAAAATTTGGATTTTCCAATATTCGAATTTCCAAATTTTCTGAATTCCGAATTTCCGAATTTTCGAGTTTCTGAATTTCCGAATTTCCGAATTTTTGAATTTCCAGAATCTCCGAAAAAAGTAAAAAAACGAAAACGAACGTTTATGCTGTACAGTGAGGTAAATGAATATTTGGAGGTCAGTCAAGCTGATAAGGTGTTCCAAAACAGCAGAAATGAATGTCTCTTGAAATGAATGATGTGCTGCTTGTGCAAATTCCTAAATATCTGATTGAATATAGAAAAGGTTTATATTTGGGATGGTCTTATATGGCTGCTGTCCAGGATTGGAACTTAAAAGCTATTATGAGGTCAGAGATCCCAGGGACACTGTCTACGGATCTCCAAACACATTAATCTTTAAACCCTTACATATATATAAGAAAAAATATATAGTCGCGCTAACTTATGAGTATAAACATAAGCCCACCACTGAATGATTGAAAAAAATTTCAAAATCACCACAGTGATAAATTATGTAAGTGCTCAGTGAAGAACAATAACTAAACAGTGTAAACAAAACATATGAAATAATACAAACTTAATTAATAATATTATTACATGCTTGAATAGGACCCTTAAATAATCAAGTCTAAAGTCCATACAAAAAAACACCCGTGATCAAGTGTCCATACTAGATGAAAAAAGAAAAAAGAAAACAAAAAACAAAAACGATTCCAAATCTTCTTGTATTCGTGACTTTCACCACCACCAGTAAGAATTCCTGCTTACCAAAAAGCGATGGTCCCCTATGACGGAGGACCCCAAACAGCCTCAATTGATAATCAATAGGACTCCAAACTTCAGTGTATGTTGAGCCTCAATTTTTTTGGTAGCCAAAACGCTCATATACCATCATGCAGTACTCGATACGGAACATGGAAGGAAGGGAGGACACTAGATAGTGTAAAATCCTTGTCCTCTGGAGGCTACGATTTCCTCTTGTTCTGAAAGCCAGAAAACCCAATTATCGACTCTGTGGACGAGTTGTGGGGTGTACCAAGATGGCCGCGAGGCAACGTCACTTCAGCTGCGCATCGCGCATTGCGCAATAGGATGAGTAGCGGCTATCTGATAACAGCTCTGTTTCAACGTTCGTTATTCCGGGCACCGGTCTTAGTTCCTTAAAGCGAGCCTTCGAAAGCGGCTGCCCTAAAAAGCCGAAGCAGACTCTAACGTGTATTTTTTTATTTAGTTTCCCAAGACCATTTAGGTCTTGGGAAACTAAATAAAAAAATACACGTTAGAGTCTGCTTCGGCTTTTTAGGGCAGCCGCTTTCGAAGGCTCGCTTTAAGGAACTAAGACCGGTGCCCGGAATAACGAACGTTGAAACAGAGCTGTTATCAGATAGCCGCTACTCATCCTATTGCGCATGCGCGATGCGCAGCTGAAGTGACGTTGCCTCGCGGCCATCTTGGTACACCCCACAACTCGTCCACAGAGTCGATAATTGGGTTTTCTGGCTTTCAGAACAAGAGGAAATCGTAGCCTCCAGAGGACAAGGATTTTACACTATCTAGTGTCCTCCCTTCCTTCCATGTTCCGTATCGAGTACTGCATGATGGTATATGAGCGTTTTGGCTACCAAAAAAATTGAGGCTCAACATACACTGAAGTTTGGAGTCCTATTGATTATCAATTGAGGCTGTTTGGGGTCCTCCGTCATAGGGGACCATCGCTTTTTGGTAAGCAGGAATTCTTACTGGTGGTGGTGAAAGTCACGAATACAAGAAGATTTGGAATCGTTTTTGTTTTTTGTTTTCTTTTTTGTTTTTTCTTTTTTCATCTAGTATGGACACTTGATCACGGGTGTTTTTTTGTATGGACTTTAGACTTGATTATTTAAGTGTCCTATTCAAGCATGTAATAATATTATTAATTAAGTTTGTATTATTTCATATGTTTTGTTTACACTGTTTAGTTATTGTTCTTCACTGAGCACTTACATAATTTATCACTGTGGTGATTTTGAAATTTTTTTCAATCATTCAGTGGTGGGCTTATGTTTATACTCATAAGTTAGCGCGACTATATATTTTTTCTTATTTGTATGCACTGTTAGTTTTCAGAATAGTTGCTGCTTTTTCCCCTTGTTTGTTTCTAGGTATTTGATATATCTGCCTAGTTTCACACCTGTAGCGCAGTTTCTTTTTTACTTTCTAACCCTTACATATATATGAAGAGACTGGCCTCAGATGATACACAGAGAAGAACAAAAATCATCCTACATAAGTTGTACCTGTTTATCTGCAGTCTTATCTTATCTCTAGGTCTGTTCAAAGTGCAGAGTTTATACAGCGTGTCTGAGCTTTCGCAGAGCAGGGGGCGGGGAGATGAAGTTACACTCTGGAAAGCTCAGTGAGACGAGTTCTGAGCCCTGACTGGAGGGAAAGGACACCCACACCTTCAGAAACAGAGCTGAGGTTGTCAATCACAGGCTGTGTCCTGGAGGTCCCTTCCCTGTCACCTTTTAGCTCTTGGTGTCAGGTAAACTCTGAAGAGACTCATGCAGATAGCAGAAGAACAAAACTGCAAAGAAAAATGACACTTAGTGCTCTGGACTGAGACAGGTACACACTATAGAAGGATATGTTTTGTTCATATTTCATGTATGAGGTTTACAACCACTTTAATCTCTTCTCTTTTCTCTCTTTCCTCTTTTCTATTCTTTTTTTCTTCCCTTTCCTCCTCTCCCCTTCCCTTTTCCCATCTCTTTCCTTTCCTCTGCTTTCCCCTTCCCGTTATTTCCTTTTCTCTGATCTACCCTTACCTTCTCCTTTCTTTCTCTTTTCTAGTTCCCCTTCCCTTCTCTCCAGAGGTGGCTCTGTAATTAGGCAAATTAGGCACTTGCCTAAGGCCTCGCGCTTGCAGGAGCCTCGCAACTGTCTAACTTGCCCGACAATGAGAGAGGAGCCCAGCATCGGGAAGGATTGTGCTGTCTGCAGATGGGCGGGACTGATCTCCTCATGCCGGGACTCTGCACTGTCTGCTAACACCCTCCCCCTCTCATCTCGGGCTGTACGGGTGAATTACTGACCGCTATGATTCATCATTCATGTGTAGCGGAGCCTCACTCTCCCTCTCCGCTTCTCCTGGTTATTGGCTGGTGTGGTCTAGGGGTACCTGGGAGAGGAGAGGGTGCAGGAACACTACGCCAAGCTCTCACCTCGTATGTGTATGAGGGTTGAGCAAAGTCACTTAAATTACCTCCGGATCTGTTCACTGCATACGAAGCCTCTGTTTGTTCCGTGGAGATGTGTCTGCCAGTAATAGAGCCCCACACCAATTAAAAGTCCAACACTCTTTCTTTTTCCATTGCAGGGTGAACATAACAGTTGAACTTTCAGTAACAGACAGACAGGGGTGTGGATACGAGTAGGCCCAGGCACAAATAAACTCTCCTATTTCTTTGCAAGCGAATAGGCCTGGCGCACGGTCTCTGCGTTTTGGTCGCTGCCACCGACCGGGTTAACCATTGAGGCCCCTGCCACAGGCCTAATAGCAGGTCTCTGCTACTGACCTGAGTTGAATAGTTGGACCGCTGCCACCGATCATTGAACATGAACCACCTTCCTCTATGAACTTGGCCCCTGTTCGGGAAAGATATCCCTCCGGGCGGTCTCCAGAGGTTCACCCGGCACTGGCAATATGCTGCACCAGATCTTCGGGCGAGTCCCTCCTCCGGTCTCTTACGCCTCTGGATTCGGGTGCCCAACTCCCAGGGCCCCCTAGGACAGTACCTCCCCGGCGGGTCCCAGCGGAAGGTACTGGGCCCCAGGCCTCTGGCCGAGTACCTCACCCCAGACTGAAGATGCCTGGGATGGAACACGAACTCCAAGTGTCCAGGTCTAGGCCGCCTGGACACTGACCGCGGACAGCAGCCCTCAGGCTGAAGGTGCCTGGGACTAGAACCTTATGGCGAAGATGTCCGCCCTCGTTATACCCTCTCCCAGCATGCACAGCGGGTTCCCCGCCCCGCCGTACAACTGCTGCGAGAGGTCACAAAGGGTACGGCACTGCAGCGATGGTTCAACCCCGGCCCCAGCGCCACCTGCTGGGCTGCAGGGAACTGGTCATCACTGATGTCTTCACCAGATTTAAACACTCTGAAAAGTACCTACCCGCTACACATGTAAATAAAGCTGCACCCGTGATCACAGGGGAGGTGAGCAGTATCAGCCTGTCCTTGTCCTCTATGACAATGAGGATGCTGGAATAGGCTCACACGCCGCTCGCCGAAAATTCTCTGCCTCTGTCTTCTTCTGCACATCCTGCAGAAAGTTGTGCTACAGCGCTGACAGGTGGGCGTGTCCAGCAGAGGGAAAACCATCTCGGTCCGGGGACTAACGAGCTGCAGACTGCGGGGTTGACTGCTTGGTGAAGCCTCGCCCCCCACGTGTGTTGTGGATTCACCCCAGCAATGCAGAGGCTGCTCAAAGTGCCAGTAGTCTGATGAGTTTGGGGATTGGGGTGAGTCCGGTGACAGGGAGGATCCGTTGTTCTGCACACACAAGATCGCTCTGTCATCAGCCAGCAAACTACTCCTCTTCCATGTGACCCCTTCTCTCTCTCCCATCCTCCCTCCCTCTCCCTCCTCCTCTCTCCCACCTCCCCCACTCTCTCTCCCTCTCTTCATCCCCATCCTCCTTTCCCCCCTCCCCCCTCTGTGTCCCCATCTCTCTCCTGCTCTCTCTCCTCCCCCTCTCTCCCCATTTCCCTGTCCCCATCTCTCTCTCCTCTCTTCCCCTTTCTCTCCCCCCTCTCCTATCCCCCCCTCTCTCCTCTCTTCCCCTTCTATCCTCTCTTCCCCCTCTCCTCTCTCCCCTCCTCTCTTCCCCCCTCTCTCCTCTCTTCCCCCTCCTCTCTGTCCCCATCTCTCTCTCCTCTCTTCCCCATTCTCTCCCCCCTTTTCTATCTCCCCCTCTCTCCTCTCTTCCCCCTCTCTCCTCTCCCCCTCTCTCCTCTCTTCCCCCTCTATCCTCTCTTCCCCCTCTCCTCTCTCCCCCCTCTCTCCTCTCTTCCCCCTCTCTCCTCTCTTCCCCCCCTCTCCTCTCTTCCCCCCTCCTCTCTGTCCCCATCTCTCTCTCCTCTCTTCCCCATTCTCTCCCCCCCTCTCCTATCTCCCCCTCTCTCCTCTCTCCCCCCTCTCTCCTCTCTTCCCCCTCTCTCCTCTCTCCCCCCCTCTCCTCTCTCCCCCTCCTATCTTCCCCCCCTCTCCTCTCTTCCCCCCTCCTCTCTGTCCCCATCTCTCTCTCCTCTCTTCCCCATTCTCTCCCCCCTCTCCTATCTCCCCCCCTCTCCCT